>CAWUFW010000577.1:3450000-4028462 GCA_963921515.1 Calotriton arnoldi | reverse complement strand
TGCATGGTTTGACTCTCCCCTTGACAGTGATGTGTGTGTTTTGTGGCAGTTTATTGTGTACATTTGTTGTGTACTCACCAGGCTCTGGGATGTTCTCTAGTCCATATACGCTCACTGGCGGAAGGATGGCCCGCACCTTCTCCTCCCAGGGCCTGAGGTATATTGGCTTGGCAGGAGGGCCACTGCCGGTCTGTTGGCTGTTGCTGTAGTCTATCTTCAGCAGGTCCCGCACCCTCCTGCGCACGTCATACCACCTGTTCTGGATGTCCGTCTTTGTGCGCCGACATGATGATTGGGCGTTCACCCTGTTGATGATCCTCTCCCACATCTTGGTTTTCTGCGACATGGGGGTCTGTTGGACCAGAGTGCCAAACAGCTGTGGCTCCACCCTGAGGATCTCGTCTACCAGGACTTCCAATTCACAATCTAGGAACTTGGGATTCTTCTTGGGGGGCATGGTGATGGGTGGTGATGGTGAGTGATGTGTGTGTTGGTGTGCAGGTGAGGGTGTGTGAGTGTGTGTTTTGCTGGGTGTATGTGAGGTAGGTATTTGTTGGTGTGCTGATGGTGTGTGGCTTGTGTGAGGGATGAGCTGTGGGTGTGTGGTTGCTTTCTCTTGGGTGCTGGCAGTGAAATGGCATTTGCAAAGGCTCATGGTAGTGATTTGTGTCCTTTATATAGGTGGAGTTGTGGGTGTGTCTTTGTTCTCTGTCCCCACCCCCCAGTATTTATTGGCTTGGTAATTGCTTGTTTGGCCTTTTTTGGTTGATTTTTCCTTTGTGCTGTTTGTGTATGTTGGAAACGTTCTTGTGACCGAGTCGGACCCTGCATTGGTCTCGTACGGTGTTTTCCGCTTCGCTCACGCTGTGTTTGTGCAGTTTTGTATGCTGCGTACGCGTCGGTCGCGGTGTATTGTGTTGCTTCGGCTCGGTTTTGTATGCGTGTCGGTCGTACGGCTTGTCCTCCGTCCGACTCGGTCGTGTTTTTCGCGCCTTGCATCGTACTTTGCGGGTTGGAGTTGGCGGGTACGATTCGGTCGGATTTGTTCCGGGTGCGTGTCGGTCGGTTGGATTCGCGTGTTTTTCCGGCCGGATTGCTATTTTCCGAGCGGCTCGGTCGGTCGGCTTGGTTTCCTGACGTGTCGGTCGGATTTATCGCGGCTTGCATCGTACTTGGCGTGTCGGGCGCCACTGGTACGTGTCGGTCAGTATTTTTTCCGGATCCGAGTCGGTCGGTGCTTTTTCCGGCCCGAATCGGAATCGGCCCCTTAGTCTGATATCCAAATGCGACTCATCGTGCAAGAAGAAACATTTTGGAGGAAGTTGTGGAAAGGATAGGTATGAAACACTTTATCCACATCCCTTTACCCATCTATCCCATGTAGCTTCTGTCTCTGAATTTCCTATGATTATTCATTCATTTACTTACCAATCAAAGACAAATTGTAAAAGTGATTAATGTGCTTCAAAGAATCATTAACTATGTTTTGTTTCCTATTGTACCAATATTGCGTAAGATTGCAAACAACAAAATAATATACAAAGTAAAGATAATTCAAGGTAGAATATCCTTTTATTGGTCACTGAGTGGAAGGGGCAATATCTGTACAACAGGAGCATTGACTTCACTAAAGAAGTCTCGTCCCACAGCCAAAAGTGTTCTTTTATTTAAGGCGCTAGCGTCTGCCTCCATTGCTGTCCACAGTGTTTCCTCTCATCTTTAGTGTTCATGGCCTCACAGTTACCAGGTGGATCTGAGTGAGATGGGCAACGTGAAAACAAAAAGTTGCAATTGGAGAAACTATGCTTCTTTTTGGAAGGGAAAATGGTGGGTTACAGACCACTTAATACAGAAATAACTATTTTTGAGTGGTATGCAAGCCTTCTCAGTTATAACTTGCAGACATGTTTATTTAAGGGACTGTTGTGATCTTGAAAGATTGTCCACAACAATTTCTCAAGACTGTTTGATGCATTATCAGCAACTAGCAGGACTGGGGTCTAACATTCAATTTAAAATTTTTGGAGATCTATGTTCCAGCCTCTGCTTTGACCCTTGACCACAAAAATCCTGCAATCATCAGCACATTATCTTAAATTGTGCTTGTTGTTGATGTACATATGTAAAAACTAGATGTGGGTGGTGAACTTCGCTCTGCCGGCGGAGTTCACAGAGGTTTGCCCACTCCACGCTCCGTTTGGAGCGCGGACTTCTGCAAAACTCTGCCCACCACTGCATAGCGGAGTTTACCGGCGCCTACCCCTAGTTCCTGTTCTGAATACATCCCTGAGAGACTTCCAAACAGAGCTAAGGGTCAGCAAAATAGTAAATACCTGCAAAGTTTTTAATATGTTTGACTTTTTAGTATCTGGATAGTAGCACAGAAGTACCTGCTAAACATGAGAGCGAATACAGGCAGGCATTCCGAATCACCAAAGACGGGCGCGCCTAAGGCAAGCCCGTCTGCGCCCGTCCGCGCCCGATCGGGCCCAGGGGCCGGGAACGCTGGCTCCACAGCGTTAACTATCCTAAACCCCATCTGTTTGTCATACTCCGCAGACTCCCTAAATCAGATTAGAAGACAGGAATATGCAAAGCACTCACCACATTTAACCTGTCCCAAAAAATTTCCACATACTTTAGAAGGCCAGGTAGCTTGCGAAAATTGCCATTTCCAATGTGATCTAGAACTAATTACGCTACAAGATATAGGAAGCAGCCAAAAATTACAAACATATGGTCTAAATGGCTTACTCTGCAATGTTAGGTCACTAGCTAAGCACCCTATTGAGATATGGGATATGATCACCTCACACTCTCCAGATATCTGTTTCCTTACAGAATCATGGCTAAACCCTGCAAATCATCCATCGATTAATTTAGCCATTCCGGATAATTATAAACTTATTCACCTTGATAGAGACGGAAAAACTGGCGGTGGCATCACCATAGCCTTTAAAAACTCTTTCAATGTGAACTGGATCTCTACCATAAGCAATAGCTGTATGGAATTAGGGATCTTTAAGATAAACATATCCGCGACAGATAGCTGGAATGGAGCACTGATTTACTGCCCTCCAGGATCTAGGACGAATTTTTGTGACCAACTGATAGAACAAATAGCCATGTACGTACTAGCACTGAATCAATTCCTCCTGCTTGGCGGCTTTAACTTTTATGGGGAAGAGTACACTAACCCCGAAGTTAATAAACTCCTATCTAATTTAGAATTACTAGGGCTCACCCAAAGAGTTAAAGGCCCGACACATTTGGCCGGTCATTCGCTGGATTTAATCTTTTCCAACATAGACCAATTGGTCTGCAAACCTCCAATCCCCTTAACGTGGACAGATCATTTCATGATTACGTTCACTATGCAACCTCCACGTATCTGGGGCCCCGCTGAGATCAAAGGGCGGCGACAAGACGCGCGTAGGCCTTGGCATAAACTCACTTTTGTATCCTTTAGTGAGGCCTTTCACCCTAAACTACTAGACAGCGATCTTGAAGTATCTGAGCTGTTGGAAGGCTTCAACTCTGCCTTCACGACGGCACTGGATGCAACGATTCCTTTTAAAAATCATGGCCCCTCACAGCGGCGACCGTCAGGCCCATGGTATACGCCAGACCTAAAATCAGAAAAATACAAATGTAAAACCTTGGAGAGACTCTGGCGGAGAAGGAAAGATCCTCAAGACAGGGAATATTATAAACAGGCTCTGTCTCAATACCATCAGAACATAAAAATTGCCAGACGAACTTTTATTATAAATCAAATAGAACAAGCCAGCAACTCCTCAATGGCCCTTTTCAATATAGTATGTGATTTTGTCTCCCCGCAAGCATGCAGCCAATCCCCAGTGGAATCCCAGGAGTTTTGCGACTCACTGGCCGTCTACTTCCATGAAAAGATATCTAATATCTATTCAAAGTTCCCTGCCGCTGCTCTGCAAGATTCAGAGACCAGCACTAGGTCAGGTGAGCAAGGAAAAGTAACCCACAGTACTCTGGACTGCTTTCAGCCGGCCACGTTAGAGGAAGTACATAATTCCCTGGCTACAGCCAAATCCGGCTCTCCCCGTGATCCATGCCCCCCTAAGATGATGGCTCTTCTAGCCACTTGCTGCGCCCCCTCGATTCAAAAAATATTCAATTGCTCTATACAAACGGGAACTATCCCCACAGCATGGAAGGAAGCATGTGTACGGCCTATATTAAAAAAAGCCACATTGGACCCCCAAGTACTTAGCAACTATCGTCCAATTTCCCTGCTACCTCTGCCGGGTAAGCAATTGGAAAGCCTAATAAATAGGCAGCTGGGATCATATCTTGAAACCAATAATATTCTGGATCCCTCGCAATCAGGTTTTTGACCAGGTTTTAGCACAGAGACTGCACTCCTGGCCGTGACTGACTCACTTAGATAGGTGATGGATGCAGGAGGCTCGGCTGTACTGATATTATTGGATCTGTCCGCGGCCTTCGACACCAGCTCACACCCAAGGCTCACGAATAGATTGCAGGCTTGTGGTATTCAGGGAACAGCACTAAAATGGCTGCAGCATTTTCTGTCAGACAGACAGCAGACGATCATTTTAGGTCCACATTCCTCAGACAAAATGCAGTTGGACAAGGGCGTACCCCAGGGATCATGCTTAAGCACAACACTGTTCAATATATACATGGCTCCGCTAGCAAAGATCGTAGAGCAATTTGGCTTTGAGATCATTTCATACGCTGGTGGAATGCACCTTCTGTGTTAGAATGAGGTTTAGTTAAACTACTCCCTCCACTATGAGGACAAACGACTTAGTACTTTTCAATGCAGATTTGGTTCCTTGCCGAAGGGCTGAAGTTGGAAAGATGATGGAGTCTGAGCCTGAACATAGTACCTCAGGCTAGTCTTCACTGCCGGCACAAGTGGTGCAAGCGTGCACTGTGCACTCATCCTCGCCCTACTCCCACGTCAATAACAGATGCCACTATCCTGATGAGCCATTACAAAATAATGGGGTGACCCATACTAGTCCATGGACCTGGGTAATGCTCGGTATAGAAAACAATGGTCCTAGACTAATTGCTTTAGGAAGGTATTCATTAAGTCAAAATCTATGAACATGATACACATAGAACTCAAGTTACATCATAAGTGTACCCCCCCCCAGTAGTTTCTCAATTCAATTCAGTATATCCTCAAAAAGACACACAAGCACCATAAATAGCTTCAATAGTGACTGTTTAATCTCACAGTTATTATAACAGATCACTGTAGGGAATGTTTCAAAACAGAAAAGAGGGTTGCTCCAGGGGGAGTGTGGAAAAAGGATTGTGCTCGTGAGGATAGAACAGATGTGTAGGGAGGGAAATCAGAGAGTAGTAAAAACAATCAATTACACATAGTAATGTCCTTAGTAAACTGGTCGTGGTTTACAGTAGCACCAGTTTTACAATGGGGCCTGTCTCTCATGGATTCGAAAGTACTTTTCTGGTTCTTGATGTTGTACAGAGTATAATCTTCTGTAAAGAGGTAGGGATGGGGTGAAGTAGGGTACAGGCCCACTAGGGGAAAGTGTCGACATTTCGACCCTGGCGCATAGAGGGTGGTTTGTATCCTCTGCAGGTGGGTCTTCCTCAGGACGGGGATAGGGGGGGGAACAGCCTGTATCAAGGCGAAGTCAGGGTTACAGCCCCTCAGGTGGCGGTCCGCATAATTGTAGCGTTGAATTAGAATAAGTATTGAATTACAATGTGCAGTTTTCAGGACAGCAGTGTCGATTGAATCCTAACACTGGTGGATTAAGGCATCTTAGTAAGTCTCCATAGCGCAGTCCCGGTGATCAGCTCTGTACTCCTCCAATCCTGATGAGAGCACACTAGCACAAACGTGTGACCGAACCATTGAAGTCACTCCATGTGTCCTGGTCCACCTGGTTGCAGAGCGTTATGTGCATGTGATGAGCACGGACATTTCCCAAATTCACGTTTAGCACAGAAGTAGACATGCACTTACCCACACCGATCCCATGCAAACCCATGATTTTAAAAAACGAGTGACGCATATAGTGAAGAAACACATGACACGCCAAATTGTCAATGTTTAAGCAAAGCAAATAAGAAATAACATGTTGTTGAGTACGGAGTTTCAACAGGGCGGAACTCCACAGAATATCACTGGGTTTCTATGGAACTCCGTGGAATTCCGCGGAGTCCAACTCTGCGAACTCCGCCCACCCCTACCTTTATGGCAATTCAAAACTGCCACTAGACAAAACTCTGATCCCTCTCTCTAGCAGGAACATTAATCACAAGAGTTATCTTGAAATTGTTATTGCTGCCTGAAACATTAAATCTCAGGGAACTCTGGAGCAGGTGCTTTTAAATCGTAAATTATGCTAAACACAGTGCCTCCCTGAGGTCAGTGCCCACCCCCCTCCAGGTCAGCGCCCAGAGCGGCCGCACCGGTCGCTCCATCCTAAAGCCGGGCCTGTCAGGGTCCTGCACCCCGCAGCTGCCTGTATGTACTTTTGGACTCCGTTTTGGGGCCCAGTTCCTACCCTTGGCGTTCTGCTGTTCTAAATGTGAGGCATGCTTGCATTACCCCGGCCTGTGGTACCTCTCTTGCATGTGAGGGAAGCTTGCAGCGGAGCTGCTGTCTGGGCTGCGTACACTGCTAGACACACTTTACTTTTGATAATTAGAAACTGGGGATCTCGACATGAACCAGTGAATATCATGGGGGATATTCACAAGGAAGTGGCGGAGAGAGGTGTTAGCCTTCCTGGCTTAACGCCTCTCTCCGCCACTTCTGAAACGCAAGGCTGCACCATATTCACAAGGACATGGTGCAGCCTTGCTTTTCCCCCAGCGATGGCGCGAGGTTTCACAACTTAGCGCCAATGCAGGCACCCTTGCACCTGAGCGCAAGGGTGTCTGCAAGCAGGGAGGTTTGTTTATTTACAGGAAGGTGTCCCTTCCTGCACATAAACAAACCTAAAATGCCAGTTTGTAACTTACATGTGTGCTGCTTCATGCAGCACACATGTAAGTTACAAAACGGCATTTTTTAAAAACAGGTTTGTTTATGTACAGGAAGGGACACCTTCCTGTACATAAACAAACCATGGCATTTTGCATTTTCCCTGTGTGCTGCACAAGGCAGCACACAAGGAAAATGCAAAAACGAGGAGAAATAAAGCATTTCTCCTCGTATCGCCAACTTAAGACCAGGGTTTTCCTGGTCTTACGTTTGGCGTTAGCTCCTATTTACGCTGCCTTTGTGAATAGGGGGCAGCACTGGCGTAGCAAGGGGGGGGCGGTGCGCCCCGGGCGGCACGAGTTTTGGGGGCGGCGGCGGCCGCAAAAATCATCGCCAGCACCCCCCCCCCCCTCAGGGCGGCGGCAAAAGGCAGGAAGGCAGGGACCGCCACGGGCGGCAGAGTGCCTAGCTACGCCACTGGGGGGCAGCGTAAATATCAATGGGTGTTGCGGTGGAACTCCCACCACAACACCCACTGCACGCCCCTTTCACGCTAAACACAGCGTCAAAGGGGGCCTATTCACAAGGTAGCGTTAAGCCGCGTTAAGTGGCTTAACGCTGCCTTGTGAATAAGGCGAGGCCCCTATCGCCACCACAACGTCACTAAAAGTGACGTTGTGGTGGCGATAGGGGCTTGTGAATATGCCCCCATGTTTGTTTGGCAGTCTTTGAGGTTAGCGCCACATAAAACCCCTTGGCTTCTCGCACGTTGTGACAGCTATCTTCAATGCTCACTGTTAAATATTGTCAAAGGTTACGTCACTTTGGGGACTCGGGCAATAATTCTATTTAGTCAACGGGGCCTCCTCATCATGACAATTGAAGACCACTGGTTTGTTCTTTTAAAAGTAGCTTTTACTTTAATTTGGTATTTGTTCCGTCGTACATCCCATAAAAAGTATGGGCCGCTTTTATAAGCACCTTCTTGAAAACTAACAGAACCTTTCCTCTCTTATTGTTGAGTTTCAATCCAACATACTCATTCGAAATGAATCACTGCAGTGGACTTTGCTAAATGTTTTTCATTTGCTTGTGGAGTAAATAAAGACTTGTATTGCCATCTGCTGGACCGAGTAAGTGTGACATGCAAGTGGTTAAAGTCCTTGAGTGAGCGGCCTTTTGAAGACTGTTTGTTGTTACAACAGAATATATTTTAGTCAGTAACCTCACGTCAAATAGTCATAAGCAAGAACAAAATAACTTACAAACCAGAAATATCCTCTATAACTCTTTAGGTCCTAATTAATAACAGGGAATTAAATGTTTATTTGTTTACTCTCCAGTCGCTTTAACATTTACATGGTTTGCTGTTTCTGACTGAGAGTTTATTATCTGCTTTCGGTCATATTTTAAATTCTCAATTTTTTACGTGTAAGTTCCCAAATTCTTCTTTGTATTAATGTATCTGGTGTCAACTACCAATGCAGTTGGGAGCAATACACAAATAAGCACTATACTGGCACATTATCACAGATGAGACAAGTCCGGCCCACACATTCTGCAGACGAAAACCAAAAACCGCGCGCAGTAAAATTGTCTCAGTATACTAGGTGCATAGTAACATTTTAGTGTTGGCTATACACAACACAAGGAGGAGACTTAGAGGGAAATGCAAGCAAAAAAAGGGTGCACTCCACTCAACACTATCATACACAAAAAAGCCTTTATTGCACGATACACATCATGTCGGTATTTTTGGGGGGAACCCCACTTCTTTTTTAGGGGGAAAGGGTCTAATCTCTACTTATGAACCTTCCCATGTGTGTATGTAAAAACGAAATACAGGTTCTATGCTCAAAAGTGATTCTTACATGTGTTAAGATTAGTACAAAATATGTGCATAGGATGTGCCTTACGTAAGCAACCACCAAGGATCGATTGGCAGGATCTCGCCAACTTGCTCGCTCTCTCATCATCAGCCCTTTCCTAAAAGGCAACGAAAACCAACACCCATAACATGAGTGAAAAAGAAATATGTGTGTGTGCCCTAAAAAATGTTAAGTGCATATCTAAACAAATATGTTCGCTACAGATCCCCATTTAGAGAGAAGAACCTTCTTCCTCATAAGCACTTAAAAATGAGTTACGGAGGGGCACCTAGCACTTTGTCAATGATGAGTGGGTGAGCAAGTTGCCTAGAACCTGCCAATCGCTCCTTGGTGGTTTGAATATGGTAGACTTAACACAATGCCAAGCTTCAGGACTCTGTCTTGCAGTATGCCTGAAAAGGAAGACTTGACAGAGCATAAAGTCAGTGACTTGTCCATCAACACAATTTACATTTCAGTTCAGTATGTTTTCTCCTTTATTAAACAGTTAATGTTTGAGCCACATCCTGTCTGCACTAGAGCAGTGTGTGTATTTTTTTTTTAAAGATACAGCACACAGTATAGCACACCTCCTGTCTTTCTATATCGAATACCCCACATTGCCTCCCTTCTGATACTTAACGTTATAGGACAAGGGAAACCCAGGGAAACTGAGATACCTTCCACATCCTTCAGATCTACTGCCCAGCTGTGGTGGGTAGTGCCTGACGATGACGGATACGTGTATTGCCCCTCTGATTGGCTGACTCTAAGCCACGCTAGAGTGGTGCATGCACGCGAACATGCACGGCTGTGCCTGGCACCCTCTACAGGGGGTCCAAAGAAAGCAAAGAGCAGTGGAAAACAAGAGCAGCCAGTAAGGGTCAGAGATAAAACAGCACGAAACACTAAAGCGGTGACAGAGAAACATGGATAAGGGTTATTTTAAAGAAGACGAAATGAGTAATGACAAGGAAGTGCCAGTAAATGAGATAATCATGTGGCAAATGTGGTGGAAGTGGTTGCAGCAACCCTTCCACTCTACAAAGTCACAGCCATAGCAGGCTAGTTGGTACCATACTTGCCAACAAGTAGAGGTAGGAATTCACAGGCTTCCAGCATACTAGCTTGCATAATCATGACGTCATTAGATATTGTGTCACAAGACATGTGGGGGCATATTTACAAACACCTTGCGCCACCGGTATGTTACTTTTTCCCATTTTAAAAGTAAATAAGCCCTGTGACCCCTTTTTGTGCCTCATAGAAACAGTACAGGAGATGAGGCCTACTGGCTCCATCCAGCCTAACTATTTCCTACCCATTCTCTTTTCGGATCAGAGGGGAGGTGTCCGAGCCGAGTCACCAGAAGGTCTAGGAGGAGAGAGCTTTCTTTTCAATGGGATACAGACAGCCACGACTGAGCTTTGGTTTTGGAAGGTCCGAACGCACCTAAGGGTAGGAACACAGTGAAACCTAATTCAGGCTCAAGGCTTGTGAAGTAGTTAGAGGTGGATAATTGGAAATGCCAATAGTGCCCAACTACCATTATGGCTAGGGTGCCCAGACTTTGAGAAGCAAAAACCGGGACAGGTCAGACATTAAAAGTAGCACTAAAGCCTTTAATGTTACTTTTATGTCTGGCCTTTCCCATTTTTTGCGTAGCCTTGTAAATGTGTGGGGACATTTTATGTGTGTGTGTGTTGTATATCCTCCAAAATAGCTGCGGTTTGCCGGCCTGCACCAGAACACCGATGGTGCATGGTAAAGTGCTACAGCTAGCGCCTTGAAAACTTCCAACAAAACCTCCCCACTTAGTAGAGAGCAAGCACTAAGAAACAGGAGTAAATTAACTAATTTATTGGATCAGGTAACTTCAGAAAAACTGAGGAGACACGTTTCGGCTGATCCACAGCCTTTATCAATCCAAAGAGCGCCATTTTGTCACATCATTTATACTGCTTACAAGACATAAACAAAATAGTACACATTCCTCATTTGGGGCAGGTGCTCATAATATTTCAAATAGTTCATCAAATCTCACTTTCGGTATTACTGACATTAATACCAGAGCAAAACTGCAAGTCATTCAAATTAGTTTGATGTGCGACAACGTTCTCATTTTAAACCCTTTTAAACCACCTGTAGTGTACATACTATAAGGGTTAATCCTTCCCATCTCTACTAATGAAGCCGTTAATCACACTGATTATAAACTGCCACACGTAAGAATGCTCCAGTTCCAATTTCAAATGAGTTAATCAGTAGCAGCTGCTACGAGGCAGTAGTGGTTGGGCGGAGGGAGTTTAAAAAAAAATTTGTAACTTACCTGCCAGCCGCTACTTCTCCTCCGTCCTCTGCTTCTTCCGTCGATGCAGGGAGCAGGAACAGGAAGCACTTAGGCTTCCAGATTCCCTAGCCAATCACAACACTGCTGATAGAAGCATTGTGATTGGTCTGAGCGCCGTGGTTCAGCACTCATATGGGGACTGGGAGCCTGGGCATGTTCTACGCCCAGGCTGTGCAACACAGCCCGGCGAAGAACATGCCAAGCGCCCATGATGGTTTGGCTGGCCCAAGACAGCCGGCCAAACCATCATGCGCACTTAGAGAGGGCCCACCACTCCTCCCCAGCTCTGTGGGTAGTCCAGCCCGCCCCGCCCCTACAGAGGAGTACTGAAAAATAAAATGATAATAACATGTTGTTAGTATCATTTTATTTTTCCTGTGGGGCGACGCTCCTCCACCTTAGCAGAGGATCCACCCCTGGAGTCCAGAGCTGCTTTTGAAGAAAAGTATTTTTGCAAAATGTAAAAGCCCAAAAGTGATCAAAAATAGCTATTACATGTCCACTGTACCGCCCTTCATTCTCAAGTCTCATTTGCAACAATATGTCTTAAAATGCTCCTAGAAACAGCAGCGCAACAATATCTCTCAAGACAATCACTTCATCATTCCTCGGTAAGATTTATTATTATAGAAGATGTTCCTGAATCCTATTTTCAATCATTGCACTCAATTCACTGTTAAAAGGGCAGTTCACATTAATGGCTCTTACACAGTTCTAATGAAATCCAATCCATCAAAATCACCAAATTCTCCTGTTCTCACCGTACGGCAAGTGCCTCGGTGCCCGGCTCCACACATCAGTCGCTATCTTCAAGTGAGGGAGGCAGCTTGTCTAGGGTGACCAGATTTTGAGAAGCAAAAACCGGGACAGGTCAGACATAAAAGTAGGACTGAAGCCTGTCCCATTTTTGTGTAGCCTTGTAAATGTGTGTGTGGACATTTTATCTGTGTGTGTGTGTGAATATATATACATGCATTTACAAGGCTACTTTATATAACCTTCGCTGTGTTAGTCGTGGCTGGATCTCCACCCTGAGCCCTCCTCCCCACTCTCTCTTCCTCTGCAAGCAGCCGACATCCTCCTGTGCTGCCTGAAAGAAACTGATAACTGAAATCACTTTGGAATTTAGAGGCTCCTTTTGAAATGAGAGCATCGTTTCAATTCTGCTTTGCAGAATGATTTAATCTTTGTCCCGAAAACGGGGATATGTATTGAAATAAAGAAAAGTGTCGGGACACTGAGACCGTCCTCTGAAAACCGGGACTGTCCGGGGAAATCCAGGACGTCTGGTCACCCTAGTTATTACCCTTCATGCATGGGGAAGAGATCCTAGGGTTTCAATATGAGCAGACTCTTTGCTGTCCCACTGACCACAGAGAAAACAGAACAAGGCCAAGTCTGCTAAATATCCTAACATTTGCTAAACGTCATATTGGACTGGCATACTGCAGGTTTTCACACGTAATGGGCATGGAGATGCTAATGACGACAAAAATAGCACTGCAGCCAGCAGAGAAAAAACTGAGAGTTAATTACAAATATTTTAAATATTGACTGAAACACTTCAGAAGTGGGCCCCCATACACTGCATGGACATTACATTGTATCACAATGAGAATGCTATTTGAGTAAAAGGGGATGACTGCCCGATCCCAGTTCTAAGTTAATTGAAGAGGATGCACTGTGCCACTCAAGCCAAGCTTTACTCGACTGATGAGCCCTAATAAGGGCGAAACCAGTCCTGGGTTGCTTGTGTTCTGGTTCAGGGAGGACCTGGACTGGCAGTTCTGTCTGGACTGTTCCGATTGGAGAAGGGTCAAGATTGATTTGCATATGACTGGGTCCCAAGTGAGGTGGTTGGAGTCCAAAATAACTATGGACTGGGATGTGGCCCTGAGTAATTACCAGTGACTGAGATTTATTCAAGCATTCCATCCATCACTGTTTTGTATACTTCAGTGAAATGACAATTGCACATGTATCTATTTCAGGTGCATTACTTACTATGTACTAGTTGATTCCAAAATCTGAATTATTAACCAGTGAGATAAATGTATATTCAATGCATTTCCTTTAAATCACGTAAGTACTAAGTTTGCTGAGTGGCTTTAGAAAGGCATTTTCTTTTTTCATGTGGTCTATTAAGAGACCAAGATATCCTCTCAGAACAGAGATGATTTCATTTTTTGTCTGTACTGCAGAACTCTGTGCTCCACTCAAAGGTCAAAGGTGTGCTGCATTTTCTTTACTTAGGTTTGTCTCACTTTTTTATTTTAAATAGTTCATGCACCAATCTACCTGTACCACCTAGGATTACAGCATGCAAATGTTTTCATTGGAGGGGTGATGCCGAAGGGAGGAGAAATGCAGATCAAGGGAGAAGTTGGACCCAGGAAGGATAGGGGGAGAAAATGAAGAGCAGACAGCAAAAGGAGAGCAATGATGGAGAAGAGAGAAGGGTGGCCAATAGAGAGAAGGGTAAGATAGCACGGAGCAGAGTGGATAAAATGGGAAAAGGACAGATGAAAAGAGAAGAAACGGGAGAAGAAATGGGAAGGAGGAAAAGAGGATAGAGAGGGGCGTGTTAGAAACGCAAGTGGATGAGAAAGCAAGGAACATTTTGAATTACACTCAGAGAGAGAAGCGCAAGAAAGGAGAGTGGAATGAACAGCAAGAAAAGGGGTGAAAGAATGGGAGGAGGGAAAGCACATAGAGCGTGGGGGGGAGCTAGACCAGCCTCAATACATGCAGCCAATGCTGATATGGAAATGCTTCCCATTGAACTCTGAATCTAATGCTCATCTTAGATCCTTGCATGTTGATGTTAAGGTAGAGCTGAACCATTGTGGTGTTCAGTTCGGTGCTTTATGATTTCACTTCTGCCAGGAGGAAGAAGCGAGCATACGAATGCAAGGTTGAGGATGAACGTCGCGGATGGTGTTATTTGTGTCGGTTCTCTTAAGTTGCCCTCCGTAAAGGACCACGCTTTCATCCTGTACCAAGGTTCGACCACTAATACTGTCCTGCTAGTACGCATCACGTAGGAATGACACCAGTCTTAATGTCAACTACAACACTGCCTTCCTCTTGCTTTTTGTTGCCACTTAGTTTAAATTATTTTTAATTTTCGGGGTGCAGGGGATATAAACCCAAGTTTGATTTCTCATCAACACACTGTTGTTTGTATTAGACCCCCCCCCCCCTTTTAAAAATCCAAACTGGTCATGTTGGAGATGTGAAGTAAGGTAGTGCCCTTAAATAAGCACTAAAGGAGGTTTAAGCAGGTTTAAGGGCTTTTCTATCCCATTACTTTACAGAAAAGGTGACCTTTCTGTAGTTTATGGCATTACAGAGAGGTAACTGCTTTGTTTTGTTCTTCTTTCAGTGAAGTGTCACTCCTGGTGTCACGCATAGGGCATTCAAATGTCACACGTAAGTGCACTTAATACATGAAACTGTCACACATGATCAACTGGAAAACTTGGCAGCTATGGAAATGGAGCTGCTATTGTTACATCGGCTGCAACTAAAACTAAAGCAGGTCACACGGCGTAAACCTCGCTACCATATCATAAATATAATCTGGTTTTTCTAGTACCACTTAGCTTGAAAAATCTTTACGTGTATATCTTGGCAGACGATCCACTCGAGCAGCGAGCACAAGACAGAAGCAAAGCCCTTAAGATGATAGTGACAGCAAATTACTGGTATGCGATCCACGTTCCCCATTTTATTCTGCGACAAACAGGAAGCGAGCCTTCACGTATCAAAGGGGCGTGCTTGTTTCTCTGGCCTTGTGATGGACTCTCAAAGGGGACCCTTGAGGCACTGTCTCCTAGAGCCTGGATGGCTGCCTGCCTTTGATAGCGATGTCAGACTTGCTGTGCTACACGCTCTCCCCTCCTCATTTTATCATTTCAAAATGCTTGAGTCAGAATGATAAAATATCCAAGCGGCGCAGGGCAGGCCGAGTTAAAATGGCCCCCGCTCCGGCGCTCGGCGGAGGCAGACGAAATCGATTCCAAGCCTCTCTAGAGAAATTGTGAATCGCTAAGATTAATGACTTCTCCCAGGCCAAGGCCAGGCGGGTACAAACAGCATCTTCTTTTTCCACTGGGCAGGTGCTATCAGGTACACAGTATATGCACTTCTTACATTTGGAAGGTATAGTACCGGCACTTCTCAGCACTGCTTCAATGCTTTTAACATCAAAATCACAGGCGTCCTTGTTGACGAGGCACTGTCTGGATGAGAAGGAAATGTGAAATAATGTTGCCACAAAAATGCCTGTTTCCCTCTATTGCAGTGTGGAGCATAGGTGAAATCGCAATGATTCTAGTATAGGCAGCTGTTTTTATTCCCTATGACATGAGCATTTACATATCTGCAGAATCTGTAGGTCACAACGAGCATCATTTGTTTTGGAATTTATCGGTTTGTATTATGCAGATAGAGTATCTGTTGTGAAGTCCACCTGGGGCTGCAGTAAGAGGTGGAGGGAAAATAAGATTGTATTTAGCAGGTGTAGTAAACTTTCTCTGGCAAATGAGGAATTACATGAGGAACTGGTGTTTTCCACCCCAATTTTGCATGTATTGGGATTTACTGCACATTTTACCCCTTAAATTTTGATCTGTTGATATTTGCTTGTGGTAAATTTCAGGCATACGGAAATTACTAAAACCTCTCATTTTAGACTAGGAATTTACCCCCCCCCTTTTAATCAGAGTGTTTGTGCATGCTCTCAAATAACACAACAGACAGAATATGAATTCTAAATGATTTTTTTATAAAAGTTTAGGAAAATTCAATTTCCTAATGTTTGCCTGTGCTAATGGGCTGATTATTATTACTAATTGCTTCTCGCTTTTTATGCTTTAGGTTACTGCTTGATTAAGATTTGTAACTACACAATTGCTGCATTCACTGGCTTCTCAGAACCAAGCCAGAGGTCCCACATAAACAAAACACTCTGGTATGGTCTCTGATAGGTCTGGAGAAGTCTTCATACTCGACTTTCCCCAGTGAGACCTGTTAGAAATCGGGTTGTTGGTTGACTGGTCAAGCATCAACCACAATCCAAGTAAGGGTAAGTAGCAGGCAAACCTTAAACTAACCTGTGCTCACCCTCTGGTAGCTTGACACAGAGCAGTCAGGCTTAACTTAGAGGCAATATGTAAAGTATTTGTGCAACACTTCAAACAGTAAAACAGTGAAAACACCACACAAAAAGATACCATACCAGGTATAGAAAATAGAGCAGACTTTAGTAAATAAAATAAGACCAAAACGATAAAAATCCAATTAGTAGAACTGGAGATATTGATGTTTAAAGTTTGTAGTGAAAAATAGCTCCAAAAAGCACAAAGCTCAATTGAGGGATATCTGGGCGCGCCGGACTTGGACAAAGTCACAAGTTCACGCTGACTATAGAAACCCAGTTAGGCCCGCTGAACAAAGTACCTTAAATCCTGGCTGCAGAGCGTTGTGTAGATCCTCGTCGATGATGTGTTGCACAGCAGAGGCGAACCATCGGTTCCAAGATGTGGCAAGGCTGCGGTGCGAGGTCCTGATGCGCAGACATCATGGATCCTGTCGACGAGGCTTGTGATGCAAAGTCCGATGTCAAGGATGCGAGGCGCAGCCGAGGCAATGTGTCGGCTCCGATGAGCAGTGAAGCTGCAATGCAGAGTTTTGTCCTTGTCGTCAAGGCTGCCATCGATGAGGGATGCAAGGAGCTTGCGCCAGGAAAAGCGTCACGCAGAGGCCATTCCGAAGGCAATGCGTCGGTCTCAAGATATAGGAGGCGGTGGCGATGCAAGCCTTTTGCAGTGGGTCCAATCCACGCAGCAGTGGTGATGCATTGGTTCTGCTCTAGGGTGCGCAGCTCAGCCGAGGAGATGCGTCAGTTCTGCTCGGAGATGCGTCGCTCTGCAGAGAAGATGCATCGGTTCTGCTGCCAAGCACCTTAGGTCCACTTCCAAGGGTCCAGGACGAGGGTGGCACCACTTGGTAGGGTAGTCTCAAAGATGGCAGTGTCCAGGTGCAGGGGTTGGAAGCCTGTTATGTCCCTGAGGCTTCAGATCATGATGCCAGCCAACTAGTCCTTGGAGACACTCTGGGAAAGATTTACAAGCCCCTTGCGTCACTTTTATGCTGCAGTTGCGTCACTTTTGTGACGCAATGGCAGCGTAAAAAATGCAGCAAATTTACAACGTGACGCATCTAGGGAGATCCGTCACATTGTAAAGCCCTGCGTGACATTATACCTGCGTCAGGTATAATGTATGCAGGGTAGGCGTTCCCACGCAGGAAAGCCTCGTAAAAGTGACGCAGTGAAATCTACAAGATTTCACTGCGTGACTTTTAGGACACCAGTGCGTCAAAACCTTATGCCTGCTTGGAGCAGGTGTAAGGAGTGACGCAGTGTTTTGGGAATAGTCCGCAACATACATTGCTGGAGTTTCGTCGTGCTTGCGACACAACTCCAGCAGTGCGTGACTTTTCCGCCAACAGATGCGTCAGAATTTCTGACGCATCAGTCAATCCTTGCGCCATAGTGTGCCATATTGTAAATACGGCACATCTATGGTGGCGCAAGGGTTTTTCACCCAGGCGCAGGGAAACTGGCGCATCTATACAGATGCGTCAGTTTCTTGAAAATATGCCCCTCTGGGTTCTGGAGTCAAGTGATGCAGGTCCATTCCTTTTTACCCAGGCCGAACGTCAGCAGCCCAGCAGAATGGCAGTCCTTCAGCAGCACAGCAGTCCTTTCTCCTGGTAGAGTATCCAGAGGTCCAGAAGTGTTCTCAAGTGGTGGTGTCTGAGGTCCAGTACTTATACCCAGCGGTGCCTTTGAAGTGGGGGAGACTTCAAAGACATGCCTTTGAAGAGCACAGAAGTCCTCCCTTCCTGTCCTGGATCCAGATTTACTACAGGGGGGTATGTTGCCTTTGTGTGTGCACAGGACACAGCCTATTCAGGTGTAATGGCAGTTGGGCCCAGCACCTCCCTCCCATTCTGCCAGAGATGGCTCATTGAGACACACCTAAGCTCCCATTGTGTGTGGCTGTCTAGACAGAATACCAACTGCCGACTAAACCCAGTTATGTGATCAGAGACAGGCTACAGGTGATAAGCACGAGCTAAGATGGCCGCCCCTGGTGAGCTCCTCATCGCATCTGCCCGATTTTCGACGAAATTAGAAGATTAAATGCCGTTTTTTACCTTAAATTGAAGGTAGCAGCTTCCTGAAGCCTCTGCTTCCCAGTAAGATGCTTGGTTACCCTTTTTATACAGCGGAAGGTATTTATTTGTTCCCCAGCTTTCCCACCGGTCTTCTGGAGCAGGTAGAGCCGAGTTTTCCAGTCAGGGGGGCGGAGCTACATTCAGGAAAGGGCGAGGCTGTGGCCTAGTCACTCCCACAGTCAGATGTAGCTGCTGCACCTCCTCACTCTGACTGACTTTCCTTACCATACTTATTTTCTGCAATTTATAATACATTCTATTGCAGAATTTTAATTTAAGTTAATATGGAGGGCAAAAATACACAGGTTCAACATAATAAAAGAAAGCAAAATATTTCTCCACCTCCAGTTAAATCAAAATTGGTGGAATCTAATGAACCTTCTTTGGCTCTACTATTGGATGAAATTCAAGCTATTCGTTCCAGCACAGATACTATTGCCGCTGAAATAAAAAATGTTTGAAAAGACATGGCTAGTCTATCTATGAAAACATCTGACAATGCAATTACAATTCAGGATAATAAAGCTAAAATTGACAGTTTTTCACTGTTTGTGGCAAAAATAACTGCTATGTCTAATCGTCTTCTTGAATTGGAAAACAGTAATAGACAGTATAATTTACGTATTTTTAATTTACCAGAAGATGTGGAAGGTAAATATTGTAGATTATACTTGGAGAATTTGATACCTGGCCTCTTACGTCTAAAGTTTCCTTCGAAATTCGAAATTGATAAAGCTCACAGGATTCCCTCTCATCGCAATTCTCACCAAAATAAACCTCGACAAATGATTTTTAAAGTTTTACGTCATCATCATTTAGTGATGATAAGTAAAACACCACGTGAAATTCCTTCCTTAGTGGTTAATGGCAACAAAATTTTCATACATCAGGACTTCGCAAAAGAAACTGTTAAAATTCGCAAAGACTTTTCTGATCTCCGACCACGATTGCGTAGTCTTGGCTTCAAATATAGTCTTTTTGACCCTTCGACTATGCGAATTTGGTTTCTCAAAGTCCTTTCAACGCCCTGAAGACCTTTGTCATTTTTTAAATCAGCAACCACAGATTCCCATGGATACACATGAAGCTGCTACCTGAATATACAATTTTGTGATTTTTTCCGGCTCACCTATTTGTAAAATGTTTTGCAGGGCACTATTGGTCCGGTCATGCTTACAGAGCGTGTGTGCGTTTCTACATTGTTATTAATGTTTAAATGTTGTCCTTTTTTATGTTTGTATGTATCTTTACTTTTCCTTTTTTCTTGTTCATTATTAGAGCTACTTTTCATCTCTTCCTGTTTTAAAATTCTTTGCATCTCTTCTCTCTTCTCTGCATTCTCTTTTCTTCAACATGGCTAATTTCACTAATATTAACATTATAGCCTTAAATGTTAAAGGTTTAAGACATCCTGTGAAATGTATCAAAATTTTAGATTATTTACAAGGTTATAAGGCGGACATTTGTTTTTTGCAAGAGACGCACATAGATGACACAGTTTTAGATTATATGAAAAAAAATGGGTTGGTACTGTTATATCTTCTCCTGCTGTTCATAGGAAAGATGGTGTTGCTATCCTTTTTGCAAAACACCTACATTTTCAAATACTGAGCAAATCTTCAGATTCCGAAGGTCGGTATATTATAGTGAAACTTAAAATTCAAGCTACAATTATGTTTTTAATTATTGTTTATGGTCTGACCAATGACGACCCCAATTTTTGGTCTCTTCTTACTACAGAAGTGCTCAAATTAGGCAATGTACCAATTATTGTTGGAGGAGATTTTAACCTTATATGTGATCCCTTAATAGACAGAATTTCCCAAACTAAATACCGACTGCCCAGAGCTTTTTTTTACACTAAAGTATTTTTTTAAATCAACTAAGTTGGTTGATATTTGGCGGCTGTATCACCCTACTGAGAAAATGTTTACTTTTTTCTCAAACCCTCATAACTCTCACTCAAGATTAGATTATTTTTGGTTTCTCATCAATTAATTCATTCAGTTACTACTCCTCATATCCATAATATTGATATTTCTGACCACGCTCTTATTTCTATGACCTTACAACTTGGGTTAGAGTCTCAAGCTCAATCCAGATGGCGTATGAACTCTCATACTGTTCTTAGTGAGGATAATAAACCAAAAATGTTATCAGCACTTCAGGATTATTTTGATTTTAACCCAGAAGGCTCGACGTCCTTGGTAACTAGATGGGATGCCTTTAAGGCATATATCAGAGGGACATCCATCTCTATTATGGCTCATGAAAATAAATCTTTCAAATCTAAAATTAAAGACTTAGATAAACAAATTGCGAAATTTGAAAGACTTTTCATAACATCTAATGATCCTCAAATTAAAATAAAATAGCAAAAGCTGCATTATGAGTTTAATTCCATATTAAGCAAAAGAGCTGGTATACAACTTTCTAATACTAAAGCTAAATTTTGCTTTAATGCTAATAGATCTGGAAGGCTCTTGGCTAACTATTTATGTATAAAAAAAGATAAAACCCAAATCAATTCAATCCATGGTTCCAATGGGAAGATTGCATTATCCCAAAAGGATATTGTTAATGAATTTTTTAATTATCACTCAACCTTATACAATAAACCTAACTTAGAAAACCCCTCCCTGATTGACTCCTTTTTACATGAATGTGGATTACCTAAAGTTTCGCAATCAAACAAAGACAAATTAGACTCACCAATCACTATGGAAGAAATTGAATTGGCTATTAAATCCCTTAAGCAGGGTAAATCTCCAGGTCCCAATGGAATTCCTGCTGAATTTTATAAAGAATTTTCCTCGCAACTTATTCCTCATTTATTTAAACTTTTTGCAGTTTTTGGTGCCTCAGGTTCAACTTCTGGTTCATTTATGGAAGCTTTGATTATAGTTCTTCCAAAACCTAACAAAGACCCGGCTGATGTATCGAATTATCGCCCCATTTCCCTAATAAATCAAGATTGTAAACTCTCTACTAAAATTCTTGCAACCAGATTGACTTCAGTATTAGATTCCCTTATTCATCCTGATCAATCTGGTTTCATGAAAAATAGATATTCAGTTAATAATACTAGAGTTTTACTACACGCTATTGAACAAGGGTCCTCTTTATCGTTACCATCTGGAGTGCTTGCATTGGATGCTGAAAAAGCTTTTCATAAAGTCCATTGGCAATTTTTATTTCATACATTATCTGCATTTAATTTTGGTGATCTATTTATTCGCATGATATCGGCTCTCTATTCTAGTCCTTCGGCTCGCCTATTCATTAATGGTCAAATTTCTAATCAGTTTTTTCTTTTTAGAGGTACTAGACAAGGTTGTCCCTTGTCACTGTTGTTATTTCTCCTTGTTATTGAACCCTTGCTTACTACTATTAGAAAATGCATTAATATCACTAGTATTAATATTAAGGATGTTACTATTAAAACATTAGCATTGCAGATGATATTCTTTTGTTTATTAGCAATCCCGAATCCTCATTCCCTCCATTAATAGATATTATTTCATTATATTCGCAGATTTCAGGTTATGAATTAAATGCTAACAAAACTGAATTATTTCCTTTAAATTCTCTTTGTACACCTGATATGTTACCTTTACGAGAAATAATTTGGCAAAGAATAAAATGAAATACCTCAGGATTCAGTTTACTAATTCTGTTAAAAAAACCAATCACATTAAATTGCAAATCTATTGTAAACTATATTAAAGAAAAATTCTCCAAATGGTCTGCACTACATTTGTCATGGTGGGGAAAAATTGACTCAATAAAAATGGTAATTGCCCCAAAATCTTTTATTCCCTAGCTATGATTCCTAGTCAATTTCCTATGCAGTTTTATAAGACTATTGATCGACATTTTTCTCAATTTCTTTGGAATAATAAATCACCCCGTATAGGATACAAAAAATTAAAAATGGCTAAATGTAATGGAGGGCTTGGTTTACCTGATTTTTTAAATTATCATAAAGCGTTTATATTAAAACAAAGTTCTCTTTGGTTTAATCATTCCCACCTTAATAATCTCCCTACCTGGCTTCGTATAGAAAAGAATTTGATAAAGCCATTCCCCTTTCCTACTTTATTAACGATGTCTAACAAGTCAATATTGCTTAAGAATTCTATTATTTTGAAATCTACAAAGTTAATCTTTCATGATTTAGATGCTCTTTTCCAATCCACTATTTCCTATTCTATTGATATGTCATTATGGCATAATCCTAAATTAAAATTATCTCGATCAGTAAAATATTGGAATTCCTGGATCAAAGCTGGTTTTTTTTATTTAAAGGATATTTACCATAATAATACTTTCTTATCATTTGATGATCTACGTCATAAATTTAACTTATCTCCCGCTGATTTAGTTAAATATGAAATTTTATGTAATTCTATTCTAGATTCCTTTCCTAATAATGTCCCATTAAAAATTACTTCAGATTCCACGACCTATATTCATGCAGTTTCTTCTTCATCTCATGCCGTCTCATTAATTTATAAACAATTGAATAATTTTCAAGGTAACAATATTGAGTTGATTTCATCGTTTTGGAATAATGAACTCTCAACATCTTTCTCTCTTGATATATGGAAGAAAATATGGTTAAATATTATTTCCGGATGGTTACCTGTATCACTATATCAAACAAATTATTTTATTCTTTTTAACTGCTTATGGACTCCATTAAAGTTATTTCAAGCTAAGCTTCTACCCAATTCGAATTGTTGGCATTGTAATTTATGTCCAGGCTTGTTAAAACATATGATTTTTTAATGTAATTTTGTTCATTCATTTTGGAAGGAAGTTTGGGATGTCATAAACAAAATATTCAATTTTTCTGAAACGCTTTCATTTAATATTTTGATTTGCAAATCCAGTGCTCTTTCTACAAAATTGTCTGATTTAAAATGTAAACTTTTCAATTTTTTTATTATCGGCTGCTTTAAAGTCTATTACTGAATGTTGGAAAGATGTATCTTTACTATCGTGTCATGTTTGGTGGTCATGGATTATTTTTACTAGAAGAGGTGCTAATTTATCTTTGTCTGGCATTGTACATAATAGTCCTTCTTATCATTTATTTTGGCAACCGATTGATGATTATATTGCTTCTTACCTATAATTTCATTTTCTCTATTAATTATAACTAGTATATGATATCCATATGTAGCTCTGTTATTAAGAAATTTATATCATATAATAATATTATTTTCTGTTTCTCCCATTCCTTTAATAATTTGTTATTCTTCTCACTATATTGTACCTCTTATTTTTATATTTATTGTTCTTGATAGACAGATTCTTTAAGGTACTTTTTCGGTACTCTTTTCTGTATTGTCCTTCTTTATCACAAACTTAAATAAATTATTTTGAACACAGAGACAGGCTACATGCACCAAATGGTTAAAGCAAGAAAATGCCAACTTTCTGAAAGTAGAAACTTCAAAGGTGGCAGAATGCACTCCGAAATTCTCAAAATGTTGCGAACAAGCTTCAAGTTTTCAAATGGTTGCGGTGTGCCACCCCAGAGTGCGGTCCATCCATACGCACGGGATAACATGATGATAGTGGGACCTTGTCAGGACTCAACGAAGGGATGCACAGCCAAAAGAGCACTTCCAATTAGAAAAATTCCAAACTTTTTATTTATTTTGATCCAATGTGTTTTCAAATCTCAAGATTTGAAAACACATTGGATTTTTTCTATTTGGAAGTGCTCTTTTGGCTGTGCATCCCTTTGTTGAAACCTGACGAGGTCCCACTATCATCAACTTTCTGAAAGTGGCATTTTCAGAATTGTAACTTAAAATGAGTCTTCATAATAAGTTAGAATTTTAAATTAGGAATCCAGAGACACCAAACTTGAATGAGTTATATCTTTCCATTTGGAACTTACACTTGTAAAATATACTAAGGAAATCCCAATGTTATCCTATGGGAGATATAGGCCTTGCAGTTGCGAAAAGCGAATTAAGAAATTATTTACTGCCAGGACATGAAAAACTTAAAAGTACATGTTCTGCTTTTTCCATACATGGCACCCTGCCATGTGAGCTGTCCAGGGCCTACCCAAGGGGTGACATATATATTAAAAAGGAAGGTTTGGGCCTGGCAAAAGGTTTATTTTGCCAGGTCAAAATGGCAGTTCAAACTGCACACACAGGCTCTGCAAAGGCAGGACTGAGCCATGGTTAGAGGGGCTACGTAAGTGGGTGGCACAATCAGTGCTGCAGGTCTACTAGTAGCATTTAATTTACAGGCCCTGGGCACATGTAGTGCACTTTACTACGGACTTATAAGTGAATTAAATATGCCAATTGGGTATGAGCCAATATTACCATGTTTAGAGGAGAGAAAGAACATGCAGTTTAGCACTGGTTAGCAGTGGTAAGGTGCTCAGAGTCCTAAAATCAACAAAAACAAATTCAGAAAAAAGAAGGAAGAGGAAGGAAAAGAGTTTGGGGTGACCCTGCAGAAGGGTCCATTTTCCAATACGACCCCTATGTTTTTTCTGAGCTCTGCTGGTCCACAGGCTATTTCTACTAAGGGGGCCAAAAATCCATTGTCTCGCATCAAACAGTTTGTTTTTTTATAGCGATTTTTATATATGAAAAGGATGAAATAGTGAATGGCGCGGCACCCTGGAATTCTGCCACATCTTATTCCAAGTATTCTAGGACAGAAGATCAAGTTCTCGAATACTGTTGAGTGATCATAGATGAGAATTTAAATTATTTGCTTCCAAGATGTTTGTTTGAGCAAATGTACAAACTAATGTAAAGTTGAAATTTAGATAATATTATTTTCAGTTGGATATTTCAAGAAAATGTTTTTTTTTTTAAAAAGAAATCTAAATCCCATAGAGTAAATCAACAAAACTTCCCTCTTTTGCTTCTATTTTTTAGCATTGCACTGGAACACTGAATTCAATTTGTCCATTTTGCAAAGAGTACACAGAGATGCTATAGGCAGACTACTATATCACTGGTCTTAGCTTCTCAAAAATGCCTATTTCTACAGAGTGTGCCAGACCATACGTCTGTGATTTGAAAATTAAGTGATCTTAGGACAAGTCCAACTTGTAGGGTGTATCAATTACTAAAGAAATTGAAGAGCGGATCCATGGCAAAAGGTTTTCTCTTTAGAACAATGTAAAGTCAACTTTTTTAAGATGGAGTGTTTTGGTAAATTTCTCTGAGCCAAGGGGAATACAGGGAAGAAAAATATGGTGCAGGAATATTGCATATCTTTAATTGGTTACCCTTTAAATAGGATCTTTTCACAGTTTGTAAAGTATCACTAAGGAGGGTAGCCAAGTGTCTGATTTAGAGCTTAGTGGTAGAAGAAAAATATCCAATTTCTCGAGAATGTTTTAAAGCCAAGAGTTAATCCACTGTTGGAATTTCATCTCCTATAGCAACAGTATGTCATAGGGAATGCTGCCTGTAAACTCTCTTACACATCTGGCACTACCTCTAAAAATCAGAAGATTTACAACTATCAGCAGCTCTAAATCTTTTGGCAAGAAGTGGAAAGGGCTCAGTTACCGTCCAAATTTAACCTCCCCATCTCACTCGGCATCTACAGAATTTCCTTTTTGCAGGACTCACTAAGCAGATTAGTGGATAGAACTGGTTAGGTCTGGCTGAATGAAGTGCTTTTTCACCTACTTCTTCGCTATGTTATTCTTTCTGAAAAGTACACAAAAACCAAAGGACAAACATTGGTAAGTTTCCTAACCAATACTGAGGGTCAGGCACACATTGTGGAGCCAGGCACACATTATGTAAAGCATGATAAAAAAAAGTGTCATCTTTACAGTGAAATTGCAGTTTGGCGTAAACATTCCATGCTTTGAAACGTTATGTGATAAATGTAAATACGCAAAATAAAAACACATAGGATAGGAACTTCCTAATATGACCGTGGTGTAAGGAAATGCTTCTACTGTTTTATACTCAGATGGGACTCATTTGTATACTAAGGATATGAAGAATACACTGCAAAGTAGGAGAACATAATGAAATAACGAGGTTGGAGAAGAGAAGACCCTTCAGACTATAATAAGATGTGCGCTTTTCAAACTCTAAATTGTACATGGGGAGTCTCAGAGACAGCCAGCTTTACTGGTGGCTCAAAGCGGATACCAACTTGCTCATCCTTATGTCCTATGTGAGGCAGGAAACAGTCTGACATGACACACACAAAGGAATTCACAACATTTTGCACTCTCACATTCTCAAATGTTCAGCTGACAGTGTTCTTGGGTGTCGCTGTAGCATTAATTGATGGTAAGGAGGGGCCTATCTACTCAATCTTATTGCAATTTTGATTGTATTTGCTTTCAGCTAGGATATCACCTTTGCATACAAATACGGCAAGTATATTGAAGGGAAGGAAAGGGAAGGAGAACGAGGAAAATTAGCAATTGTCCGGATACAGTAGGCCAATAGGCCATGCAGATTTTTCAAAGTTCTTCTTCTGTCAAGGGCGTTTTGGTTTACTCAGTCATAGTTTGATCTGGGAATGTTTTCCAGACAGTCAGCACGCTGTCCTGCAAGTAGCATCATTGTGAAACAGCCTTAGCAGCAGGCATCTTCTCAGCCACAGTCTTACAGCCAATGGGCTGATCTTTAGGTGATGGGCATCCCTTTGTCCTTTGTATGTAAAGGCATCTGACGGAATTCAGTAGGCTTGTAGTCATCCTGGATATTAGATGGGAGATGAAAATTAATTTTTACAAAATTAACAATATTATGGTATACTTCCAGCAATAATGTAGATTTAGGGATTAGAGTCTATTTCATATTATTTGGTTATGTTAAAAATAATATGCTTGATATTTTACCTATAGAAGAAAAGCTGTAGATGGAATGCCCGAATTCATCAAACTGCTAGAAATTATTCGGGCTGTAATCCAGACCATACAGTTTTTTCCTCTCTTTGCCATTACAGACAAGGGCCAACCATATGCAAATAAACATTTATCCCTCACCGACTGGAGCAATTCAACCAGAACAGCTGATCGTATCCCTTTAAACAGGAACAAAAGCAACCCCAGACTGATTTCAACCTTGGTGAACCTTATCTGTGTAGTGAAGCTTCAGCCCTTCAACACAGTGAGCAATGGGACCCATGACTCATACAACAAACCAAAAATTGATGGGTGGAATGTTTGAACTAATCACAACCATTGCTAAACACTTCAGCCCTCAATATAGGCCATTTTGTTTTCCTCACAGTCCCATAACCGACAGGGACCAACCATTTGCAGGTTAGTTTTGGTCTTGCTCAACTAGGAAAAGTCCAGTCAAAACTGGTAAACCACACCACCTCTAAACAGGAACCCAAGTAAGAGCAGTTTCATTCTTGTTGGGCCTCCTCAGTGAAGTGCAGCTTGAGTTCTACAGCACAGTGAACTGCAGGAAACACTGTTGGCTCTCACAGGGTATGCTCATCACACTTTGAGCATCTCATAAAGAAAAGATGCCCCGAAACTCTTGGATATTTACCACAAAGCAAACTACTGAAAAGGGAGACAGCTTATAGAGTAAGAGGATCTATGAGTACAGATACTCAGAAGCTAAGACAATTTATTCTACATTTTTCATATTCCTAGTCAGAGAAGTATTATTAAAGTAAGCTAGGAGCTTAAATATTTGACGTGGGATATGGATAAGGAAATATCGTCTTCTTCAATGACCTCAGTAACAGGGCCGGACTGGCCGTACCGTGCATCGGGCATTTCCCTGGTAGGCTGGAAGTGAGGGGGCCAGATCTTCAGCTGTGGCAGTGGTTAATTTGTAAAATAAAAAGTGCCGGGGCTCTCCTCAGGAGGCAGCGCTGGCAGGAAAAATGTGCTGGTGCAAACTGCCTCCTGACTAGAGCCCCAGCACTTATTAACCTGGAGAGGACTTGGCCTAATGGGTAGAGCTGCCGATTTTGGAGCTGGAGAACCTGGTTCGAGTCTCGGTATGGCTCAACATCCTTTGAGTCTGGGGAAAATCATGTGCCTTCTAAATAAGTGTGTCCTTAACTGGTGCTATAAGCACGGGTGTCGGTGCTGAGCACCGGAAAGCACCGGCTCAAATTAAGCACTGAGTGGTGGAGGCCTGTTTTGCAACAGTAACAAAAGCAGCAAGCAAGCGTTTTCAGCCTCTCGGGCCAGGCAGGGGCTGGTCCGAGAAAACTGCCAGAGCTGCTTTGGGTTCCCAGTCCGGCCCTGCTCATTAAGGAAGCATTTGGAAAAAGAAAAATGTTTGATAAGTCGAAAGTGTAGTGAGACAGAAATATTTGACTTATTTCATGATCTACATAATTAGCATGAATAGTCTCTGAATGGCGTGCGAACAATGCAACAAAGAGCAGAATCAGTGTAGTGTTTATTTGCACCAAGAAGTTGCTAATGGTTTAAAGCATCCCAAATAACTCAAAGTTATCTTAACATGTGCAATCTCAATATATAAGCAATTTCACAATAAAATTGTATGAAAGTAATATTACAAACTGCATAACTTCATGAATCAGCATGACAAGCTACAACCATTGTGTACAACTGAATTACTAACACTGGGCTCCCACAGAGTAGCATGCTACCCATCTGCAAAGCGCTTTAGCACCTCATCAGGGATAGTAAACACTATATAAACTGTTCACACCATCCTATCTATCCTGTAGTCTTTAAGGGTCCCTTAGATGGAGGCTTCATAGTTTCACGGGCCATGATGTTGCTTTATAAGAGGCTTACACCAACAATCAATGGAGACAGCTGATCAGCATAAGAGTAATAACAGCAAGAGAAGCGACAGCAATACTTCCTCCACTAGAAATGCAGAAGTCCTACGTTTGTGTTATGAGTTTTAAAGAAACAGTCACTCTTTCCTTGTGTACAATGTGACAATTAATAATAAGAAGCTAGCTGGGGTTTCATCATCACATTGTTTAGACTTTATTAACAATTATTAACAGGGCCGGCTTTAGGGCAGTGCGACTGGTGCGGCCGCACTGGCTGCTGACCTGGAGGGAGGGCACTGAACTCAAGAGGGGGAGCTGTGTTCAGCATTGCTTACATTTAAAAGCAGCTGCTGCAGAGTTCTTTGTGTCTTCAGCTTTCAGGCAACAAAATATTTCAAGATAACTCTTGTGATTAATGTTTCTGAAAGAGAGAGAGATCAGAGTTTTGTCTAGTGGCAGTTTTGAATCGCCATAAAATAGTGCAGAGGGTTAATATGCCTGCTGCAAAGAACAGATCTGTATTTTATGTGGATAGCTGAGTGGATTAGTAAAGCCAGTCTTTCCCAGCACTTAAAAACAAATGGCATGTATGTGCGAGAGGGCCTAAGCAGTGGCGTAGCAAGGGGGGGTAGGAGGGGGCAGTCCGCCCCGGGTGGCACAAGTTTTGAGGGCAGCGGCCTCCACCCCCGCTATTTCATGCGGCCACCACAGGCGGCAACGCAGAAACCACCAGCACCCCCGCTCTTTCAACCGCCACGGGCGGCACAAGGGTCAGCTAGGCCACTGGGGCTAAGGAGAGATGAGGGGCACTCTTGCCAGGTGGTAGTGAGGGAATCCAAGGAGGAGGTAATGGGGGGGGGGGTGGGTGCGACCAGGCGCCACTAGCTCTAAAGCCAGCCCTGATCATTAATATCATAAGATGAAGAAATCAACCATTTTACATTTCTCATGCGCATCTACTGCTTATGCTGATCTCGAATGATGATCCGCCCAGCTCTAATGAGCAAGTCTAGAACATAGTAACCCTTTAGAACTATTTCAGGTGATATGAAGGGTGCATTATCCAGGGCAGGGTGTGTTGTTGTCCAATTCAGGGTCGGGCTTGGAACGCAAAGCAGCCCTGGCAATTTTGTAAGACCAGCCCACACCCACCTTCCCCTGGAGAGCTGGAGCGGGGGGGGGGTGTGCAAGTGTGAAGCACTGCTGCTTTTGTTACTGGGCGGATATTGCAGCACCGCTGCATAACCGGCCCCAGGACCAAAAAAACAGCCCCCCACAGCTGCAAAACCAGCCCCCACCTTTCCAGCCTCCCGGGAAAATGCCCGATGCCTGCTACGGCCAGTCCAGCCCGGGTCCAATTCACCCTGACTAAGATAGATTTTCTAATGGAGATTTGAGCATTAAAGGCAGAGTTGTTTATTTTTGGAAGGGTGATAAGTAATTCATAAATGCTGAGATGCAGAAATTTCCCAAGGAAGGCTGAGTGCCTTTCAGAACACATCAATAGGTTCAAGCCACCCAAGAATTCATGCTTTCGGGGTGGGGTGGGGTATATGCATCTGAGTAGGACAAGCCAGGCACTGGCATGATCTCTTAGCTGTTTACTGGCACTCCCAGGTCTGAATTGGGAGTAGTCGTGTGAACCACAGTCTGTGATTTTCACATTAGAATGCGCAGACTTCCTCACGCTCTAGACTCCGCGGCCTTTCAGCTAATGGAAGGCGCTTCAGGGTTATCGAATGCTTTTCTTCTACGTGCCACTTGCAGCTATAGAGATGCAAGGCATCTATCTCTGTTCTTAATAATTATTCTGCCAGCTTCTCAGCTAAATGGTGAGATTACTTAAGTCAATTTGCCTCCTTCGTCACCTGAGAACAACTGGCACTTTTTTAATTATCTTTGGACCATTTATTGAAAAAAATAGGAAACCTTAGGAAAGCTTTTGGAGAGAGCACTTTCTAGCTGCCAAGACAGTCATCCTATTTATATTCAGATGTGTTCTAATGCAGAGAGCCTAGGGTTTGAACACAGAAGCCTTCCATTCCATCCCTGCAAATTCAGTTCACATTGGATCATCAATATGCCCAGACTCCCAGACTACAGGTGCTGTGAATTCATTGGTCAGGTGCCTTCCCAGAATCCTCAGACACCACCAAAAGGCAGCTAGCTGAAAGAAAACTGAATTAAGTAACACTTCGTTAACATTGAAAACAGCAATACTTCTTTTCCAGCCTCTTTCACATTCCTTCTTTCATTTCTTCTCCATGTGGTGTACTCCTCTGTTCTCATTTTTCTGTATCTCTTCTCCCTCCCCTTTTTTATCTAAGTGGTTTACTTTCCATTCAAATGCCTTCTTTTCAATGTTCTCATTTTGTGTGCTTTATTTTGTGCCCATGTTCCTCCCCTTCTGTGTATTCAATTTTCATTTCTCCCCTCTCGCTTTTGACTTTACCCCATCCCACATTTTTTGGTCCATTTTTCTTTTTTCTCCTCCCTGTCCTTATTTCTCCCCAAACTCTTTCTCCTACCTGTGTTTCTGTCTCCCTTCTTTCCCACTCTCTGTATGCTTTCAATTTGCCACTGCCCACACACTCTCACCATTGTTCACTTAGCATTTTTTCTGTTTTTAACTACCTTGTTTTTTTCTTCCTACTTCTTGCCCTCCTTGATTACACCCTCATCTTTCCCCACTGCATATTACTTCATTTTATTTTATATCATTCACATTGATTGCTAAGTGCATTACTTTGCACACTATTAACATTGCGACACATTCAGCTATAATCAATGTATACGTCTTGTTGCTTTTGTTGATGTCACTGTTGTGTCATTATAGTCTATGCATTTTGATTTGGTTATGAAAAAATTACACCCATGAATAAGTAATCAGTTTGCATCTTTCGGTTCTGTATATTTAATATGATTTCTTTTATTACAAATATTTAAAATTTGGATTTTGATTTATTATCGATGATAAATAAAACCTAGATGCATTAGAGAGAGATGATACGTTTATTGTGACAGTTGTCTATAAAAAAATCTAAAAACCAATACATACATTCTGAAAACATTCTAGATGCATTAAGATTCAGACTTGTACATTCTAGTTTTATTCACGTGAAGAATTTGATATTTATCAATTTATCAAGGAAACCTGATGGGCAGTAATTGGTTGAAGGCTGGTTGGTGGTGACGTGAACAGTTTGTTGTGGGTCTCCAATGCTCACATCAACTCCCCTAACTTTCACACACTACCACCATCTTAACCATATGCACCAACTCCCAGTCTCACTATGAGTGCAGCAGAGCCCAAAGGAGACCACCAGCCCCCACCAGCCCCCACCACAACTCCACCCCTCAACATTATGATGGCTTTTGGTGAGTCCCCAGGCTATTGGTCTTAACAATCATTTAGTCGGTGCAGCGTACTCTTGTAAGGCTGTACCCGCATGGACAGGAACTCTGAATGACCATCCAACAACACTCCCTTCTCCAGTCAGACACTAGCTCCATTGCTTCAGCTGCGCTGCCGTGGAATATGTGCCGGGGAAAGGGTGGCGGCACCATGTAGGCAGCCTCAAACAGCTCCACATGTCCAATTCCACATCTTCTTCCTCACCATTTCATCAATTGAACATCTCAGATTACTATGTGTAGCATTTCTGGTAAAAAATGCTTCTTTTATAAATAAGTAGAAGTATAAAAAGAAAACACATTACACCTACCTCATGAGACATTTATGATGATCAATTGGCACCCGAAGAAATACAAAGTTTTCTGAATTCTCCACAAACGCCTATACGTTCTGCAGTTGTCACCGACTGTACATCTGGATGACTTTACTCAAACATATCTACCATTAAGAAGTGGACAAAAGTTCTCAGAAGAAGGGTCTCTTCTCTGGATCTCTTGGACACTCAGCATGTGTTCCTGTAATGATCTACAGCAATTCTACAAAATGGAAAAACTTGGCTCCTCTATAAAATATTATCAACTGGATTATGTAGCATATAATAAAGCTATTCAATCTGTGTTGTAAAACCAAGTATTGTTATTTAAGAGCTGATAACACGTAGAGGCAATTCAGTCCGCTGCATGCCTTGTATAGAAGATCAAAATAAATAAATAAAAAACCAAAAGATTGTGTAACAGGAAAAACTAGAACCCAGAGACCTTCCTACTGATGCAGCGGTCATGCAAACTAAGTACAGTCTGACCCCTTATTCCACATAACAGCAGTCGGTCAAGCTGCCATCTTTTGTTCATGCAAGACCTAAATCATGCTACTTAGTGTGCTATGCCTCAATATTACACTTTAAGCTTTCTCCAGACCAGAATAAGATAAATGTCCCTAATGCAGCAGTCGTTCTCTCTAACCCAGTGCCTTAAATGGGTAAAAAGAAGTGCGGGTACTCACTAAATTGAGTAGGAGGCGGCTAGGGGTGTGGCCTGGGTCAAAGCAGGAATTTATGCCGGTCCCTTCTTGAGATCTCTGAGCAATACTTTGGCACTGTGGTCTCTCCAACATACCAATTTTTTAGCACTAGGTGATTTTAACCTTCATTTGAATAATACATCTGATTCTGAGGTAGCCACTCTCACAGATATTATGTCTTCCCTTGGTTTTGTCCAACAGGTGTTCAAACCTACCCACCAGGCCGGTCACATTATTGACTAAGTCTTCTCTAATATAAAGACAGAATCATCTGAGCCCTTACCATTAGTATGGTCGGATCATTATTTAATACAGTTCAGATGGCCTAAATCCAATTTTAACCTGCTTCCTCCTGAAAAAATCTGTACCATGTCAAAAGCATTTCACAAAATTGTCCCATTGGACCTGTGCCATTCCCTGGAGGCAGACCCCCTTCTCTCTCGGGAGATCCTGAATTGGATGTGAAGCAAATGGATGAATGGATTAGTAATACTATCAATGATTTGGTCCCGGACTCCCCATCCAGAACCAAACAGTTGCCCCCCTGGTTCAATGAGAACCATAGGACTGTAAAAAACATTGTATACGCCTCGAAAGAAAATGGCGAAAAAGTTACAACCTCTATGACAAGCACACCTATAAGCTTGCACTGAAAAACTATTATTCACAGATCAAGAGAAGCATTTTTTGAGACAAGGATCGAAGAATCAAGCAATAAATCTAAATCTCTAAATCTCTTGGGGAGAGGATGTGGCCCAATGGCTAGAGCGGTCGACCTCGAATCTGAGGAACCGTGTTCGAGTCTCGGCAACGACGTACAACATCCTGTGACTCTGTGCAAATCACTTAATCTCCCTGTGCCTAACAAAATGAATATGTCCGTCTGTGACGCAACTGCTGCTCATGTAAAGCACTCTGATACCTTTGAGTCGAGTTCGCGCTCTATAAAATTCCGGAAAAAAGAATTTTTTTACATTGCAAAAATGTTTATGAATCTAGATGCTTCTGCTAGAGGCCAAAAACCCACAGATGAATGATGTGACCTTATTTTAACAACAAAATTACTACTATCCAAGCTAGCCTGCTTACTGACTCCCAGGCTGCAGATATTCCCCGTGGGTGGTACTTCCTAGCAAGCCTGCTTCTGAGATGCCTTATTTTGCAACTTCCCAACTATGGGGCCGATTCCGATCTCGGCCGGAAGCTCACCGAACGGGATTCGCCTGGGAATAATTCGAGCCGTGCGCGTTTTTACCGACCGACTCGTACAGCTATCCGAACGAGCTAGTACGATGCGAACGTACGCGTTGATTCCGACCGACTCGTTTCTGGGTCTGAACCGCTCTGACCGACCCGTACGGACACGACTCGCACCACGCAATGGAGACGTTACCCGACCGAGCAAGTACGATGCGCGCTTCGAACAGCCCGACCGACTCGTATCGTCCGGCTCCAAAGAGCTGTCGGAGCCGGACTTCGGGGGTCCGTGTCGGACCCCCCTTCACCCGTAGCCGCACGAGTCACACACAGGGGGGACCCAAGGGTCCCCCCTACACATGCATGTACGGTGCGGGTTGCACCGACGCACACACACTGTAGGGGGCGCCCCTGTCCAAGAAATTACCCATTGAGTCAATGGGAGCCCATGTACGCGTTGTACGACCGGCTCCCATTGACTTCAATGGGAGTCCGACCGAATCGAGTCCGGCAGCATGCGGCCGCATCGTACTCGACGGTCGGACTGCAGGAGTCCGGCTCGGTCGGAAATCTCTCCGGGTCCGGCTCGGTCGGAGAGATTTCCGTCCCAGATTGGAATCGGCCCCTATGTCTATGGAAGAATCACTAATGGCCATTAAGGGTTTTAAATCGGGTGCTCCATCAGACTTTTGTTCTCCCAGCTTAATTGCTAAAGCGGCATCTGCTATTAATCCCATCGCAAACAGTGTTCTGAATACATTACATTACATTACATTACATTACTGTCCACAGGCCCAGTGAAAACATGCTAAAAATCTGCCTCTAGTCAAAAAACCTACAGCTGATCCCAGGGTTACAATTCCTCACCTAACAATCAATCATGGAATCTAAACCCGGCCACAAAAAATTATCTTTTATTTTTCTCCTTGTACTTGACATCCCTCCATGTCCCTCATGATCTATTTTGATGATACTCTCACGCACACCACTCGGGGGTTTAATCTTGTCTCCTCTCGACACAATATTATTGCATATGGATCGCTCATCTTTTACTTTCCAAAATGCACTGCTTTCTCCACGCAATTGGGATTCCCCAGGCCAACCTCCCAAAATATACTCCTTTACCACCTTCAGAACCATATCCTTCTACATTTCCCGCATCCACGCTATTTCAGACAAATCCTGCCAATACTTCTCTCCGTTGCGCAACACATCATCCTCATAGGTAAAGGCCACTTCATACTCATTTCCATTCTCTATATTCACATTCCCTTCCTCTAATGGCAAACGTAACAATCCATCAGCAATACTGTTATCCTTCCCTGGTACATACACAATATCATAAAAGAACATTTGCAATTTTGATGCTAACCTTGGAGTAAGATTCCTTCCACCCCCAGGTTTCAAAATATTTATCAGTGCTTTGTGATTGGCGCAAATTTTGAACTTCCTACCTCATACATATAACTTGGACCATTCCACAGTCCATGTAGCTGCCAGTAACTCCTTCTCAATGACAAAATAATTATGCTCCATTTGAGACAAGATACGAGATGAATATGCCAGTATCCATTCAATCCCTCCTTTTTTTTTAGACAATACTGCACCAATCCCGTAGCCACTGGCATCTACCGAAACTATACAGTTCACTCTGATGACAAATGATTTTAAACAATGTGCATACAAAATTTTATCCTTCATTGCCCTAAAACATTTTGTTTGACCTTGCGACCAACAAAAATTAGAATTTCTCTTCAATAACTTTTGTAGATGTTCTACTTTTGTAGCATAGTTCTGCACAAAGCGCAAATAAAATTCTGTTAGCCCTAGAAAAGACATTAGTTACTTCTTGTTTTGGGGTTCTGGCACATTTGCAATTGCTTCTACATGGCTTACTTTAGGAAAAACTCCTTTGTTGGATATTACATGGCCCAAAAATTCAACTTGCTGTTTCCCAAAGGCACACTTCTCTCTTTTAACAGTTAAACCATTCTCCATAAGTGCTGACAATACCAGTTCCAGAATAAGATCATGATCGAGTTGATCCCTACCAAAAATCATAATATCGTCTTGAAATACTTTTGCACCTTTTTTTACTTTCAAAATTTGGGATATTTCTTGCTGGAAGACAGCAGAAGCACTTGCAAGACCAAACAGCATACTTTTGTATTGGAACATTCCTTCTGGTGTTATGAATGCTTTGCAGTGCTTAGATTCTTCCTCCAACTCAATTTGGTGAAAACCACTCAGAAGATCAATTTTGGAAAAAATAGTAGCATCACTGTTGGAAATGGCCCTTTTTGCAGGGTTATCCCCAAACTTTTTGCTTCTTCCTCCAATTATTTCCTGACCTGTGTTTGTTGGCTATAGGACTCTGGGCACTTTACCACTGCTGATCAGTGCTAAAGTGCATATGCTCTCTGTGTAAATTGTTATTGTGATTGGTTATCCATGATTGGCATATTTGATTTACCAGTAGGTCCCTAGTAAAGTGCACTGAGTGTGCCAGGGTTGGTAAATCAAATACTACTAGTGGGCTTGCAGCACTGATTGTGCCACCCACATGAGTAGCCCTGAAAAGATGTCTCAGGTCTGCCACCGCGGTGCCTGCGCGCAGTTTGTTAACTGCCATGTCGACTTGGCAAGTGCACCCACTTGCCAGGCCCTAACTTTCCCTTTTCTTGCATATAGGGCACCCCTATGGTAGGCCAAAGGTACCCCCCCTGGGCAGGGTGCAGTGTATGTGAAAGGTAGAATATGTACTGGTGTGTGTAACATGTCCTGAAAGTCAAATACTGCCAATTTCGTTTTTCACTATTGAAAGGATATCTTGCCCCATAGGACCGAATGGGGAATGCTTTGTGACATTTTACAAGCATATCTTCCCATAGGGATAAGATAGAAAAATGAAGTTTGGTATCCCTGAACTCAGAATTTGATAACACATCTTTTAGTAAAGATGGTTTTTAAATTGTGTGTTTGAAAATACCACTTTTAGAAAGTGGCTATTTTCTTGTTCAACCATCCTGTGTGCCTCTGCCTGTTTGTGGATTGACTGTCTGGCTTTGGAGTGACAGGGGCTGGGGAGGTGCAGTGGCTCCAGGAGTCTGGATGAGTCAGCACTAGGCTGAATAGGCCTGATCTGCATTTGGAGTGGTGGGAGGAGTAGCACCTGTCCCTGAATATGGCTGTGCCTGCCTTCCACAATGCTGGCTCCGCCCCCCTGTGGTGTGTCTGGAACCAAGGCTCACACTGACAATGGATGTTGTTGTGCACTTGCAGAGTGCCCCCCAGAACTGGTTTGAACTGGGCTCACAGCCCTCTGCACAAAGAGAACAAAGACATTTTGGGGTATAAGTATTAGACCTAAAACCCCATAACTTTAGATCATTCCTGGAATTCAAGAGGAACCTTTGCCAAGGAGAAGAGCTGGAGAGACTGAGAAGAAGTACTGCCCTTGCTGTGTGTCTGGGGTTGGCCTGCAGTTGCTGTTTCTGCCAAGGAAAGGAGAAGGACTTTGCTGTGTGCTGTGTCCCCTGATTGAAGGAGATCTCCAAGGGCCTGAAGTGAGCTGGCCTCCTGTTCTGAAGTCTCAGGGACACAAAGACATTACCCCCAGCTCCCCTGAACTCTGCTGCTGTGAGTTCTAGCCTGCCAAGAGGTGACTGTGCCAGTTTTGGGCCTCTGGAGGTTGTTGCTACTGTTTGGGAGCTGGAAGAAAGAAGAAACGTGAAGAACTGCTAAAATCGACGCATCGCTCTTCTTGCGGCTGTTTTCTCGACACATCTCCACGGCGCAAGAAGAATTTCCACGCCTCACTGTGCCGCTGCAAAAACCATCACAGCGCCTATCGCCGCTGTAAGAACCGACGCATCGAGGGATCGCGTCTGAAGAGGAACGACGCAGCGCCGCTCGACGCCGCCGCATCGATTGCCAACGCATCCCGGATTTCCACGCATTGTACCTGTGCGGCACGCTTTCCCAATGCATCACCTGCGGACCGGAACCGTCACGAAGAATCGACGCATCACTCCCCATACAGACCGGATTCGACGCAATTCGTCCTCTGCTTGTCGCAGAACTGTCGCATCGCCTCCCCAAGGTCTCAGGAATGTCGCATCTGTTTGTTTTCTGACTCTGCGGCTGTTTGGCTTTTGGAACTTTGACGCATCTACAGGTACTTTGGTGAAAAATCACCCATCCATAGTTTTCTATGGTACAAGTTCTTGAAACCTTTTGAAAGTCATATTTTTTAACTGTGTAAGTTGGATTTTTGTCGTTTTTATCTTGTTTAGTTTAGATAAAGATACTTTATTTTTCTAAACTGGTGTGGTGTCCTTTTGTGGTGTTTTCACTGTGTTACTGTGAGTGTTGGTACAAATACTTTACACATTGCCTTTGGGATAAGCCTGTCTGCTCATGCCAAGCTACCAAGGGGGTGAGCAGGGGTTATCTAAAGTGTGTATCCCCCTTACCCTGACTAGAAGCAAGGGTCCCTATTTGGACAAAGGTACCTAACTCTGCCAACTAGAGACCCCCATTACTAACATTGGTGGTCAGCGGTGAGGATTTGAACCTGTATTTGTACTTGACCCACAGTGATTGGTGTACATCACTAGTTTAGTGCAGACCACTACGCAACCACATACTGTGTTTTGTTTTTGGTTCTGTTTTTGAGTAACCCTTAAAGTATCCACGCATCATGTCTCAGAAGGGTAAACCAGCAAGTGATGTTGCAGAACTGGAGTTTGATATCGAAATGTTAAGTAGTTACAAAGTAGGTCAACTCAAGCAGTTCTGCTGGAACTTTGGATATCCCATGAAGAGCAGCTCCAGGAAGGAGGAGCTACAGAAGGCCTTAAGGGCCTGGTGGGAGGCCAGAGAGTCTGGGGAGGAGGAGGATGCAGAGGTGGATGAGGATGCACAAGGGGATGGTTTCAGATCACAGGATCTGCCTGTGGGAAGAGCAGCCTCTAGGGCTGGCAGCAATCATTCCTCTAGCAGTTTTTCCCCAGAGTAACTGGAGGAGAACCAAAGGGTCAGGGAGCAGGAGCTAGAAGTCCTGAGGATCAAAACAAAGCAGATGGAAATGGAAATCCAGGCCAAGGCATAGGAGAGCAGGAGAGCTTATGCCTTGGAAGAAATGAAAATGATCTTGGCATATGAGCTGAGAATGAGAGAGCTCGATGAAGAGTTCATGAGGCTTGAGGCCCTGAGTGTCTCAACCAAGCAAAAAGAGATGTGTGTAGCTCAGGAAGTGAGCTTGGCTGGGTTGGGTTGGAGGTGGAGTCCAGCTCAGATGGTGGCAGCAAAATTGTGTTATCTAGTGCTGAGGGAGAAGTACGCACACCCAGAGATGCGACACCTGACTTGAGGGAGGGAGTTAACATACACCAGGGGGTTCAGGTTTATGAGATAGCTCCAGTGGTGTGCAGTGTCCCTGAAGTGGATTGGGGAACTCAATCAATCAATCAGGGGTTTGTAGAGCGCGCTACTCACCCGTGAGGGTCTCAAGGCACTAGGGGGGGAGGGGCGGCTCCGGATCAGTTGAAGAGCCAGGTCTTGAGGTCCTTCCTGAAAGCGTGTAGGGTCGGGGAGCGTCTGATGTTCACCGGGAGCTCGTTCCAGGTCATGGCTGCGATGTAGGAGAAGGCTCTTCCACCCGTTCTGTTTCTGCGGATGCGGGGGACCTCCGCCAGGGCGAGGTCGGCGGAGCGGAGGTTCCTCTTGGGCACGTGGAAAGATACTCTCTCGTTGAGGTATTTGGGTCCGATGTTGTTGACACCGGGGATACTATTCCTAGTGGTGGGAGGGACACTCTACTGACTCTAGATGAGAATGCATGGAGAGGGGTTCCCCCATGGTAGAAGTCCTGGTATGTATGTGTGGAGACCGCCCAGAAGAGTGTTGGTTGAGTGACAGAGACAGTCAGACACTGTCTTGCCAGTCTCAGGAGAGTGATGTGGGGTACTAGTGTGAGGCACTGAATGGTGAGGTAAAGGGTAGCTTGGTTAACAACTGTGGGAGGCTGTGTGATGCAATTGTTGGAGAGCATATTTTAAGTCCCTATTTTCCAGAGCTATGCCAACACCCGGTGGAATGTGAGTTCTTTGATTCCAGGGAGCTTGCGCTGGAGGCAGACCTTTTGGTAGAGTCCAGAGTGTCTGATGAGGCTTTTGGGAGTGATCCTGAAGGAGGTGGCTCAGGTTTTCCCCAACCAGGTGAGGTTTGGAGTAACCCAGATAGGTCCCAGTGTAGTGGAATGGGTGAGGAGCCCCATGTCCTGTCTCTGAGTACAGGGAGTGGGGGTGGGCGGAGTCCCAAGGTGTCTGAGGTCCAGTTCCTGGGCCTGGTTGGTTCCATGAGTGAACACCAGGAGGGGAGCCTAGTCTGTACCGGGAGGCCATTTCCTGAGGGGGATCCCAGGTATTAGGTGAACTGGGGGAGACTGCTGTAACTAGCGTTCCACCAGGTCTGGTGTCTGGCAGCACCGCTTCAGTTGGGAGGGTGCATGAATCCAGAGAAAGGGGTAAGAGGGGGAGACAGTCCCCAGTGGGAGGACCAGTGGGTCAGGGGTTACCCGCTCTGAGGTCAGAGCACCCCAGGACTGACACTGGTGAGTCCACTTCTGGCCTGGGGGATCTTCATGCTCTATCCGGCAGACAGGAGGCTGGAGATCTGCGCCAGGCAGACTCTGGCACAGCTCCTGAGGAGTGTGTTTCCCTTGGGGGGGTTGGCATACTTCCCCGGAAGTCCTGGGTTGCCAGGCACAGGTCCAGCCTAAGGGTACAGACCCTGGGTTGGAGGACCAGGTTCAGGGTGTCCCCCCTGACCTGGAGGAAGGGGCGACTGCTAACAGTGCCCCTACGAAGTTGCCTTCTGGGGGTACCGCTCCAGGTGGGAGGGTGCAGAGCCCCAGGGAGGAAGACAGGGTGTGGGAGAGCCCACCCCAGTCTCTTGTCCAGCCGCAGGGTACAGATCCTGGGCTAGTGGGCCAGTGTCAGGATGCCATACCTGACTTGGCAGGAGGGAGAGTGGAGAAAAGGTGCCAGACACCTGGGGCTACTGCCCCCCACTTTCTGACGCCACTGAGGTTAGAGAGGCCTGAAAGGCATAAGGCCTGGCTCTCATCACTGACAGTTGTCAGTGGCCACTGTGGCTTGCTGTTCTGGTGGACAGAGTTGCCCCTGGAAGGGGGGCAGGAATCACACCCGGGGGGGACTGGGCCACACTACTGTGTTGGCCTTGTGTGTGCTGTCTGGTTGCTGGGACACAACTGTTAGCAAGGTAAGCTTAGGCGCTGCACTGATGGTGTCCCCAGGTGTGGAGAAGGGTCCCCCATGGTTTAGCTTAGTGGGCCCTGAGAGTATGGATAGAGGGATCCAACTGGGTTCAGGAAGGCGAAGAACAGGAATAGACCCCTGCTGTTCGGGCCAGGTTCCAGGTTCTAATGCCCCAAGCAGGGAAGCCCATCGAGGTATTGATTGGTCTACCCTGGCTTTAGGCTGGAACGGGGTTGTGTTGGAAATCGCCCTTTTTGCAGGGTTATCCCCAAACTTTTTGCTTCTTCCTCCTATTTTTTCCTGACCTGTGTTTGTTGGCTATAGGACTGTGGGCACTTTACCACTGCTGATCAGTGCTAAAGTGCATATGCTCTCTGTGTAAATTGTTATTGTGATTTGTTATCCATGATTGGCATATTTGATTTACCAGTAGGTCCCTAGTAAAGAGCACTGTGTGCCAGTGCTGGTAAATCAAACGCTACTAGTGGGCTTGCAGCACTGAATTGTGCCACCCACATGAGTAGCCCTGAAAAGATGTCTCAGGCCTGCCACCGCAGTGCCTGCGTGCAGTTTGTTAACTGCCATGTCGACTTGGCAAGTGCACCCACTTGCCAGGCCCTAACCTTCCCTTTTCTTACATATATGGCACCCCTATGGTAGGCCCAAGTTACTCCCCTGGGCAGGGTGCGGTGTATGTGAAAGGTAGGACATGTACTGGTGTGTGTAACATGTCCTGATAGTGAAATACTGCCAATTTCGTTTTTCACTATTGAAAGGCTATCTTGCGCCATAGGACAGAATGGGGAATGCTTTGTGACATTTTACAAGCATATCTTCCCATAGGGATAAGATAGAAAAATGGAGTTTGGTAGCCCTGAACTCAGAATATGATAACACATATTTTAGTAAAGATGGTTTTTAAATTGTGTGTTTGAAAATACCACTTTTAGAAAGTGGCTTATTTTCTTGTTCAACCATCTTGTGTGCCTCTGCCTGTTTGTGGATTGACTGTCTGGCTTTGGAGTGACAGGGGCTGGGGAGGTGCAGTATCTCCAGGAATCTACTGGAGTCAGCACTAGGCTGAATAGGCCTGATCTGCATTTGGAATGGTGGGAGGAGTAACACCTGTACCTGAATAGGGCTGTGCCTGCCTTCCACAATGCTGGCTCCGCCTACCTGTGGTGTGTCTGGTACCAAGGCTCACACTGACAATGGATGTTGTTGTGCACTTGCAGACTGGTTTGAACTGGGCTCAGAGCCCCCTGCTCAAAGAGAACAAAGACATTTTGGGGTAAAAGTGTTAGACCTAAACCCCCTGAACTTTAGATCATTCCTGGAATTCAAGAGTAACCTTTACCAAGGAGAAGAGCTGGAGAGACTGAGGAGAAGTACTGCCCTTACTGTGTGTCTGGGGTTGGCCTGCAGTTGCTGTTTCTGCCAAGGAAAGGAGAAGGACTTTGCTGTGTGCTGTGTCTCCTACTTGAAGGAGATCTCCAAGGGCCTGAAGTGAGCTGGCCTCCTGTTCTGAAGTCTCAGGGACACAAAGACTTCACCCCCAGCTCCCCTGAACTCTGCTGCTGTGAGTTCTAGCCTGCCAAGAGGTGCCTGTGCCAGTTTTGGGCCTCTGGAGGTTGTTGCTGCTGTTTGGGAGCTGCAAGAAAGAAGAAACGTGAAGAACTGCTAAAATCGACGCATCACTCTTCTTGCGGCTGTTTTCTCGACGCATCTCCACGGCGCGAGAAGAATTTCCACGCATTGCCGTGCCGCTGCGAAAACCGTTGCAGCGCCTGCCACCGCTGCAAGAACCGACGCATCGAGGGATTGCGGCTGAAGAGGAACGACGCAGCGCCGCTCAACGCCGCCGCATCGATCGCTGACGCATCCCGGATTTTCACGCATCGTACCTGTGCGGCACGCTTTACCGATGGATCACCTGCGGACCGGAACCGTCACATAGAATCGACACATCACTCCCCATATAGACCGGATTCGACGCAACTCGTCCTCTGCGTGTCGCAGAACTGTTGCATCGCCTCCCCAAGGTCTCAGGAGTGTCGCATCTCTTTGTTTTCCGACTCTGCGGCTGTTTGGCTTTTGGAACTTTGACGCATCTACAGGTACTTTGGTGAAAAATCACGCATCCATAGTTTTCTATGGTACAAGTTCTTGAAACCTTTTGAAAGTCATATTTTTTAACTCTGTATGTTGGATTTTTGTCGTTTTGGTCTTGTTTAGTTTAGATAAAGATACTTTATTTTTCTAAACTGGTGTGGTGTCCTTTTGTGGTGTTTTCACTGTGTTACTGTGAGTGTTGGTACAAATACTTTACACATTGCCTTTTGGATAAGCCTGTCTGCTCGTGCCAAGCTACCAAGGGGATGAGCAGGGGTTATCTAAAGTGTGTATCCCCCTTACCCTGAATATAAGCAAGGGTCCCTATTTGGACAAAGGTACCTACCTCTGCCAACTAGAGACCACCATTTTAACAATCACCAATTGAAGACATCAATTCCTGTAAATTAGGCAGTGGGAATGTGTCTACCCAAATAGCCTCGTTTACACACCTCGAGTCTACACAAAGTCTTAACTCACCATTGGCCTTCAACGATATCACAACTGGTGAAAGCCAACCAGAATTTTCAATATATTCTATTATCGCTTTTTTACATAAACCTTGTAGCATCCCTTTTAACTTTTCTCTATAGTTCAAAGGCACATTCCTCTGTTTTTGTCTAACTGGCACAACATTATCACTCAACACGATTTTGTGTTTGAACCCTTTAAGTTTCCCCAAACCATCACTGAAAACATCAGGATATTTGTTCTTTAAGTCCCAATATCCTTCATCCCTCACATTCGTTGTCCGTACTTCCTCACATACAGAATACAACGTGAGGTTAGCACTGGAATCTATTCTTATACCCAGCTCCATTATGCGGGGCCAACCCAAAATCGTAGCACCTTTGGGGGCCACATAAACCTTACCACAACACTGTTTAGCACAAAATCCTATGTGAGCCCATATGAAAACTTGCATGGAAATTCTACATACCCGGGCTTGCATCAGATTCGTACATTGTCTACCAGGCCATAGTTTGTTAAACATACTTCTATTCATGATGGTACACCATGGGCATAAATCAACCACTGTTTCAATTTGTACTCCATCTATACTTATAGTGCAACTGGGTAATTCCACTTTTTTCCTAATTCACTCTCAAGATCATCCTGCACACTACTCCCTGCATGCTCCCTTCTTGATCCTCAATATCTTCTGTTATGTAATTTACTTTTTTCCCAACAGTTTTGCATACTCTACAAACATGTCCCTTTTTTGCACATATTACATATTTTGCTCACCACAGGACTCATTTTTGAATTAGCTAATTGGCTACTTGATCAACACCTATAAAATACCAACCCTTTGCTTCCAATTCACACAGTTTCATTACTTTTAGCTTCATAACTCTTCCCTTCACTTTTAGCATCTTTTCCTCCCCCAACCGCAGATATCGATACAGCCCCTTCACTTTCATTCCTCACAGTTTTTATACATTTCTATGACACCTCTATACTTCTAGCTACTTCCACAGCTGCCTTCAAAGTCATTTCACCACTTCACCACAATTGTTACTTGATTTTCTTGGATTTCGTCTTCATTAGTATCTGGTCCCTTAAAACCTGATCATAAGACATATGTCCAAAGTCACGTTACAGCTAATCCTCTTAAATCTGCAACAAACCGGTTAATGGTTTCATCTTCCTTCCGTGCTCTACAGTAGAATATGAACCATTACAGGACAACATTCATTTTCCTGCCAAACCTTTCTTGCATCTGTCAGCATACTCGTACACATTCATACTATTGGCATTTTCCAAGGGAGATAAATTCTTAAATTCCCTCAACCCTATAGCACCCAGTCTATGTTTTAGTAAGGTTAGCTGTCTTTCCGCTGTACATTTTCCCTTTTCCAACACATCCCCATATGCTTCAGACATATCCATCCACAAATCCCAATGTACAGCCGGTTCCCCCAGTTCAGCTAGGAAAAATGGAAGAGGTTGTATACTTGCCATTTATCAGAATTTAACTATAATTGGCTTAACAATTTCTAGACTTGGTGCTAGATGCTCATACAGTTGTTTTACACAAACTAAGAACACCAAGTATCACAATAAACTCTTCTTGGAGTATCACAATATGTCAGATAACCAGGTGTGCCAATCACCAAGAAGATTACTGCCACAAAATCATGCCAAAATAGTCACAGTACATACAGATGTTACTTATCAGGTGTGCCAATTACCGAACGATGAATGCCACAATACTCTGGCCCAGATACATGAAAGGTATATGAAATGCAGACAGCCACAATACTCTTGCCCAGATAAATAAAAGGCATACGAAATGCAGATAGCCTTACTTCACCCAAAGGCTGACTAAATTATCAGGTGTGCCAATCACCGAATGATGACTGCCGCAATACTCTTGCCCAGATAAATAAACGGGCAAATGAAATGCAGATAGCCTTACTTCACCCAAAGGCTGACGTTCGACAACAACACGGCCAACATCATAGGTAACCCTGACAGACCCTCCAGGCGACGTAATTAGCAACAAAAATGGCCGCCGCCTTGCGTTGCTAAGCAACGCCTGTCCCGGGTCGTGAAGACCACACCTTACGTTGTCAGCAACACCAGGCTGCTATTTAGAATGCTGATTCAGTTAGGCTGCCATCCTGCATTGCCACGCAACGCCTGTAACACTGCAAGAAGGCCAAAATGAGTAAATGGCCGCTGATTCGCGTTTCCAAGCAACGCCTGTGCCTCTGTGAAGAGACTGCAATGAATACCTCGTACTTGATGGTAACACCACACCTCCTCCGCTTGTCACCAGCATGCAGATGCCCAATAAGCAAGTTGATAACTTGGAACCAAAAGATCACTGGAGGGAACGATGCTGCACAAGGGTCAAAATGTGCTGGGAAACTTCCTCCTCCACTCCTCATAGACCGCCCAAACCGCTCCAAGCTGCGCTCATCACCATTGTCAAGAAGGACGAAGACCCACGCTGGTAAGTACTTATTTACTACTTTATTCATGAAGTAGTAAGGACAAATAGGAGTGGCGCAGGCTCTGTAGCTTGATTTTTATTAGATGTTCTAGCATGGCTTTTTCCCAGCCCTATTATATGGCCGAATTCTGCTTCTGCTTTAATCTTCGTATTCAATCGACAACTACAATGTTGCCAAGGAGGTTTTGGCCCTTGTGGCTTTCTCCTCCTATCAGGGGCCTTCTTAAGGAGACATTACATCTTTCACAAGTACTATTAAGTGCAAGGAGGCACTTTGCCTGCTGGAAGGAGTTGCCCTTTCTTTGAGCAATCAAGAAGGGAACTTCAATGATCTTCACAGCGTCCAGTCCTTGACAGAACTTCGAGCAAGAACATAAGGAGGATGTGGCGTAACGGTCACAGCTGCCAACTTTGGAGCTGAGGAACTAGGTTCGAGTCTCAATGTTGGCTCAACATCCTGTGATTCTGGGCAAATCCCTTAATCTTCCCGTGCCTACCAAAAAAGAATGTGTCCTTATGTAGTGTAACTGATGCTCATGTAAAGCGCTCCAATACCTTTGGGTCGAGTTCGAGCGATATAAAACTGCAAAAAGGAAACACTGCACAATTTTGTGATGAGCATCACATGCATTCTTAGTCTGGTCCCTGCCACACCAGTCCTATGTCGATTATAGTTGCTAATGGCTCAAGTTGAAAACCTGGGACACAGTATATAAGAAAAATTACATCAATGCAATGATATAGCTGAAAACCTGATTATAGCTTCAGATACCAAGTGGAAACTTTCTTCCTCATGATAGCTCACTCTTACAGATTTTCGGAATAAACAGAGCTACACGTGCAGGCCCCTTTTTTACTGTAAAGGGTAATCAGTTCTGGAATGCACTACCTGATGCAGTCCATTTCTCATTCTGGAAACTGGTCAAGAGAGATGCTCCTGTTCCTATCACACTTTCTCTGTCTTGTTGACTAGTGCTTGTCAGGGCCAGACTGGGAACCCAAAGCAGCCCTGGCAAATATGTCGGACCTGCCCCCACCCCCGGAGGCGGTGGGGGGGAAGGGGGCAAGTGTGGAGCACTGCTGCTCAACAAAACTAGCCCCCAGCAGTGCTGCTTTTGTTACTGGGGGCTAATAATGAAACATCACTGCAAAACCGGCCCCCAGTAACAAAACCGGCCCCCACCGCTCCAAAACCGGCCCCCACCCTTCCAGCCTCCCGGGCAAATGCCCGATGCCCGCTACAGCCAGTCCGGCCCTGGTGCTTGTATGTTCATCATGGATAGGTCAATGCTTAGTAAGTGAACAATACCGTTGCTTTTGATGTCCTGCTGTGTTTTATGATGTGTGCTATACTACTCTCCACCATGTAATGAGCTTATAATGCACTCCCATTTTACTGTTGAGCTATAGTCACACCCTACCTTATCCAACCATTAGATGTACAACACTGGTTTTAATGCAAACCTACAGACTGGATGTTGGCTATAGATAGGTACAAGGATAATTCTCACCTGCAGTGTGTCAGTGCATTTGTACGGTAATCGAGGCTGGTAGACAGTGCAAGCTTCTGAGAAATGGGTGGCATATTTTGGACTCCACATGAGTAGTCTCTAGGGGAATTGTCTAACCACTTCTTTCAGCCACCACGGCTTGGGACCTCCAGCGCCCTGCCCCATCAGCAAGTGGATGTGCTTTGTATGAAAGGCAGGAGAATAATGAGCCATAACAATAATACATGGCTCTATTGCATTATACTAATGAGACGCATCAACAAGGCTCTGTGTGCACTGATATGTTTCTGTTGCCATTAGCATCATTAGTGCTCTTAGCCATGTTACTGTGAGCTTTGTGGCCAGGCTAATGGGTTGCAGTGGAATCAGCATCACCACAATATTTGCCTGGGATATACAGGCATCAGCATTAGACTGTCATCATTTTTCCTATTAGTGGATCTTAAGCCTATTTCGCTATATCCTGAGATATATATATAATATATATATAATATAATATATATGATTATATTAAATTATATGCATAACATAACGTCAGAGGAATTGTTTCATTTTATTTTTTAGAAAGCTGTTTTTGAAAACCATTTCACTTGTATAAAAATGTTCTTGGAAGCTCTTATTTTATTATGTTGTGCGGTTATCAGTGGCAGACACAAGACATAAAGAAATTTAAAAAACTAATTTCTACCAAAAAAAGTGACATTAGATATGGGAGCTTAGGCATGCAGAAATAAAAGTTTTTACTCGGCAGTCAGTGATGGGAGGTTAATTTACTTTAAAACAAGGGAATTAATAATTTGGACCACTTGTGCCACCTTTTAGTGTTGAAATGGTTCCACTTTTCGCTACTGTGCCAAAATTAATTCACTGAGCTATAATTTAGACTAAATGGAGGCCAAAGCATATTGGCACCCTATAGATCTAAGCCAGTCTATCCCATCCATGGATCCTTTCGCCTGGAAATGGGCTTCGCTTCTATCTAAGCAAAGGTTTTCTTCACTAATTTTTTCAGGTCTGGATAGAGGCAGCAGTGCTGTGAACAAGACGTAGGGGGTAATTACGAGTTTGGCAGTCCATAGGACAGCAAAATCCATGGTAGGGCGGCAACTACCAACGCACCAGCGGTTCAACCACCCTATTTTAAGTTTGGCATCGGACCCCCACAAGCCTGCTGAAAACCGCTGGGGAACCACCATTCAGCGGAGTGAGGCAGTAATATGTTGGTGGTGCCATTGCAGCACCACCAAGCATATTACGAGTTTCCTCACTGCCAGCCTTTTCATGGTGGTGAGGAAACTAAGGGGGCTCAATTAATGGATAGTTAGATGCTGAGGAGTGGGTGGATGAATTAATTCAAGAATGGATGACTATCAAAGACTTTTAGCTACATGGAGTAAATGGTTGCAAACCACACACCAAAGGTGGGTGCTCTGGTTTTCATTTTAGCTTATGCATTAAAACATCACCCTCCCTATACACTACTACCACTAATCCTTATGAAAAATGCATAGCCTGGAAGTTTTTAACACAGTGCACTGATTTAGAACCTGAAAGAATTAAACACAAAGCATTAAGCTTTGATCTAAAACAGGAAAGAGAAGGAGCTAACCATGTTGGCGTAAAATTGCACAACAACTTTGCATTAATCCCGGCTTCCCTTGATCACATTGTGTGATCCTAGACAATTACTTGTGCACAGTGCCTCTTTTTCCTTCATAATCTTATGAGAGCACCTTGAAATACATCTGTTCGCGATGTGCACTACACAAAAGCAAAAGACTTAGGTCCTGGTTTAGATCTCGGCAGATGGGTTGCTCCATCACAACGATGATGAATATCCCGTCCTCCGAAATATAAATCCCATAAGATATAATGGGATTTTTATTTCGGCAAATGGGATATCCGTCACCATTGTGACAGAGTAACCTGCCCACCGAGATCTAAATCAGGATCTATAGTGTTACTTCATCTACAGTAACACCCTAGGGCACGTATAGGGAACAAAAGACAGCTTTACTCTTGGTTTACCAATACCATGGTCGTCAGGGTATGGGGTGGGCATAAATGCTTATAAGTTCATTATCAGAATGTTTCAAATTGCAATGCCAATTGCTCCTTAATGAAATGGTGAAATGCTGAAAAGTGTTGCAAAGTTCACATTATAAAGACATACACTGTTCTGAATTTTGAAGAGTCTTTATCATGTATGTACTGGACTCTCCGAGTCAAGCAACAGCAGACCACTACACCACACTCCTCCAAAGCCCTGAAGATCAGCTTCCTCACAGTGACCCTGCACGAGACAGGAACCACCCAAATGCAAAAACGAATGGTTTTGAAGCACGCTTTAAAACCATTTTATTTTTTTATAAGTGTTGTAGGCAGAAAATGCAGCTGACCGGTCCCCAGTGATAACACCGGACCCCACCAGCTGTAATCACCATTCCCTCCCACCACTGCCCCCTCCCCCCAGCCAGCCCATGGAGAAAATGCCCAGTGCCTATTATTGCCAGTCTGGGCCTGTTCTGTCCTCTCAGCCTGTGTTCCTAGTGTCTCATTTTTTTAGAAAAATGCTTAAGATATGTAGCCTTCATAGCCACACACAAACAGGCTTCATGCATCCCCATAGAGCGGCAGCCCAGCTCAGATAGCATTATTCACAGTAATGTGCATAAGCGCAGAAGGTTTTTTACAGTGGAAGGAACTTGCATTGCAGTCCTGCTCACAGAAAGCACTGTATAATGTTATGCATCACCCAAAATGTTGGGTGCTCTGGTTCTCTTATGCATTGACAGCTGTGTGCACTTGTGGCTGCGTACACAAGGAGCCCTGCACACAGGTAACCCTGTACACTGACTGTCCTGTACACAGAGCCCAGGCTTTGCATTCTAGCAGCACATCACTGCCCCTATTACCAAAATTACTGCAGGCAGGTGTGCACCCTCGCATCCTTGCGCACAGGTACCTTGTGCACCACCAGCCAATCACAATTGCAACCCTGGCACTGCATGTCAACCTTCCTCACTGTCTGCCAACATTGCGCCATGCCAGTCTGAAGACAGCTTGTGCCCTGCTCGACCTGTGCACTGCAAGTATTGCACCTTATCTAAGAGGCACAAAAACAACCTTGCAATCAGAAACTCCGCACTGCCAGACTGATGTGCAGTCTGTGTTTACCAGTCATACCCTCATACCCTCCGCAGCAAGACTTGTTCTCAACCTCCCCAGGAGAACCAGCACTGCCTCCACCTCAGAGCCCTCCACTGGCTCCCCCTACAGAAGAGATGCTTCTTCAAGCTCCTGACTCAGCCTACAAGGCCCTCCATGACACCGGGCCCGCCTACATCAACCACTGCCTGACGTTCCATCGACCCACCAAGGAACTCCGCTCCACGTCCCACACCCTGGCCCACACCCCCCGCATCTGCCAGAAACGCTGAGGAGGTCGTTCCTTCTCCTACCTCACCGCCAAGTCCTGGAACGACCTTCCCCTTCACCTACGCACCTGTTCTTCACTTGAAGAATTCAGAAAGAAGCTCAAGACATGGCACTTCGACCAAGGACATTAGGACTTAGCACCTGGACCCCCCGGGGTGACAAGTCGCTCGATATGAGGACTCTATGATTTGATTTGATTTGATTAGTTAGCCTTGCACACTACCTTCCAGCCCTACACAGAGTCTGGATGCCCTGTGCCCTCTGAGCCCTTGATTCTGCCAGCCAAGAAGGCAGTCCTGCACACTGCCTGCCCTCATACCATCATACCATCTGCCAACCAAGGACGCAGCCAGCAATGGAGGCAGTCTTGTCGTCTGCCATCCTTGATCACCACTAGCTTTCTACACAGTCTGCCAGAAGTGAATACACACTTGCCCTCAGAGATACCTTGGCTCTCTCAGTTCTGTACTCTTCTCTCTGCCCTCGGAACTGACAGCCATCCCTGTACACAGCAAGTCCTTTATACTGCTTGGCAACACCCACTCTGCATGCAGGCCATGTGTACTTATTACTGCCAGACCTGTGCATTGCCTTCCTTGTGCTCTGCCAGCTGTGTGTGCTACTGGCCCGGCACACTCTATGCCCACCATGGACACTGGCAGCCAGAGCCTTTGTGGAGAGAGTGAAGGTGATGAAAAGTCTACTATAGTGTTACTGTTTGCTAAGGAACTGGGTGGTCGTCAGGGTGATGCAGAATGGAGGGGGAGCTTGGGTGAGATCCTGCTGACGTTGAGATGTGGAAGCGGGATGACGTCGCTGTGGGAGTGATAAGCAACGACGTTGTCATGGGATAGCCAAAGTAGTCTCTGTGTTACCCGCAGCCGGGTATCACAAAGTCAGGGGTAAAGGAGATGGAAAGAGGTATTTTTATAGACGCAATGAACTGTGGGAAGTAGATCATTCCAAGTATTCTTTACAGAATGCGTTGACATGTTATCAGCATTTATGTAGTGCACATTCTGCCATTGGCATGGTATTGTAATGCTTCCTGAAGTAAAGTGGTGAATTTTAACAGGTCCCAGTTTTCCATCGCGAATTAGAGCCTGATTTGGCTTATGAAAATGTGTTATCACTAGTGAGTGCACGTGCACCAAAAGGTGAATGTATCAACTTCAATGGGTCATAGGTTACAATTCTTTTGGAGTCCAGAGAGCTGCACCAATCGATTAAGCATATTCTAGGTTCCATTGCCAAGCAATACTGAAATCATAAAGTGTATTGCAGTGTATTCTCCTCTTGAAGCAGACAATAGGTGCCCTAAAGATAGAAAAAATATGTGGTAATTAGAAAGGCTGTATTTTAGTTTTGTAAAGTGCAGCTTAACGTGCTCAGATGCTTTTCACTAGACAGAAAGTAGGACCTTCGAGGGACCCAGCCGTGGCCCAACAGCTTAGGATCCTGTATATTTTACTGATAGTTGTGACATCATGACCACTGCAATACAAAGGAGGGACACCATTTAAGTGCAACTGGGGATAGCAAGCTTGGGTCACCAATGATTACATTTCTGCTTCTGCTTGCAGTCCCTGTGATTGAATTGTTTGTGTTTGCATTTACATAGCGATTACTACACCTGACGAGGCACTGAAGTGCTTTACGCTGAGTGGTCTAGTGGTTATTGTTCGTTATTAGGACTGTCTTGGCCTCTCAAGGAAATCATTCCATACATTTATTCCAGAATCTTGAGGTAAATTAAATGAACAGGGGTTAGGTGTGATGACTAGTGGGGGTATGGTCATTCATGCAGATGATGGGTGAGAATAATAGATCAGCAAGAGAAGATTAGCGATTGATAGGTTGCTGGGGTATGATTTTCAAAGAAGGAGAGGTTGTGATCTTCGAGATGAGGTGAGCGCAATTTGCAGGTGTTCAATACCAGAGATTACGGTAAGCATGTATGTGACTTAAAATAGGCTGTGCTCGCAGATGGAAGGCATGCAGAGAATGGAAAGTGAAAAGAGGTTCCTTTGATAAAAAAACAAGCCTTGGAAAAGCCAATAGTCTTGGGATTAGCTGTCACACTTTTGCCTCTATCTAAAACCATACATTGCCATAGTAGTCACTGGCACTGTAAAAAACTACTTTGTGTGCAGATGCTCTCATTGTGAAAGGGCAGAACGCCATCTCTCATAGTGAAGTTAGCCAATGGCTGAAGTGGGCTGAGTCACCGGCACGGTAAAAAACTACTTTGTGTGCAGATGCTCTCATTGTGAAAGGGTAGAATGCCATCACTCATAGTAAAATTAGCCAATGGCTGAAGTGGGCTGAACCATGCTGTATGCTTTTGTGGGTGGAATTAAAATGTGAATCATACACTAACAGACCAATGAAGGAAGAGGGCTAGCTGAACTCCCCTTGACTAAGTGTATTATGTAAATAATTTTAGTACACTCAAGATGTGATGGCTAATGCCTTTACCCAAATAGGAGAGGAAACTTTATCCAGCTGTTACGTGTGTAACAACAAGGAAACCTTTAGTCCCTGCTACTTGTAGCTATGTGCATTTTACTAATTTCTATTTAGTAAGATGCTGAAGTATAAAGTTCAATGCCCTGTCATCGGGTCAATGGTTATGTGATGTGAATTCTTCTAATGATATGGGGTCAAAGAGCATGTGGTCTCAATTAAGCCATTTTTTCATTTTCATAAAGTGAAACCACAGACATAAACAGACCAACTGTAAGAAATGAACAAAGCATTGACTGTTTGCATCGGAATGTCATTGGTTTAATGTAATTAAGCGTGCTGCGTAACTGCTAAATGCCGCCATCTTGTTCAATAAAAAAGCACAGAGCGATTAGAAAACAGGCCTATAAACATCATTAATTGAAAGTGAAATGTGTCCCCTGTCACTACTGGTCGATGGGTGTCTTCGACTGAGTCTGATGAAAAATTCCCAGAGAAATAGCACTCGAACAGATGGGCCGTGGAGTGTCATTAATCTGTCATGATTGTGCAGAATCAATGTCACGAGACGCTGGGAGATGGGGCGCGGGAGACATCGCTGCCCAGTGTCGGATTTCATGTGCCAGTCGAGGCCAGCTGCGTGGCGCCATCTGTAGCTTGAGGGCACAGGTCTGTCAGCAGCGAACACATGCAAGCTTCATTAGGCGTGGATTCGTTCTTGTAACGCAACCCTGTAGTGACGTCACACGTCAACGGCGGGGCATTCACACGCAGAGCGTATCCTCGAAAGAGACACACTGCAGTCATTCAACCACTCACCCTCTCGCTCATTCGCTCGCAGATGCTTTGATATGCTTATTGGTACTCCCTCCTACAGACACACTGACCATACTGTCCCTCCCTCATTCTTTCAATCATTTAGTTACTCCCTCTCCCCAAATAGCAGTTCAAAATCCTGAAACCCTACACAGAAGCTGCCTGATCCTTCCTCCGTTCCCCCAGTTTCGAGCATTTGGTGGCAGCATGAGTGTTGCATTAAAAACTTTACAGGCAAGAGACAGGCATACCTCTGGGTGGGTGAGTAAAGGAAAAACATAGGAAAGAAAAGAAATTGAGAGAGGAGAGGAAGAGGAAAAAGGAATGACTCATAGAGAAAGAGAAGCGGTGTGTATAGGGGGACAAAGAGATTAAGTGAAAGCAAAAAAGAAATGGACAGCGAAAGAGAAGAGTAGAGGGGGAGCAGTGGAAAGGGGTATTTAGGCAAAGACCCTAATACATTTGGACAACTTGTCATAAAGGTAAATGATGTCATAAAAGCACAAAAACAACCATTTGTGGGGAATTTCAACAGCGACAAAAATTCTCATGTTCTGACAGCAGTCAATACTCTAAAAATAAGACATAATCGTTTTAATCTTCTTACGAATAACATATAACATAAGATGTATTTGTAAAGGATATATTCTTGGTGCTGAATAAGAGATGTTTATTGTTACCCAACTCAGTGGAATTTATAATCTGTTTTTTGGTATATAATTTGTTTACACTAAATGGAGGACTGTTTGATAGCTAGATCATTGTACATAATGTGCAACAAGACATGGAATCTGATACACATATACTTTGCTTAACTTTATCTCCTACAACTCCAATGTCCCTTGTACACCAATATCTCAGGTTTTAATTTATTGGACCACCTGAAGTGGGTTCACTCCTGGACAGCCGCGGTCCGTGCAGGTAACAGCGGTGGAGCGGTGTGGCCGGATAAGGGGGGATTTCGAGGGACGATGCTGAGCGAAAATTAATTATTTATTTAATTTTCCCTCGGCAATACCCCCTCACCCAGCCCCACCGCTATTGCGTGTTAGCATGCTAGATTCCACTTAACTTTCATGATGTAAGAAAGAGGTAAATCTTTTGCTTAAATGATTGCCTTTCCCCGAGAGGCACCAAACACAATCAGTTCTGTTATTTATATTTATCCAGTCTGTATTTTTGTATACAATGTTCTATAGTGGATGAACCTTTATTTTGCAAGCCAAGCTATCAGGGTGCATCTATTGATGTTATGTTGCCTGTTTACTATGTCTAATTGAATTAATTCTAACACCTAATTGGATGGTGTCAAAAGTCATTTTGAATGTTTATTTTATTGAAATTGAACTGCGGTAATTAGGTTGTATAAAATGAAGGCACTAATTAAAAATGGAAAATTATAAAAAATATTACAAGTTATCACAGCTGTTTTTGATACCATTTGCAGAGAGTGTTGGAGCATGTGTTTGGTGCGCAAGAATTAAATGAAATTGAATGTGTCGCCACGTGGGCTCAGTATAAAATGAATACAAAATAATTAAATAAAGGTATTTACAGATAATTACAAAAAACAGCAATTCACTAGTCTTGTCCCAGCAGACAAAATCAATAAGATAACGAGAAAAAGCCATATATTCCAGAAGTATTAACCCTGCCAGTGATGGTTCACACAGGCAGGCTGTGTACCATTGCCCTTGTGTTGGCCTAGCTGAGGGTTCTGCGATAGAAGGGTTGTGTGACTTTTGAGCCTGTGTGTCCCCACCAAGAACAGAGACACAGATCAGATACGAACTGAACGACAATGAGAAGCAGGGCCGGACTGGCCGTAGCGGGCATCGGGCGTTTGCCCGGGAGGATTTATGGGTGGGGTCCGATTTAGAGGCAGTGGGGGCCGGTTTTGTTACTGGGGGCCGGGTTTGCTGCAACACCGGCTCCAAGTAACAAAAGCACCAGTGCTGGGGCCGGTTTTGTTAAGCAGCTGTGCTTGACACTTGCATCCCCCTACCCCCCGCTACTCCCTCGGGTGGTGGCCGGGCCGACAAAACTGCCAGGGGTGTATTCAGTTCCCAGCCCAGCCCTGATGAGAAGCTTCTTCGACAAAAATCTTCACGAATATGTTTGCGAGTGTTCTATCAAAATACTCAAATCCAGGTGAGCTGTTTGCATCCCACATAACAGTAATGATCGTACTGGCAGAAACTACCATATCTAAACGTGGCTTTGTGGGATTCTAATGAAGGACCAATCATTAAATAGAATGTGTTATTAATTAAAAAGGTGTTATTTGTATGAGTAATTCCACAGTCAATGGCGACTGGTATGGTACGGGGGTGGCGGGGAGAAGGAGGGGGAAAAAGCAAAATTTAAATTCACTTACCTGAGTGAGCAGCCGTCTCTCCCACATCGTATCTCCTCCATTCCTCAACCAGGAAGCACTCAGGCTCCCCTAAGCTAATCACAATGCTGCAATGCAGCATTGTGATTGGTCTGAGCGCCGTGGTTCGGCGCTCTGACGGGGAATGGGAGCCTGGACATGTTCTCCACCCAGGCTGTAATACAGCCTGGGTGGAGAACATGCAAACTGCGCATGACGGTTTGGCCAGACCAAGACGCCCGCCGGCCAAACCGTCATGCGCACTTTAGAGTGCAGCAACCACTCTTCCTCCCTCGTCACAGAAGCCTGGCCCCTCCCCTCCCGTACCTGGCGAATACTAAAAATAAAATGATAATAACTCCTGTTATTATCATTTCCTTTTTTTCTATTACACTGCTCAGAGAGCAGTGGGGCGATGCTTTTCCGCCTTAGCAGAGGAACCGCCACTGTCCACAGCGGAATTTTGGCTTCAGTGCAAAACCGGTCACAGGAAGCGCTATTTTCAAATTATATTTAAATTTACACATTTCAGTGAGCCACTTAGCCTCATTCAGCACATGTACAATCCGAGACATGTACAATCTGCCACCCACATTGATCGCCGAGGCAGGCCAGACAGGTTGTCAGCACCCACCATTGAATGTTTTGTGGGTTTTATTTTTCAAGGAACATGACGGGCCACTTTTTTGACCAATAGCTTTGCCCAAAAAGGTGTACATATGTTCTATGTCTGGCAGATCGGAATTCATAAGCCAAAATGCAGTTATTTCCATGGGATGTGTGGGCAATTCTGCACTTTTGTCTTTGGATGAAATGTTTGCCCTCACCTCCACTATCCCTTACTACGCCTCACAGAGACACTGGCCACAAATACTAATCTGAGGGAAAGCGACAAATCTTTTCAGTTTAAATCACTACAAATTCAATAAAACAATGCTAAATAAAGGTATACAACTCACGGAAATCCCAGATACAGGTACTAATGAAAATTCTAAACTTGAACTACTAGGCAAGAATTACACTGTGGAGAGGGGAGGTGTGGTGCAGCGGCCAGGGCAGCTGGGTTCGGAGCACAGGGCTCACGGTTCGATCCCCAGCACCGGCGGCAGTTCAGCTCAGCACCATGTGACTCTGGGCAATAGCTCACTTAATTTCCACGACGGCCCCCAGCGCCTTGAGACCCGTAAGGGTGAGTAGTGCGCGCTTTACAAATACAGATTTATATTTTACACTGGGGCAAAATATGTGCTAACAAGCAGAGGCAAAGCCAATAGATCTGGCTTTATTCTGCCAACACATGTAAACACAGGCATGCACAAATGCTGTTTATCATTTTAAATCAGCCCTATTGTATTTTATAATGCAGGGAAAATAGAGAAAAATGATTGCTTTTTGTATAGAATGCATATAGGAGCTAAATAATTGAATGTGACAAGCAACACAATGATATAGTGTAGCTTTCAGATGTAAAATAGTCCCTTGAGTATTCCAATGGAAGCACTTCCTGGAAGGTGGATTGACACACCAAACAGCTAATAGCATTATGTGAGAGAGTGTTATTCCTGTGGGTGGAGCCAAAATCCATGCTTTGTATATTTTAAAGAATTGGAAACAATATGTCTTGCAGACAGCTGCCCTGGCATGCTAGATCCAAAAGCACAAACAGTGTAACCTGATGAACAGGAGAGGGTAGATCACTATAATCCAAACAGGCCAGGAATTCAAAGCAAGGCAGAGTGTGTCAGCATGTGTCCCGAGGCTCCTAAAAACAACATGCACTCCCCTATAAATGAACTAACACGGATCCACCACTATTGGTATCTCTCCTGAAGAATGCTTGTTCTTTAGGAAGGCACGGTTATATTGAAATGTAGGGCCTATTTGCAAAGGTAAGCTTTCATGTGAGTAAATGTGATGTGTAAGTTTACTCTCACACTTTTGAGTAACTTACAAGTGTAATGTTACTCAAAAGTGTAGACTTCCATGACTTCACCCCTTGAGAAAGGGGGTGGAGTGGCATTTATAAGTGTAAAGCCTGAGGCGGCTCCTCTGCTAAGGCGGAGGAGCGTCGCCCCACTGCTCCCCGAGCAGTGCAAAAAAGGAAAAATAAAATGATAATAACATGTTATTATCATTTTATTTTTCTGTACTGAGCCAGTTTTGGGTCGGGGCAGGGCTGGGTTGTCATCACAGTCAGCAAGGGGAGGAGTGGTTGGTGCACTTAAATGTGCACGACGGTTTGGCTGGCCGTCTTGGGCCAGCTAAACAGTCATGCGCACTTAGCATGTTCTAAGCCCGGCTGTATCGCACAGCCTGGGTGGAGAACATGCACAAGCTCTCAGTTCCTGTCTGAGCGACGAACGACGGCACTCAGACCAATCACGACGCTGTTGTCCTATAACTACTCTTGCTACCAGACTTGGCATTTCTTGACAATTTGTACGCTTTAACGCCATGCCACCAAAGCATTAGTGTTCTTGTAATGCTCATTATAGTTCTGTGGGTTTCAAACCATTTAACCATTATGCTGAGACACTGGGAATCCAAGCACAAGGCTTCCAAAGAAAAATGTATTGCTGAATTGACATCTCAACCCTCCTTAGAAAGAGAAACTTACAAAATACTAGGCAAAGAACATTTTCTCAGACCCTAAAACAATTGCCTAAATGCATATGGTCAATTTGTTGCATCTTTCATTTGAATTATCCAGCTGTATCTTAATATGATTATGTGATTCTTTTCAACATTTTTCTTTATGCTAATTTTACACCGGCTTCTCTTCGTTTTCACTGAGCTTGTATTTCTCCCACTAAAGTAGTCTGGTTATCATTTCTTTTTGTTAGTATCAGCTTAACATGATGCTTCTTGCTTATCTTTAGCTATGTATCTAACATCAAAAATAAAACAAAAGTATTATTTGCCACAAAAAAGGCACTATTAAGTTATATTGCCTCCTTACCTTGGAAGCCTCTCACACCCTGGACTTATCCATCATGCCTCTAAAGTTGGCCTCCTCTCCCCCAGCAGCATTAAGATGCAGACAGAGAGATACTGGGAATTGATTCATGTCCGGCCTGTAAAGGTCACACAAAGGTACAGCATGGAGCGCATCGAGAACAGCTGAACACTTAGTTCTGGCGGGAGCAGCTCCTGCTTGGCCCTAAGTAACATTCTACGCAGCCTTCATACTATCCACCAGCGGCAGCTCCTCCGCTAAGGCGGAGGAGCGTCGCCCCACTGCTTTGAATCAATGAAAGAAAGGAAACATAAAATGATAACTCGAGGTTATTATCATTTTATGTTTTCCTGCTGCAGCAGGTTTGCAGGCAGGGCTGTTGCGATGGCAGAGGTGCAGGGGGAGGAGTGGTTTGCCCCTCGGGCCGGCCAAACATTCATGCGCACTTTGCATGTTCTCCCCGCAGGCTGCATTACAGCCTGCATGGAGAACATGCCCAGGCTCCCATTCACTGGCTGAGCCCCGAAATATGGCGCTCAGACCAATCACAACGCTGCATTGCAATGTTGTGATTGGCTCAGGGGAGCCTGGGCGCTTACCAATCACAACGCTGCATTGCAGCGTTGTGATTAGCTAAGGGGAGCCTGGGTGCTTCCTGTTCTGGCCCCAGGGGAGAGACAGTGACGGAGACACAGAGGAGAGATGCAGCATCAGGTAAGTGTTTTCTATTCTTTTTTAAACCCCTTTACCCCCCCTCCTGCTCCCCGCCCCTGATCCGTGCCGGCCGTCATTGCTATCCACAAATAGACAAGGGGGTTTGTCTCATTCGCTCCTTTGAATTCTGAAGAGGATATAAAAGCTGGTTTAAGATATCCTTGAATTTTCTCCAATTCTCAAAGACTTGGGCAAGTAGTTCTGACCTTAAGTGTAACCCTAGAGCTGCAGCATGGGATTGACGGAATCTAAGTCACGTGCAGTATACCGCGATCCAGGGGGGTTTGAGAGGTGAGGTAGCAGGTGCAAACGTTTCTATATTTTCACTAATGTTTCATCATAATATTTCCGATGAGCCTGTACAGCTGTGCCAATGATGATGACCGAGCTGTGGACTTCCTCCTCTTTCCCTCCTCTGCCCAGTCCTGCAAAATTGTTGAAGTGTAATTTCTTTCTAATACTTAGAATTCTAAAACATCTAGGGCACAGGTCGGGTCGTACATGCTAGCAGACGGCGTCCACCCAATCCTTTCACAGGTTGGACGCAATCCACCCTGCCAAAAAGTTGGCCCCCCACTCAGGGCCGGACTGGGAACCCAAAGCAGCCCTGGCAATTTAGTAGGACCGGCCTCGAGGGGCTGGGGGGCGGTACAAGTGTGAAGCACTGCTGCTCTTGGTACTGGGGGCCGATATTGCAGCACCGCTGCATAACAAGCCCCCAGCAATGAAAAACCACCCCTCACTTCTGCAGCCTCCCAGGAAAATGCCTGTTGCCCGCTCGGCCAGTCCGGCCCTGGACCCACTGAAATATGCTGAGCTCGCCCCGGTGTGCATGTTGTCTAATTACATTCTGAGCAGGAACATGCGGGCGGGGAGGGGGCTTATCAGATTTCAGCTGGGCCCATAACAAAGCCTGAATTTAAGGGGCCATCAGGGGAAACAAAGGCACACAGCTTGTTATCACTTCACAAGTACTTAGGAGAGGCATGGGTTTTGTCTTTGTTCAGTCCCTGTATATAACAGATACGCATTAACTATAGTAATATCAGATGTGTGGGGCTGTCCCAGTATTTACACAAATAGTAATTTTAATAACTAATAATGTAATTTAATAACCATTTTGTTTTATTCCTTTTATAGTGTTACTCATCCCAATGCAGGGTGTCAGAGCGCTTTACATCACACATATACATTATACATTGACAATAAATCATATGTGTGTAAATTAATGCATAGGATGTGGTACATAAGACAGTGAGGGTTACAAGGTGTAGGAGTCACATGTCCTACATAGCTCACTGTGCTGTATTAGAAGGATTACAGTTTATGATCTTTACAAAAGTATCTCTGTATTCAAAGCAGTAACCCACGAACCTATCTATAGAAAATTAAAATCTATCATCCTCATGATACATGATGTGCTTTGCAGGAGACACATTTACCCTCTAAGTTACTTTAATTCAAAACTAGGATTAGACAAAACTCAGATCTCTCCAATAAATGTGGTAACCTCCAGAGTTATCTCACCATTGTCATTATTACCTGAGATTAACTAGGCACACAAGGATCTCTGCAGCAGGTTCCTTAACCTCATAAGATATTATACAATGCTGACTTTGCAACCAATTAAGCAGAACAGATTTACTGCCATGCTTCTCCTTGTTGCCAATTTCTTTGTTGCAGAGCTTTAAAAAAAATGTTTAGGTTGAGGCCAAGATTTCGCTTCAGGGTTGCGTCACTTTTTTGGCACAACCCTGACGCACAATCTCTTTTGTTAAATATTATAATGCGTACAAATGTACTCATGCAACATCTGCTGAACATATGTGTAAGGTCTTAAGATCTGATGTCACTTCTTGTGATGTTACTTCCTGTGAGGTAATGGGTTGTGATGCTACTTCCTGTGATGTCATCCTGTGATGCCTCATGTGATGTCTCACACCGTGATGTCACGTGATGTGACGTCACAGGCCATGATGTCACTTGCAGACCGCCTAACGTGATGACTCCCCCACTTCTTTCTTTATGACTTGTGCCCTGAAAATATCTGATTATAAGTGAGTAGGAAGGGAATAGGGCTTGGCGCGCCCATTGAATACCAGCGGTACGCGCTGCGGCGTTTATACGGTGCAGTACACAGCTCCAGTTCTGGGTTTTCCTCTTGCAAATGAGAAATTGAGTGCAGAATTTGGTCCTTTACTCGCCAAATACGGCATAGATCAGAATTGATCACTTGCTCTCCCATTAATCTTTGGCAGGTTTCTCACCTGACACAATTCACCAGGGGAAAACTGCGGGGTAGGAAATGAACACAAATCTCTGAATTCCAATCCCTGTGCAAAGAAGGGTTTGAGCATGGCTCAGACTTTTACAGCCTCCTTGGAATCATGGCCTTAAAAAGATAAATCAATGTTAAGTCAGTATATGTCGCTATGAAGCCACAACATTGTGGTAGCAGGATCTACAGATAAACGAAGTAATTATTAGATGACACTTTCGTACATAGGTTGCTCACCTCCAATTCTTTGCTTACATTAATAAATATTTTTATGGAAAAAGTGTGACGTGGAATTCAAGTGCTCAAACCCCAAGAATGATACACAAAGATGGCCCTGTGTGCGAGAATATTTTTCTTGATCATATATTTGCATTTTTTATTTCTCACACCAAAGAATTATGACCTTTACTTAACATAATGGTGAGGAGGTACAAGATAAAACATTGCAATAGCCATTTGTGATTCGTTGGGACTGTATTTCATGCTCTCATATATAAAGCTATTTACCTTTGCATATTGTTGTTAGTTCAGTCAGAAAAGTATGCTTTCTGTACTACCAGAATGTTCTTCATTGTGCTCGTGCACATTTGTTGTACCTTTGAGTTCAATTATTAGCCAGTGGATTTAGATTAAGGTTGACTGGGCACTTTTTAAGAGGTTCACAGCCAACCTTGCCCTTTCATTGGTCATCTGTAGAGTTGACAAAAATATTCGCATCCAAGCAGCTCTCAGGGCAAAACAATGCCCAAGCTTCAGAGAGTATAAAATGACGTCCCCTGAAGCCCACCAGCCACATCTCGCCCGCTCTGATTGGCTCATTATACAACAAAGGACCGCATTCAAAACCAAAAGCCTTCATGGTATGGCCCAACATGGGCAAGCCCCTTCCTGTCTCTCCAGCCTGATGACCCCGCCCCTACCTACCAGATACCTAAAGTCAGCCTCCCCACACAAGCTCTCCATCAGTTTAGAAAAGTCCAAATTATGCATTTATTTAGAAATTCATTCGTCTAGAGATCATGGTTAAAAGTTTAGTGTCCTTGCGTTGACTGTTTATATGATTTCTCTGGAGCATTAATCTATGTTCTGTTCACCTGTAGCCTCATCTCTATTTCGCAAATGGCTTTGAGGTGGCTTCTGCTAAAAAAACAAATAAAACTACCATAAAATGTAGCTCACCAAAAGAAGACACTATGAGCAAAATTTTAACAACCCAAGAGGCATGTGGGTTAATCTCGCTTCATCAACAATAATTTTCTCTGAATCGGATAGTCAATTACATTAGTATTCTCTGTTGTTTCAGAATTGTTCCTATGGCAACGCAGAGTGATTACTGGACACACAGTTCTTAACCCGTATAATTGGCACAAACTATGCGCAGCGAGATGAAAGCACAAATGGGATTTGGAAATAGAAAAAAGCACAAGGGGGGGGTCACACCATCTCGATATGGTTTTCTGAAAGATTGTATTTTTTCTTATTTAATAACCCTTTTAATGAATTTTACCTTATGCCATGACAGAAATAAAAATTGCAACGAGCAACAACAATAGTGCTGTGTCCCCTGTTCCCAACCTACCCATATCCACCCCCATCCCATATATAGCAACAAAATCAAGCAGTAATTTAGATCAGCGCCTCGACCCCATGTATGATCGGATCTCCCCCGTGACATCAGAGGCATGAGAGCAGCACCTCCCAACCATAATACGCCTATATAAGCTGCCCAGTCACCCCAAACCATGCCGTGCTTCTGAGGGCAACCACTAGCAGCGTAAACCGGCTGCTCCCTAATCATGCACCAATCTACCCCTTTTTTCCATGCTGCCACCGACAGCAGGGTTCCCGCCTTTCAGTTGTGCACCATACCCCTCTTAGTGAGACGCAACCAAAAAAGTGTTGTGTCATATCGAGATAGTTTCAAGTCATCAGTTATGTGTAAAAAGGATCAGTTTCAATTCTCTGTTCAGGACTTTCCCCATACAGTTCAGGATACCCTCCCAAAATAGACGAAGAATAGGGCATCCCCACTTGATGTGCAGAAAGTCTCCGACCTGACGGTGACATCGCAAACACAGGGGTGAAGTAATCACCCCCATGCGGTTGAGCTTGTAGCGAGTAATGTTGGTCCTATGTAAGTAATTTAACTGCATAAGATACAGTCGCGCACATGCCTCCACCCAGTCATCATCGGACAGGTCCCCCAGGTCACGTTCACAAGCAGAACGCAGCTCCCCAAACGTATCCGGCATGTGTCGGCTCAAGGAATGGTAGACCTGTGATACCTTGAGGTCACCCAGATCACCCTGTAGCAGTTTAGCCTCCAGTAGGAGGATGTCAGGGAGTTTGCCCAGACCTATAAGACCGAGCAGGAGGGAATTCACAGCTGTAAATAGCAGAACAACTGGCTACGGTGAAGGGCATATGCCTCCTGCAAAGTTTGATAGGATTTAAATGTCAGCCCTTCTAATACATTCTCCAGGGAGGTCATCCCGGTGGTGTCCTAGCCACGGAAACCCAGTAGCCGGGTCACTTGTGGTAACATGGTACCCACCCACAGGATGGGTTGGCCCGTAAGCCTCTTGTCCCATGCCAAGGCCTTTAGGGTTGACCGTCAAGTCAAGATCACTGCCCTAGTCACCAGTGGGAGAGCGGGAGGGAGGAACCCTCCATACAGGAGATGGGGTATGGTTGTGTCTTCTAGAGCCCATTTTTTAGTAGTGTAGGCTGGATTCCCCTGAGTATCTAACCACCATCCATTGATGATTACAAGGTGAGAGGCCCTATAACAACTTTCCACATCCACTTCTGCTATACCACTGTCACAGGTGGCCTTGAAGCATTTAGTAAGAGCTATGCAGGGGGTCTTGTAATGGCACAGAAAACCCCTGAGCAGGGAATTAAAGCGAGAAAAGAAGGATTTAGTAAAGGCATTAGGGTAATTGTGCAGTTGATATAAAAGATGGGGGAGAGATACCATCTTAAAAATGGCGGACCGTCCCAAGATGGACAATGAGAGGGCAGCCCATGTCTTCATCTCCTCTTGTAATCTGTCCGACAGTGGCTGGATGTTCATAGCCCAGGCTAGCACGGTATCGGGTGTCACAAACACTAGGTAGTTTAGACCAGGGACGGCCACTGGTATACCAGCAGCCCAGCGGAAATCTTGCTGCAGGGCACTGACAGGAACTATATAGCGGACTTGGACGTGTTAAGAATAAGGCAGGATGTTCCTCCGAATATTCTCAGTGTTTGCAGTATCCGTGGGCCCGAGGTCTCAAGGTGCTTAAAAAAGATTGCTGCATCATCTGCATAAGGGGCAATGCGGTCTGACAATGTCGAATTCATTCAAATCCCGACACCTGTGCATCAATTCATAGCCACTCCACAAGTAGTCTATTGCTATAGCAAACAGCAGGGGTGAAAGAGGGCAGCCCTGCCGTGTATCCTGCCTAATAGGGAAGGAGCCGGAGACTGCTTTGACCACCAGAACATGTGCCATCAAGTCAGTGTAAAGAAGGCAGGCGTAGGCGATGAAGCTGGGACCAAAGGTGGCAATGCAAACTGCCTTTTAAAGCGGGAAAGAGATCCTTCTGCAGGTGGGTGCAGTAAGTGGCTGTACTCTCCTGCAGGGTGATGTCTGAGGGGTCCAAGGGATCCTCCTTCTCACCTTTCAGGTGTCACCCTGTGGGAGTGCACTGACTATGTGCCACCTCTTTGTGGCCCACAATGAGAGCACATCCTGGCAGATCTTTTTCCTCTAGACCCACATCTATAAAACAGAAGCAAAGTGTTTCCTAATTTACAAGAGGCCATGCTCCCATGTAACAGACACAATCTGTATTAGAACTGAAGGCACAATAATCTGCAGCCCCTTCTGTAATAAAGTGCCCCGGGGAGTCCAGAGAGCTGGTGCTCATGTCTGTTGCACCCCTGTGGCACATTGGGGCCGATTCCGATCTCGGTCGGAGGCGCACCCAATACTATTCGGTCGGGAAAAAAGCCATGCGAAAGCCAGTTTCCCGACCGATCCGTACAGCACACCGAACGAGCAAGTACGATGCGCACAACAGCAAAAATTCCGGCCGAGCCGTACTCACCCAAACCAGGTCCTGTTCTCCGACCGAGGCGAATCCGGAAACGCCGAATCGAGTCGCACGGAAGGGAAAATGCAGCCCCGTCCGGCCGGACAAGTACGATGCGCTTTCCATACGCGCCGAACCCGCCGCTACGCACGGCACGTCAAAGCATCCGGGAGAGGCGCACATAAGCTCCGAATCGCGCCACAACACGATCCACGGCTACGAGACGAACACAGCACCGACGAGGACGACGCGAAGCGACGAGGACGAAGCTAAGCGACGAGGACGAAGCCAAGCGACGAGGACGACGCGAAGCAACGAGAAGGACGAACGACACGAACCAACCATGAATCCCTTCGTCCCGATCATACCAATATTCTACATCTACTACCGGAACAGGCACGGACGCGTACGGCGCAGAAGGTAAGTCAGACACCAACCACAAAACACATACAACACGTACACGACACATCACACACATACACTGGGAATCTGAATATACTTACACCAGCAACAGCAGCACCATAGGGGCGGGATGCCCATCACCAATGCCACATATGCACACAGGGGCCTGAATGCGTGCCACCACCCCAACCCAGGGGGCTGGATGCCTACCACTACTACCACCCTTAGCCAGGGGGCTGGATGCCTACCACTACTACCACCCTCACCCAGGGGGGCAGGATGCCCACCACTACTACCACCCTTAGCCAGGGGGAAGGATGCCCACCACTACTACCACCCTCACCCAGGGGGGCAGGATGCCCACCACTACTACCACCCTTAGCCAGGGGGCAGGAAGCCTACCACTACTACCACCCTTAGCCAGGGGGGCAGGATGCCTACCACTACTACCACCCTTAGCCAGGGTGGCAGGATGCCTACCACTACTACCACCCTTAGCCAGGGGGGCAGGATGCCTACCACTACTACCACCCTTAGCCAGGGGGCAGGATGCCCACCACTACTACCACCCTTAGCCAGGGGGCAGGATGCCTACCACTACTACCACCCTCACCCAGGGGGGCAGGATGCCCACCACTACTACCACCCTTAGCCAGGGGGCAGGATGCCCACCACTACTACCACCCTCACCCACGGGGGCAGGATGCCTACCACTACTACCACCCGCACCCAGGGGGGCAGGATGCCCACCACTACTACCACCCTCACCCACGGGGGCAGGATGCCTACCACTACTACCACCCTCACCCAGGGGGGCAGGATGCCCACCACTACTACCACCCTTAGCCAGGGGGCAGGATGCCTACCACTACTACCACCCTCACCCAGGGGGCAGGATGCCCACCACTACTACCACCCTTAGCCAGGGGGGCAGGATGCCTACCACTACTACCACCCTCACCCACGGGGGCAGGATGCCTACCACTACTACCACCCTCACCCAGGGGGGCAGGATGCCCACCACTACTACCACCCTCACCCACGGGGGGCAGGATGCCTACCACTACTACCACCCTCACCCAGGGGGGCAGGATGCCCACCACTACTACCACCCTTAGCCAGGGGGCAGGATGCCTACCACTACTACCACCCTCACCCACGGGGGCAGGATGCCTACCACTACTACCACCCTCACCCAGGGGGGCAGGATGCCCACCACTACTACCACCCTTAGCCAGGGGGCAGGATGCCTACCACTACTACCACCCTCACCCACGGGGGCAGGATGCCTACCACTACTACCGCCCTCACCCACGGGGGGCAGGATGCCTACCACTACTACCACCCTCACCCAGGGGGGCAGGATGCCCACAACTACTACCACCCTTAGCCAGGGGGCAGGATGCCTACCACTACTACCACCCTCACCCACGGGGGCAGGATGCCTACCACTACTACCACCCTCACCCAGGGGGGCAGGATGCCCACCACTACTACCACCCTCACCCACGGGGGGCAGGATGCCTACCACTACTACCACCCTCACCCAGGGGGCAGGATGCCCACCACTACTACCACCCTTAGCCAGGGGGCAGGATGCCTACCACTACTACCACCCTCACCCAGGGGGGCAGGATGCCCACCACTACTACCACCCTTAGCCAGGGGGCAGGATGCCTACCACTACTACCACCCTCACCCACGGGGGCAGGATGCCCACCACTACTACCACCCTCACCCACGGGGGGCAGGATGCCTACCACTACTACCACCCTCACCCAGGGGGGCAGGATGCCCACAACTACTACCACCCTTAGCCAGGGGGCAGGATGCCTACCACTACTACCACCCTCACCCACGGGGGCAGGATGCCTACCACTACTACCACCCTCACCCAGGGGGGCAGGATGCCCACCACTACTACCACCCTTAGCCAGGGGGCTGGATGCCTACCACTACTACCACCCTCACCCACGGGGGGCAGGATGCCTACCACTACTACCACCCTCACCCAGGGGGGCAGGATGCCCACCACTACTACCACCCTTAGCCAGGGGGCAGGATGCCTACCACTACTACCACCCTCACCCACGGGGGCAGGATGCCCACAACTACTACCACCCTTAGCCAGGGGGCAGGATGCCTACCACTACTACCACCCTCACCCACGGGGGGCAGGATGCCTACCACTACTACCACCCTCACCCAGGGGGCAGGATGCCCACCACTACTACCACCCTTAGCCAGGGGGCTGGATGCCTACCACTACTACCACCCTCACCCAGGGGGGCAGGATGCCCACCACTACTACCACCCTTAGCCAGGGGGCAGGAAGCCTACCACTACTACCACCCTTAGCCAGGGGGGCAGGATGCCTACCACTACTACCACCCTTAGCCAGGGTGGCAGGATGCCTACCACTACTACCACCCTTAGCCAGGGGGGCAGGATGCCTACCACTACTACCACCCTTAGCCAGGGGGCAGGATGCCCACCACTACTACCACCCTTAGCCAGGGGGCAGGATGCCTACCACTACTACCACCCTCACCCAGGGGGCAGGATGCCCACCACTACTACCACCCTTAGCCAGGGGGCAGGATGCCTACCACTACTACCACCCTCACCCAGGGGGGCAGGATGCCCACCACTACTACCACCCTTAGCCAGGGGGCAGGATGCCTACCACTACTACCACCCTCACCCACGGGGGCAGGATGCCTACCACTACTACCACCCTCACCCAGGGGGGCAGGATGCCCACCACTACTACCACCCTTAGCCAGGGGGCAGGATGCCTACCACTACTACCACCCTCACCCACGGGGGCAGGATGCCTACCACTACTACCACCCTCACCCACGGGGGCAGGATGCCTACCACTACTACCACCCTCACCCAGGGGGGCAGGATGCCCACAACTACTACCACCCTTAGCCAGGGGGCAGGATGCCTACCACTACTACCACCCTCACCCACGGGGGCAGGATGCCTACCACTACTACCACCCTCACCCAGGGGGGCAGGATGCCCACCACTACTACCACCCTTAGCCAGGGGGCTGGATGCCTACCACTACTACCACCCTTAGCCAGGGGGGCAGGATGCCTACCACTACTACCACCCTCACCCAGGGGGCAGGATGCCCACCACTACTACCACCCTTAGCCAGGGGGCAGGAAGCCTACCACTACTACCACCCTTAGCCAGGGGGCTGGATGCCTACCACTACTACCACCCCCACTCATAGGATGGACAATGCATGACACAACAAGCACACCACAACCTAGGGAATGCAAGATTAAGACATCCCCCCACCACCATGACAAGCGTGTGAGCAGGCTGTGTCAAATGCCTACAACACCGAACATGACTTTGAACATACAATGTGACCCCCTAGCACATGTGCCACACATATATGTGTGTGGCACCCACAATGCAAGCAGCCCATGACCATTGTGGCAATGGGGCCTAAACCCCCATCATCACAGTGACCAAAAGGCAAGTGTGGGGTCCATAGCTGAAGCACATTTTGACCATTGTGGCAATGGGGTCTAAACCCCCATCATCACAGTGACCAAAAGGCAAGTGTGGGGTCCATAGCTGAAGCACATTTTGACCATTGTGGCAATGGGGTCTAAACCCCCATCATCACAGTGACCAAAAGGCAAGTGTGGGGTCCATAGCTGAAGCACATTTTGACCATTGTGGCAATGGGGTCTAAACCCCCATCATCACAGTGACCAAAAGGTAAGTGTGGGGTCCATAGCTGAAGCACATGTTGACCATTGTGGCAATGGGGTCTACACCCTCATCATCACAGTGACCAAAAGGTAATTGTTGACAAAGAAAGAGCTGCAACTGCCAAACTGCATGGATCATCCCTGGTCACAGAACCAAAAACTCATCTGTGGCAAAGTAGTGTATGTGTCCCATTGCAACATAAATTGGGGGAGCCAAATACTGCAGTGCAAATGAAACATTCCTTTGGCCATGTGCAGACAAACAACACCCATGGGGGCTGAGACCGTCAACAGTCATCAATGACACAATGACAGAAGTGACCATCAGAATGCAGAACCACATATTTGCACCAATGGGCACACAAATGCAGATACCCTGTGGAGACAGCAGATGTGAGGTGAACAGATACCATACCATGGCAGCAATGGGACACACAAACCATGATCACTGTGCTGACCGATGACCTAGGAGTCCCAGGGACAGCAGGGGAAACACACCAAACAACATACAGCCAATGGCACACCCAAGATATGCCAATGCAGTGGTGCAGATGCACAAACACAAACAGGCAGACCAACACTGTCATCATACACAGCAGGTGAGGGGTGGGGGTGCCAGTGTCCCCAGGCAACAACACAACACATGAGGAGAGCTGAATACCAATCATACAGATGTGCATACACTGCCACACTAAGGTAACTCATGGATCCAAATCCCCTATGTAGGCAAGCAGGCATTGATAGGTGAGAGGGAGCACAAAACGCACATGTCACACAGGCACGTAGGAACAACAACTGACACAGCAAGTCACAGACACACCACAGCACCACCCCCAGGGCCCCCACAATGTGGTGACCCTGGGCTGAATAAAAATACCACTGTGATGACAAAGCTAAATGTCGATCACACTGTGAACCACAGTCAGGTGTCCTGAGCAACTAACTACCATCACACCTACACAAGCACAAATCAATCAGCATGGCCAGTAAGCCAAGGCCAACATGGAGGCAGGGGACTAGCCGGGCAACAACTCTCATCTGCACACACTCAAGACCACACCCCTCGACCTCCAACAATGTGCAGCAGTGAAGTACACATGCACTGGTGACATTGCACATGCACCCATGACTATTCCAGGGTGGTGGGTGGGAACCAAGGTGTAGAAACACATCACACATGGACACTCAACAAGACTCCTGAATGTCTGACACACTGCACACTACGCTGTACATGGACATGACGGCAATACCACACCGACCAATGGGATCCCAGCCACAGTCACACACCAATGAAGAAGCCAAGGTCACCCACAAAGAACACACATAGACAACAACCAACATTGCAGCCCGGACCCTAAGGAGTGCCAGCAGTCACACACACAACGTGTCACAATCACTGAAAGATAACACAAACTGGAAATCACATGACAGGGGCAAACAACAAGTGCCAAAGGGAAACCTGACTGTGACCCATCTGCGTCTGCACACAAACTCTGCCCTGACAGCAAACACACCTATGGGTGACACCCTGATGACCAGTAATGTGCCATGCACCCACATCACAGAGAACACAGGGAGAAGACTTTGGGGGAACATAGCTCAAGTCAGCAAGCATCACAAACAGGTACAACACTAGGGATCACAGCATGCGCAGATGAATGGAAGTGAACACACAGACATGCACATACAACACACACCTTGGGCGCAGGCAATGTCACACGTGTACACACTGCCATGAGGGGACTCCACTCCTGTGTGAGGAAAGCTGTGCCATATGTTGCCTCAGTAGGGCCCCATCATGTCAGCTGAGCACTTGGTCACACAATCAACAATTAGCACCAAATGAGGGCTCCCATCACATCAGCCTGGTCATGGATGTGCCAACGGAATCATCAGCACAGATCCAACACACTTGTATAGCAATGTTGCACTGACTACACGGATGAGTCCCTCCCCATTGATGCCCAAACCTGCATGTCCACTGGAGATGGCAACACGGTCAGGGAAGTAGACAAATGCAACGATGGCAGGCACAACAGATGTGCAGGGGTGGAAGCCACAGATATGAAATTGCCAATGTAAGTAGGAAACCCATTGCCAAATACTGAACACATGACACCCTCAGATGCTGCTATTGATGACATGGATACACCACATGATAGGACACATTCCCCCTGGACCACATGGGTTCCTGCACAGTAACACTTCATAATCATGAGACCAGATATCACCATCACTGCAGCAAGGGCATGGTTAGCTGCACCAACAACATGTACATCTGAAGCATGAGCACTAGAGAAAAGAAAGTTGCTTTATTCAGCATATGTGTTGTTTGATAACGACGTCCAGAAGAAATTAGAGCAAAGGCCAATGGCCAGTCCATTGTCAAAGTTCAAACAGGGTGACACTGGCAGATGTCACCCTACGCATGCCTGCACAATACCAGGGACAATCCACTAGGAGGGGCAACCGGGGGCAGGCCAGGCACCGCAGGGACAGGATCAGGGCTCACCAGGGGAGTCAGGGAAGGGGTGGTGGGTGCTGGAGAGCCACTGACAACTGCAGTGGAGGTGTCTGACATGGTGTGTGCCGGCACAACTGGGGGCATGACACAGATGTCGTGGGTGCCGGCACAACTGCAGTGGACCCTGCAGATGGGGTGGACAGGTCCGCCACTGCAGTGCCCAAGTCAGACAGGGCGGTAGTGGACTCCACTGCAGTGCCTACCTCCAGGGGAGGAGAATGGGGAACAGGCAAGGTGGGTTGGACAGAGGGGGAGGACACCGTCACCACATCAGTGGCACAGACAAGCGCAGCGGGGGGTGTGGTGCTGGGAGAGCAAGTGGCAGGGGAGAAGGCCGGAGCATCTTGGGGATGGTATATCTGTGGGTGGGGGAACCTGGGGCAGGGTGTGGTGGGGGCACCTGTGCAGTGGGGGCCTGAGGGATGGAGGACGGAGACCTTGTGCCTGAGCTGCAGGGCGGTGGCGGGGTCTTGCTCTTAGCACTCCGGGGGACTTGCGGGTGGGGGCCTCAGTCCGTCTGCGCCTGGGGGAGGGTGTCCGGGGGCGAGGGGCACTCTGCTCCGTGTGGGTGGGCTTCCTCTTCCCCCGGGATGCTGGAGCAGCTTCATCGGTGGGGAAGAGGCCGAGGTCACAGAGGAAGAGCTGCTGTGACTTTGGGGTTGCAGGTGAGGCAAGGGAGGGTGCTTTGGAGGGAGAGGGAACTGAGGACTGCGCAGTGCATGTGGATGCGTGTGTGTGTTCCAGGGCCCCATCCCCTGTGAGTCTGGCTTCAGTCCCCTGAATGTGCGTGCGTGTGCGTTTTGTCATTGGCGTGTGTGTCAGTGTGCTGGATGTGTGTGTGCTGGTGTGTGCCTGTGCCGGTGTGTGTGTGCCTGGGATGGGTAAGGTGCTGGGGAGTGTGGATGGAGCAGAGGCAGGAGGGGTGAGGGACCGTTTGAGGAGGGACACTGCTGCCGTCAGGGAGGAGTCCATGGACCTATTGCCCCTCTGTAGGTCAGACATGCCCGATGAGATGCCCTCCATGAACGACACCAGCTGAGTCAACAGCGCGGTGTGCGCATGGAGGACACTCAGCATGGCTGTCTGCCCTACATGGAGCTGGCGAAGGAGGTACACAGACTCCTCACTCAGGGCAGCAGGGGACACAGGGGCAGGGGGTGCGGTGCCTGGCCCAAAGGAGACACGCTCCCGGACATGGGAGCCTCCACGGACCTGGGGAATGGGAGCCGATGGGAGGGCGGTGGTGGTGCTGGTGGTGGCGGGGACAGCAACACTAGCTGGGGTGTGGTGGCTGCTGACACCCGCCTCCACAAGGGAGTCATCCTCCGAGTTGCTCTGGTCCTCAGCTGAGGTGGATGCTGCTGAGGACTCCTCGGTGTGGCTCCCCTCGCCCTCCGTGCCACTGGGTCCCTCCGACCACTCCTCGGCTGCTGACCCAGTCTGGCTCTCCGGCTCCTCCTGGTCCGTGGAGCTGTCCCCTTCCGTGGCCGTGGATGTATCTGCAAACAATGGGGAAACAGACAGACATCAGTCACCTGCACCAAACGCACACACCACTGTGAGCACAGCACATTACAGAGCAAGCCCTGGCATCATTAGTTGTACATTGCTAAAAGTGCCCTAATTGAACAGGAGAAGTCAATTGTCAGTCTGATGCCAAGCATGGCACTCACATCCCACATGGCCTTGCACCCATCTGTCTGGTGTCTGTTGGATTGCAACACCCCAGTGTTGACACATGCACCAAGTACACAGTAGTTGGACAGTGCAGAGGACACGGTGTGGACACATCACAGCTCTTGCCACTGAGTCAGTACAGGTTTACGGATGTAAGGGATGCCCAGAGTCAAATAGGAAATGCATGTGATGCATACCAGCGACAGACACCATGATGCACCCATGTCCTGATAGCCAGCGCCACTATGGTGTGCATGTAGCACATGTCACTCCCCTGCAGGATCACCAATCAGTAGACACATGCCATGGCGGAGGCATGACTGCAAAGTCATACATCACTGTCTCAGTGATGTATGACTTTGCAGCCAGACAACAACACTCTGCACTGTGTCACAATAGTAGGTCATGGGGAATGCAAGTCCTGGAGCTGCACAAGTGCACATGTACATCCCCCCACAACACATCCTCTTAACCCTCATCTGTCCAGGTCATACCTATTGGACATATGGGAGACCTGTGACACTACCCTCTGAACCTGAGCCCCTCACACTCTGCTGTGCATGGGGAACAGCTGCCTGAACTTCACATTTACATGCCCCAGTCTGCATGGGCAGCTGATCAGACACCTATGTGTCACACAAGTATCGTCTCCTATGGTCACATCTCCAGTGGCATGCTGAGCCCCTACCAAGAAACTCCACAGCAGTCCTGGCGACTAATCCACAGCACACTGACACAGAGGCAGACACCTGAGGGGTCAAATCACTGTGCACAATGTGTCCTCTGATACACGGGAGTGGGAGTACAGAGTGTATTGTATGGCCTGGAGTAGGCATGACTGTCCAGCCCCACATGAATGAGGGATGAGCCCTGGACTGTAGGCAGCTGGCTAAGTATGTGTGACACACGTCATATACATACTCCTGGGGCCCAAACATTGTTCCCACCCGCAGCATGGGTGTGTGCCAGGTACCCCAGCCACATGTGGTGGATCAGCTCAGCAATTGGACCACAGATCAAAGTAACACGCTGAATACATGTCAGAATACAGGCATTGTGTAAGCAATGGACCCACCCATGATGCCCACCACAGAGTCAGGGAAACAGATGCTGTCTCCCACCTTGAGTCAAGCAAACTGCAAGGACACAGTCCTAAGTGACAGAATCCCCTGCATGTAAGGGCCACACCTGGGTATCAGATGAGGAGTGGGCAGTGCACAATAGAGGGACATGGCTCCTGGACAACATGACTGCTGTACTGTGGCAGTTCAACCTGGCCCGAGGAGGGCACATAGCATGTTAGACAGAGTACACAGTGCAGTCTTTGACTCACCCCCTCCTTGCTGCTCTCTGGCCTTCAGCTGCCCATCCAGGTCTGGAAAGACCACCGCCAGGATCCTGAGCATGTGGGGGTCAGGGTCCGTGTTCCGCCCCTCCTGCGAGGAGGCGACAGCTTCAGCTGGACCCGTGCAATCCTCCGGGTCCAGCCCCGAAGGTCCTGCCACCTCTTTTGGCAGTTGCGGATCCGGCGCTTGTAGACCCCCACGGACCGGACAGCCCGGACGATGTCCTTCCAGATCTCATGCTTCCGATGGGCAGAAGCCTGTCAGGATGACAAAGTGATAAGGCCATTACTACACATGCAACATATCCGTGCATGACACAGTTGCATATACATGTCGCAATCACAGGGGCACATGGTGTACCCAGGCAGTGCACGGCTGCCCATGGACAGTTTTCCAGAAGTCACTACATGGTATCATTGCATGGGGAGTAAAACCCTGTTCAGAAGCACTGTCACTGCACCATACCTGTCCAGTGCAAGTCACTACACACTATGGGGGTGACAACTACTCAGTGAGCCTGCTAGCCAGTGGTGTGCTGACTCTCAGCCTTGCTAGTCAGACAAAATGCACATTCAGAAAGGCAGTGCACAGAACACTCACCTGCTCCCCTGGTGTCCCATACAGCTTGCTGTACTGTGGAAGTAGGCTGTCCAGCAGGGCCTGGTTCTCTTCAAGGCTGAAGGCTGGGGCTCTCTCCACAGTACGTGCCATTGCAGGGTCCAGAGGGGCAGAGACAGCAGCAGTGCAGTGGCAGATGTCGTCCTGGAGCATGTAGTGCAGGCAAGTGGGCTCTCAGGGGAACATGCAGCAATATATATGTGCTGGAGAGGCAGATACTGTCCCTTGTGTCCAAAGTGATAGGTCCAAGTCGTTTGCATCTTCTGAATCTGGCCAATCCATGGAATAGCAGCACCAAAACACGCCCACAGCATCCTTCAAAATTTCAACTTCATGACATACATGATTTTGCAACATTGTTGTGGGTGACCAACTGATTTTCCAGCAACCGACTCGTTCGAATATTCGAAAACGCGTCCGTTGCCAGGCAAGCCCATTGTCAATGGGTGCGCACCGATCGGTCCATTGAGGTACAACGCGCACAGGGGTACAACGCGTACCCGCACACATTGAAAGCAATGGGCCGGCCGGAGGCACCGATCGGTCCATTGCTGTTCAACGCGCACAGGGGTACAACGCGTACCCGCACACATTGAATGCAATGGGCCGGCCGGAGGCACCGATCGGTCCATTGCAGTACAACGCGCACAGGGGTACAACGCGTACCCGCACACATTGAATGCAATGGGCCGGCCGGAGGCACCGATCGGTCCATTGCTGTTCAACGCGCACAGGGGTACAACGCTGCACCCGCACACATTGAATGCAATGGGCCGGCCGGAGGCACCGATCGGTCCATTGCTGTTCAACGCGCACAGGGGTACAACGCGTACCCGCACACATTGAATGCAATGGGCCGGCCGGAGGCACCGATCGGTCCATTGCTGTTCAACGCGCACAGGGGTACAACGCGTACCCGCACACATTGAATGCAATGGGCCGGCCGGAGGCACCGATCGGTCCATTGCTGTTCAACGCGCACAGGGGTACAACGCGTACCCGCACACATTGAATGCAATGGGCCGGCCGGAGGCACCGATCGGTCCATTGCAGTACAACGCGCACAGGGGTACAACGCGTACCCGCACACATTGAATGCAATGGGCCGGCCGGAGGCACCGATCGGTCCATTGCTGTTCAACGCGCACAGGGGTACAACGCGTACCTGCACACATTGAATGCAATGGGCCGGCCGGAGGCACCGATCGGTCCATTGCAGTACAACGCGCACAGGGGTACAACGCGTACCCGCACACATTGAAAGCAATGGGCCGGCCGGAGGCACCGATCGGTCCATTGCTGTTCAACGCGCACAGGGGTACAACGCGTACCCGCACACATTGAATGCAATGGGCCGGCCGGAGGCACCGATCGGTCCATTGCTGTTCAACACGCACAGGGGTACAACGCTGCACCCGCACACATTGAATGCAATGGGCCGGCCGGAGGCACCGATCGGTCCATTGCTGTTCAACGCATCACTGTACATGTGACTGGCATATGTCAGCATGCCTATCTCAGATGGACATATGCCAGCCACAGATAGCTCCCAGGGAGTGAGGGGCACACCTACATCACGACAGCCTGTCCAAACCTTATCATAAGGCATGTAAGGCTGCATTTCCTATTGTGTGTATGTTGGTGTACATGTTGTCCTGTGGGTGTCACCTGGGGGCAGCCACCCCCAGGCTGTGCACGTGTTAATGGGGACAGGATCCTGGGTGTTACGTGTACGTGACCACTGTGATGTGCAACTGTTCATATCTGTGCATGTGCCATGGTCACATTTCACAGTGGTGTTTGTGTATGTCATGTCACATACCCCGTGAGTCCCATGTGGGACGGTATGTTTGAGCCAGGGTGTCCCAGTGGCACAATAGTGATGGCCCTCCACAGTCTTTGTGCATGTAGTGTTTACAATGTCTCTGATTTCATGTGCACAATGGGAGACAGTCTCCACATCCACGTTGTGTGTGCATGGACTCTGATGTTGTGCGTGTGTGTCACAGACGTCCATGGCTCTCCTGCCATGGCAAGTGTGGCCACTACCTGTGGGGGTCATGTTTGTTTTGTTGTGGTGTACATATGATACTCCAGGTGATGCCAGTGTCCATGTGGCATTACAGGGTCCCTGGGAATGTGCCTGTCGTTGAGCTGTGGTGCCTGGGGCACATCTGTCCTCACATGTCACTGGGGGGTGACTGTGACACAGCATCATGATATCCAATGGGCCAACCTGGGACAAATTGATGCCACCTGTAGGACCGTGTTGACAGATGTTGGCCATGTATGTACCATACATGTCGTTCCGGTACTGCACACTTCATGTAGTTGTGCCTCATGATGATGTATGTTGGGATCTTGAGTGTGTTCAATGCCGCATATGTGGGGTGACTGACGATCTTGCTTACTTCTCCTCTGCACTGCAGGGCTCCTGCTGTCCATCGGCCATTCCCAGACCTGGCAACGATGGTGGAACGGGACAGCATCCGACGGTACCGCTTCACCAGGCAGCTGATTGAGGATTTGGCAGTGCAGTTGTCCCCACATTTGCAGCCTGGCCGGCCGTATCCTACAGCGCTGACCCCCAAGGTGAAGGTGATGGCAGCCCTACACTTCTTTGCCACCGGTACCTTCCAACATACTGTGGCGTCTGCTGGTGGGATGTCACAGACCATGTTCAGCCGTGTGCTCCGCGATGTTTTGGCGGCAATGTTGCTCTTCCTGAACCTGACATCTATTTCCCTAGACTGCGACGACTCACTGACGTGAAGAGTGACTTTTATGCCCTGGGGAGGATGCTGCATGTCATTGGCTCCATTGATGGGACACATGTGGCTTTGGTACCACCACAGGCCCAGGAGCAGGCCTACAGGAACCGCAAGCACTACCACTCAGTCAATGCACTGGTGGTGTGTCTTGCAGACATGACCATCACACACGTGTGTGCCCGTTTCCCTGGTTCAGCACACGATGCCTTTGTGATGAGGAGTAGTCGCATCCCCAGGTTGATGGCACAGATGCAGAACCAGCGTGCCTGGCTTGTCGGTGTGTACTGACTTTGTGCCATTGTGTGTGATCTGATCTGTAGTATTCCGCCCACTTTTCCAAGTCAGCTGATGTGCACTTGTCTGTCCGTAGGTGACTCGGGATACCCCAACATGCCGTGGTTGCTGACACCCCTCAGGAACCCTGTGACACCTGCCCAGATGCGCTACAATGAGGCACATGGTCGGACCAGGAGAGTGATTGAGCGGACCTTTGGTCTCCTGAAGAGCCGCTTCCGCTGCCTGGACAAGACCGGAGGGTCCCTCCCATATGCCCCTGCGAAAGTGTGCAAGATTATCATCGTCTGCTGCATGCTCCACAACCTGGCAGTGCGGAAGGAGTTGCCTCTCATCCAGGATGACGATGACCAACATCCGCCACCTGTGGAGGATCCTGGCCTGGACCACGATGCCAGTGACGATGATGATGATGATGGTGATGGTGATGTCCGCACACAGCTCATCACCAACTTCTTTAGCTGAATGTGAGTATCCTGAGGTGTCATGTCAATGATGTGAGTTGGCATGATGTGTGGGTGGTGCTCTGGTGCTGTTGGAGTGTGTCCATGGGCTACTTGACTGGATGTGTGTTGCGATGTGTGCTTACAGGTGGGCTGTACTCCCCAACAGTGTTCACATGCTAACTTGGTTCTGGGTGGGTATCTTGTAACATGTATTGTGCATGAGTTTTGCTGTTCTGTCCTGTACTCCATTGCTTTTGACTGTGTGTCATTTCTGTCCTTCACAGGGTACTTTCAGATTCGTTTGGTCAACTGTGTCCACCGACGACGTGATTGCACATCCAGGCTGGTAGCTGTTGTGTCCCTACAGGTGATGTGCGCCACACCCATGGACTTCCTTCTGTCTACAGTTGTTGACTGTGTGCCCGCTACCAGGTGGGGTTACCTTGCATCTGTAGTGGTTACGGCATGTTGCTACTGTGTAATAAACCTGTGCTTCACTTAGTGATGTGCGTTGTCTGTGGTCACACATTTGACTGCCATTTGCTTACTGCACCTGTGGGCTACTTGACTACAACTGGGAATGGGTGTGGTGTCTGTGCATTGCACCGTCTTCCCTGGCAACATCAGTGTAGGCAATGAGTCAGATGGCCTAGGTGTGTATGTGTTGTGTAGCCCTGGTGGTGTGTCTCCTCATATGTGTCACGTTGCCTGTACTCACATGCCTGTGTTGTCCTTGCTGTTGCAGTTCGCATACACAGTGTAATTTTGTTGTTCATCATCCCCATAACAGCACCCACGTTGGAATCACGACAGAGGCAAGTATGGTGTATTATTGTGTTTATTGTGATACATCTGTGATAATAGTGCATAGGATGGATTGTGCTGTACATGAATCTTGCAATCCCAAGTTCCTAGATGAATAGAAAGTCCAGGTAGACAGGATCCCCAGTATCGGGGCCACAGTTGTCTGACACATTGTTCCAACTTGTACTCCCCATGCAATGTGTGGGAGTAGTGTTGCCATCAACAGGGTGAACAGTCTGTGCACAAAGGCGAAAATCCAGAACAGGTTCAGGCTTCCTGGGAGTTGCGCTTGGCCATCAGCCTCTCACTTTCCCCTCCTCGGACGACCCCTCTTCTTGGGGGGCCCTCAAGTGCAGGCTGCTGCGGTGCAGGGGACTCTCCGCCAGAGTCCTCCTCCCTCCCTGTGGCAGTTGCAGTTTGTTCTGTACCAGATGTTGTTGGCACACAGGGAGGTGTGGACTGGTTGCTGTTCATCTGGCGGAGGCATTGTAAAATGTCCCTGTGCACCGCCGTCATCTCATGTAGTACATCCCACTTGGACTCCACGCGGGTCATGTGGGAGTCCACACGTGACATGTGTGACTCCACGTGGGACATGTGGGAGGCCAAGCGGGCATGATGGGCAGCCTGCTGCTGTTTGATGTCTCTGAGGAGCCCCACTACCTGGCTGAGCTCTCCGGTGCTGGACTGGTACGCATCAGCTATTTGTACCAGTTGTGGGTCTTCATGCACACCAGCAACGTCTGCAAGCAGCGACCTCTGTCTCCCACCCTCCCACCACCCCTGCTGACATGTGCAGTGTGTGCAGTTGCACGCACAGATAACCCTGGTCCACCTTGGGGGTGGTGGTGGTGGTGGTGGTGGTGGTGTCCATGGCCCCAGGTTGGTCCAGGGTCACTGCGCTGGTGTTGTTCCTTATTCTGTCCATGTCGGCAGGGATGGTATTCGTGGTGACAGTCGTTGGAGGGGTGGGTGCAGGGGTGCAGCTGGTGGACCTGCTGGTGCTGCAGCTGGTGGTCCTGCTGGTGCAGCATGTTGACTTGCACCGGATGTGCCAGGTTGTTCTTCATCGTCCGAGGAGGACAGAGGCTGTACGACGCCAGTGAGCTCGGCATCCTCTTGAGCCTGGGACTGGGACTCCTCAGCGTCTGCTGCTGTGTCCCTATCATCACCTGTTTTTGGGAGACACAAACAATGTATGTCATGTTTCTGCAGGCATCAGTGGTTGACACACCTGACAGTTGTGACTGTGCCTCGGGTGCGGGCCTGTACATTGTATTGTCCTAAGTCGTCACAGTCAGGGGTTGATATTGGTGTGGCAAATTGTCCTGCATTATTTGGGCATTTCTATGTATTCTCTGGGGTGTGAACATGGTCTGCATTGATTGTGTTTGGTTGACAGCCAGACCTCCTTCCCACCCACCCACCCACCCAGTCAGTTATCCCACCATGGAACGTGCTTGCATTGCAGGGAGTGTAAGTTGTCTCTCAGGATGTCAGTCAGTGGTGTCCTGCTGTTTGTTGGTGCACAGTTGCCAGCAGGGCCTTGTGCTCCCCACAGCAGTAGCCAGTGTCAGCCATCTTGTGAGTCCTTCTCCACTCCCTGTGATGTGAGCATGGTTCAGGGTGGTGTTGATGGGCCAGTTGTGAGGCTGAGCAATGTCTGTGACTACGACTCCCATCATGCTATTGCCTCCACCCCCTTCCCAGCATGCCCATGCTTCCTTCCTTTTGACTCTGCTTCCCTGTGGGGTGGGCTGGCTGTGCTGACAGGATGGCTGGGAGTGTTGTCCTGGCAGTTGTTTGGCTAAGAGTCCCAAGAGTGTCCCTGTGCTTCACACAACATAACCCAGGGTGGTGGTGCTTTGTGGGATCTTGTGTTAGGATGGAGGGCATTGCATTCTACCAGGTGGGTACTGTGGAGTTTGTGTTGGGGGGTGTGTGAGGGGAGGTGCTGGTGACTATGGTCAGTGCTGCAAGTCCCCCTTCCCACCCAGCCAGCCAGATATCCCACCATGGAACGTGCTTGCATTGCAGGGAGTGTAAGTTGTCTCTCAGGATGTCAGTCAGTGGTGTCCTGCTGTTTGTTGGTGCACAGTTGGCAGCAGGGCCTTGTGCTCCCCACAGCAGTAGCCAGTGTCAGCCATCTTGTGAGTCCTTCTCCACTCCCTGTGATGTGAGCATGGTTCAGGGTGGTGTTGATGGGCCAGTTGTGAGGCTGAGCAATGTCTGTGACTACGACTCCCATCATGCTATTGCCTCCACCCCCCTTCCCAGCATGCCCATGCTTCCTTCCTTTTGACTCTGCTTCCCTGTGGGGTGGGCTGGCTGTGCTGACAGGATGGCTGGGAGTGTTGTCCTGGCAGTTGTTTGGCTAAGAGTCCCAAGAGTGTCCCTGTGCTTCACACAACATAACCCAGGGTGGTGGTGCTTTGTGGGATCTTGTGTTAGGATGGAGGGCATTGCATTCTACCAGGTGGGTACTGTGGAGTTTGTGTTGGGGGTGTGAGGGGAGGTGCTGGTGACTATGGTCAGTGCTGCAAGTCCCCCTTCCCACCCAGCCAGCCAGATATCCCACCATGGAACGTGCTTGCATTGCAGGGAGTGTAAGTTGTCTCTCAGGATGTCAGTCAGTGGTGTCCTGCTGTTTGTTGGTGCACAGTTGGCAGCAGGGCCTTGTGCTCCCCACAGCAGTAGCCAGTGTCAGCCATCTTGTGAGTCCTTCTCCACTCCCTGTGATGTGAGCATGGTTCAGGGTGGTGTTGATGGGCCAGTTGTGAGGCTGAGCAATGTCTGTGACTACGACTCCCATCATGCTATTGCCTCCACCCCCTTCCCAGCATGCCCATGCTTCCTTCCTTTTGACTCTGCTTCCCTGTGGGGTGGGCTGGCTGTGCTGACAGGATGGCTGGGAGTGTTGTCCTGGCAGTTGTTTGGCTAAGAGTCCCAAGAGTGTCCCTGTGCTTCACACAACATAACCCAGGGTGGTGGTGCTTTGTGGGATCTTGTGTTAGGATGGAGGGCATTGCATTCTACCAGGTGGGTACTGTGGAGTTTGTGTTGGGGGGGTGTGAGGGGAGGTGCTGGTGACTATGGTCAGTGCTGCAAGTCCCCCTTCCCACCCAGCCAGCCAGATATCCCACCATGGAACGTGCTTGCATTGCAGGGAGTGTAAGTTGTCTCTCAGGATGTCAGTCAGTGGTGTCCTGCTGTTTGTTGGTGCACAGTTGCCAGCAGGGCCTTGTGCTCCCCACAGCAGTAGCCAGTGTCAGCCATCTTGTGAGTCCTTCTCCACTCCCTGTGATGTGAGCATGGTTCAGGGTGGTGTTGATGGGCCAGTTGTGAGGCTGAGCAATGTCTGTGACTACGACTCCCATCATGCTATTGCCTCCACCCCCTTCCCAGCATGCCCATGCTTCCTTCCTTTTGACTCTGCTTCCCTGTGGGGTGGGCTGGCTGTGCTGACAGGATGGCTGGGAGTGTTGTCCTGGCAGTTGTTTGGCTGAGTCCCAAGAGTGTCCCTGTGCTTCACACAACATAACCCAGGGTGGTGGTGCTTTGTGGGATCTTGTGTTAGGATGGAGGGCATTGCATTCTACCAGGTGGGTACTGTGGAGTTTGTGTTGGGGGGGTGTGAGGGGAGGTGCTGGTGACTATGGTCAGTGCTGCAAGTCCCCCTTCCCACCCAGCCAGCCAGATATCCCACCATGGACTGTGCTTGCATTGCAGGGAGTGTAAGTTGTCTCTCAGGATGTCAGTCAGTGGTGTCCTGCTGTTTGTTGGTGCACAGTTGCCAGCAGGGCCTTGTGCTCCTCACAGCAGTAGCCAGTGTCAGCCATCTTGTGAGTCCTTCTCCACTCCCTGTGATGTGCGCATGGTTCATGGTGGTGTTGATGGGACAGTTGTGGGGGGCAATATGTGTGACTGCGACTCCCATGATGCTATTGGCTACACTGACTTGGCCAGCATACACAGAATTCCTTCCTTTGAGTGGTCTTCACTGTGTGTTGGTGTTGTTGTGGTGGCTACATGTGTGGATGTGTGTGTTAGTTCTATTTGTGCCACTGCCTAGCTGTAGTTGTGGTTGTGTTTGTACATGTGTTGGCACAGTTGGATGTGACTTTTTGGATGGCATGTGTTGTGTTTATCTGACTGACATACACATTTTGGGATGATTCTGTTCTAGTTGCTGTGTAATTGCTATGAGTGCATGGTTTGACTCTCCCTTGACAGTGATGTGTGTGTTTTGTGGCAGTATATTGTGTACATTTGTTGTGTACTCACCAGGCTCTGGGATGTCCTCTAGTCCATATATGCTCACTGGCGGTAGGATGGCCCGCACCTTCTCCTCCCAGGGCCTGAGGTATATTGGCTTGGCAGGAGGGCCACTGCCGGTGTGTTGGCTGTTGATGTAGTCTTGCTTCAGCAGTTTCCGTACCCTCCTGCGCACGTCATACCACCTGTTCTGGATGTCGGTCTTTGTGCGCCGACATGGTGATTGGGCGTTCACCCTGTTGATGATCCTCTCCCACATCTTGGTTTTCTGTGACATGGGGGTCTGTTGGACCAATGTGCCAAACAGCTGTGGCTCTACCCTGAGGATCTCGTCTACCAGGACTTCCAATTCACAATCTAGGAACTTGTGATTCTTCTTGGGGGGCATGGTGATGGGTGGTGATGGTGGGTGATGTGTGTGTTGGTGTGCAGGTGAGGGTGTGTGGGTGTGTGTTGTGCTGGGTGTATGTGAGGTAGGTATTTGTTGGTGTGCTGATGGTGTGTGGCTTGTGTGAGGGATGAGCTGTGGGTGTGTGGTTGCTTTCTCTTGGGTGCTGGCAGTGGAATGGCATTTGCAAAGGCTCATGGTAGTGATTTGTGTCCTTTATATAGGTGGAGTTGTGGGTGTGTCTTTGTTCTCTGTCCCCACCCCCCCAGTATTTATTGGCTTGGTAATTGCTTGTTTGGCCTTTTTTGGTTGATTTTTCCTTTGTGCTGTTTGTGTATGTTGGAAACGTTCTTGTGACCGAGTCGGACCCTGCATTGGTCTCGTACGGTGTTTTCCGCTTCGTTCACGCTGTGTTTGTGCAGTTTTGTATGCTGCGTACGCGTCGGTCGCGGTGTATTGTGTTGCTTCGGCTCGGTTTTGTATGCGTGTCGGTCGTACGGCTTGTCCTCCGTCCGACTCGGTCGTGTTTTTCGCGCCTTGCATCGTACTTTGCGGGTTGGAGTTGGCGGGTACGATTCGGTCGGATTTGTTCCGGGTGCGTGTCGGTCGGTTGGATTCGCGTGTTTTTCCGGCCGGATTGCTATTTTCCGAGCGGCTCGGTCGGGTCGGCTTGGTTTCCTGACGTGTCGGTCGGATTTATCGCGGCTTGCATCGTACTTGGCGTGTCGGGCGCCACTGGTACGTGTCGGTCGGTAATTTTTCCGGCTCCGAGTCGGTCGGTGCTTTTTCCGGCCCGAATCGGAATCGACCTCTTAGTGTAATGTGGCCCCAGGGGCCGTATTATAGAAGTGCCCCGGGGCCCCCGGGGCACTTTGGTATTACAGAAGGGGTATCCCCTTTTGTAATACTGAAAGCGCTGGCACACATACAGGGCTAGCGCTTCCTCAAGAGGGCGTTTCCTCATTTGCATGTGGGCGTGGCCCCATGCAAATGAGGGAATCCCTTTGCCTCTGCTCCTGTGCCGTATTATAGATGTGGGTGCACAGGCAAAGAAGCTCTCAGGAGGCGCACTGTCAGTGCATCCCCTGATTGCAGCCCTCTGATGGGGGGAAAAGGGATCCCATGGCCCAACCGGACATCCCCTTGCAGTCGGGTGCAGTCACTGACTGCACCCACCTGCAAGGGGATCTCTAATCCCCTTTAAAAGTGCAGACGGGTGCCGCTTGCAGTGTGAAAACACAAAGCGGCTTTAAAGCAGCCGCTCTGTTTTTCACATGATTGCACTGCCCTGGGGGCAGCGCATTCTCCATAATGCGGCGCATTTTCCTGGATTGCGCTGGGCGCACCTTTTGGAAAGGTGCGCCGAGCACAATCCAGAAAAATGCGCAGCATCATTAATATGACCCCAGATGGGCTATGAGAAGTGGATACCTCACCTATAAAGCCATACATTTCAGCACTCCTGGGTACCTAATGCAAATGCTATCTCTGACTGGAGGTTCACAAACACTACGATCCAAAAACACAGATCTCAGTGCACCAAAGATTTCAAGACGTGCACCTCATGCAGATCCTTGTCTGGAAATGCTGGCACAATTTGAAACGCTCTTCCAGCATGATTGTGGAATGCGCCCTCTTTTTCTGCCTTCAAACACATTCTAAAAATGTGACTTGAGAAATACCTTCATAGGGTATATGCCCCTCGCCTTACTTTGCACTACTAATCATGTCCTCCTTCACCTCATGCTGTCACTGGTGATGCATGTTTCCTGGCATGACTATGGTGCTCCCATCTTACTATTTTACCTACTTCAGATGTTTCTTTTATTATTTTTTTTTTTATGGTTTTCTAGAATGAGTATTTGCCACCTGGCATCCTGGTGCTGAACAGACCAAAAACTACCTAAAGCCACAATAAAATATACAAAGCTGATTATGTTACTGCCGAACAAGCAAGCTCTTCAACTGTTTCCTAAATGTTTGTAAATTTGTTTCAGAATGAAGACAGAGTGGCAACTTGTTCCAAGCTTTGGCTGTCAGATGAGCAAAGGAATGACCTCCTTGGGGTTTTTTGAGGATTCTAGGAACATGTAGAAGTTAAGATGATGAACAGAGTAGCAAGCAGGCAGGTGTAAAAGAGGAAAACTGACGAGTAAAGGATGAGCCTACATTATTTCAGCCTTAAAAAAATACATAGACTCTTTCATTGAAGTTGTTTCTCCATCGAAATCAGAGGTATCTTTGTAGGTGGTGAGCAATCGGAGCCTATCTGAGCGAAATCAGTATCAAACTAGACCAACAATTCTGACAGATTTGAAGATGCTATTGGAATTCGCTGGGAGGTCAGAATATAAAGAATTACAATCATCCTGTATGGGCAGGGTCACTGAAATTATGCAGCAGGGGAGGACCAAGTTATGTGGCAGGGGTGACTAAATTAGGTGGCAAGAAAGGGCTAATTATGCAGCATAATGTAGCATATTTTGTGATAGTATTACTTCATTTTTTTGTCGTTTCAATACTTGTTAACACTATTTAGACATAGGTCGCACCTCAGTAGTACCAGTTTAACACCCAAATATAGTAATAAGCCACTGAAAGGTGACCAGTCCACCTTTGCAAAGGAAAAAAAAGGGTGATGAGAGGCAATACACACGATTAGCATAAGTATAGTACACAAACAAGGAAAGTTCATTCAGTAGGCGTTGTGGTTTTCTCTTGTAAGTCTTTTATTTCTCAAGATCCTTTGTACATATGTGGAAACAGCCAACGCGTTTCACCCTTCACAAGGGCTTCTTCAGGGCAAGAATAAGGCAACATAAAATCGCATGTCAATATAAAGAATCCAGCGATAGATGAGTTTGCAACGCGTCCCCCTTGGTGGACGATGTCTCCTGAGTCGAAGGCCTTATGCCGGTAGCATGTACTCTTGTATCCTTTGTTCTATTATCGTAAACGTTGCCTCCAAAAGGGCGGGGAAGTAACTCTTTGTGGCAATTTAATGCCTCCAGTGTGTTCGATAAACATACTTGAATCATCCAGGAGTCCGTAGTCCCAGTAGAGCCGTGTCCGGAAACGCTGCTGTTGCTGTTGTTTGGAGGGAGAGAGCGAATTCAGACACAACCACAGGTTTTCGCACTGTCTTGACTGGTACTGGAGGTAGGACTAAAGAGTCGGGCCACCATTCTGACCACCAGATGGTGTAAGAGTGCCCCCAAAACATCAGTTATCTCAACCTGTTTACCATCGGGTGCACTTGAGTATTCCCGACTTTTATCATTTCTGAGTGGGAGGGCTCCTTCCCTAAGCACTCTCGGTATTCCTGCACTTACTACATGTCTCATTTTCTGTTAGTACTCCATACATTATTTGTAACTTTAATGCAGAAATCCTGACTTTTCGGCATTTTGTGACCCCATTCAACCAAATGACTAGAATATCCATGTCAAACGTTTTAAAATGTTCACTAAATACATCTTATACTCCTGCTATCACAGGTGAGTTTGTATAATGCTCGAAAATTGTTCTTCTCGTATTTATTGCACTGTTGTAAATTGCAAATTCCCTGTATGCTCTCCAACTGCTTTCTACATCCACGTTACCACAATGTTATATACAGCACTCTGAAACCCAAAGGGCTGGCGTTCTCGCTATAGAAAAATAGACATCAGAAATTAATTTAGGTGAAGAGGGTGCAGATGAAAGCGTTCACATCTTATCTTATCCATTCCCTTTCGCTGTACTTCCTGTACTGCCCTGCAGAGGTCTCTATGTTGCCACTTTTCAGCTCCAATTGTAATTTGCTGTGCAAAGCAAGAACTTTATCTCCTGGGTAAATCAAAGCTACTTAAACGTATTCATAATATCATGCATCGATCACGAGTGCTTCTAGACAGAAATCTTGCTGCACTGTGACAATCTGACGGGCCAAGCTCACAGTATCAAGCTATGAGGGAGATACTAAAAGTGCAGGGAACCAGGTTTTGAGGACCAAAAACCGGGACAGGCTAGAAATAAAAGTAGGACTAAAGCCTTTAGTCTTACTTCTATATCTGGACTGTCCCGGTTTTTGTGTACCCTTGTAAATATATACAGTAGACTTGTAAATGTGTGTGTGTATATATATATATATATATTTATATATATATATATACACACACACGCATGAGCGCACACATTCAAGGCTCGCTCCCTTTAAAGGACAGAGCAGGGTCACACTGGTGACTAGCCTTTGGAGAAAGAGAAGGGAAATCCAGAGAGAAAATGTGTCTCTTTAATGGATTTCCCTTCGCGCTACACTTATCCTTCTGCAAAAAGGGCTCCAATGGTATGCTCAATCCAGGCACTACACAAAAGCCGGGACATTTTCTTACTTTGGGGGATAGTGTCGGGACACTTCTCCCAAAACCGGGACCGTCCGGGGAAATCCGGGACGTCTGGTCACCCTAAGTTATCACCAACAAAGTAAGCCAGACATTCAAGAATTCCTTCTTGTGAGATCTAAAGTGCATTGCTGCAGCCCAGATTACTGAGGACCCGATTCACAAAGGCAACTTACACTTCTGAGAAAGTTTTCTACTTTTTGGCTGTTTACAAACTCCGAGTGTAAATTTACTCCAAAGGTGTAATTTACATGTCTCCACCCAATTGAAGAGTCTGGGGACTAAACACTGTTGAGTAATTTACACTTTTGAGTACTTTATTACTTTACAGCTATTCACAGAATCCAAATGTAAATTGATTCCAAAAGTTTAAGTTATACTTTTAAGTTACCTTTGTGAACCAAGCCCTTTAGATTGTACCAAAACTTAGCAATTTTTCACCATAATTTGTTGCAACCCACCAGTGCAACAGGTTTTGTAGCAACCAGTGCCTTTTTTACATGGTCACGCGGTGAAAATGACAATGCAAAATTGCTATGTACTGCTACATTCAATGAAGTCATGAAACCTTTATTCAAATCTCCAGTCGGACTGTATGAGACATACCATTCTCATGGCCCGATCTTCCTTTCTTCCTCAATTCAAAACAAGCCTTCATGATAAACACATATAAGTAACTGAAAAAGTTGATCTGACATAATACCTTGCCCTACCCATAGCTAAGGATTCACTGCTTTGTGCTTCCAAAGATTTACATTGGGTGACAGGGAAGCAAAAATAGCAATAAACTTAAACCCTGAAATCCACCATGAGGTTCATCCTCCAGAGAAGAATGGAATAAGCATGAAGAACAAAAATGCAATTGCTTTCATTTTATTATTTGTCACAGAGAAGGTAATACGCAAAACCCTTTTATTCAACTAGTAAGCCACACCGAAGAAAAATTCCATGGGTAGAAAAATGGGAGGTGCGCAATCAGTGTACATGTAAAACTGTACAAAGACAATCTTATTACGAGCTGCTCCTACCAGGAAGTCAACACGTTTCAGCCATTAAAACAAAGATCATTTAGACATTCATCAGACATACCATTCTCAATTTTCTTTTTTGAAAATTCCAATGCACCTTGAGATACTGTAAATAATGTATTTAAAGACAACTGATGGCCAGGGACAGATATAATTTAACAGATTGCATTGTTTCTCCAATATGAGCTAGATAAATATGATATACATATGAGGTGAGCACAATCTATCTGTTTGAATCTACCCCCTTTATTTGAGAGTAGCTAATAAGGCCCTGGACCTGGATTACAATTTATGATTAAGTCATTTAATTGCTTAGTGTTGGTAAACAAGTGGGCAGAATGATTTGAGCAGTCTGGTGAAGAATAAATCAACTCTAATTCCTTGACAATTATGGGTAAACGAAGAAAAGAAGGAAATCGGACAGTTGAATCAATTTGTGGACATTTTATGCACGTCTTCTGGCATATCTGGTACCACTCCAATCTGGGGCCTTACACTTGAAAGACCAACAACAACACATAGTAGGTTTGAAGCATAAAAATAAATCAGTGAATCCTTCTACACCCAGGGACAACCCTAAATACACCTCCCAGAGGTATAAGCAGGCTCATGGGCACACTCATATTAGTTCTCTGGCATGTAGCCCAATATAAATATAGTGCTGAGTTTCTCCTAGTGCTAGATATCCCATAATTTAAAATATTGTTCCATTCAAAAGACAGCCATAGACATTACAATATATATAGTCAACTACGAAGCAGCCAATGTTGTAGTTTATAGCATAGTACATTGGGAAAGCAGATTATATTTCACAACATAGTTTCTTTGGAAAAACAGGCAATGTGATGGTTCTAAACATAGTATAATTGAAATTAATTTCAGGGCTGAAAGAACAGATGTCATTATCGCGTTTTCCAAGTCACGTATGAAATTGAGTGTTAAAATAGATCACAGTAGTACATAAAGAATTTCACCTTGAAGCATGAAAAAAATAAAGAAGTAATGTTTTTTCTTGAAAATCCCAGAGTCCTAGAACCCATGGGGAGAGTTATAATTATGTATCTCATTAGATAGAAATTGAATGCCCTAAAAAGTATAGAAAGAATATTATTGTGAGGGATTTAGTGTCCAAAGCACCATTATCTATTATATGTGCCAAAAGAGTTAGTTGTATAAATAACTATTGTGTTCAGGTTGATCGCACATTGTAGACTTGATAGCTGTATGGAAGTAGTAGACATCTTATAGTTAGTTTAGATAAAGAGATAATGCATATGCCATAATGTTGAATATTGTGTGCATGGATTCAAGGAAGACTTGACAGAACAATTTGGTTTCTCAGAGGTAATGCTTGTTCAGTCACGTTGATGTCACCTAAAAATGTGCTGGTCACTCTCCTATTCGGTGGATATATTTTGGGGATCACTTACGGTCATATTTCATTATTTGCCATTCGAAAAAGATAGAAGTCTGCGCTTGTGGGCAAGTTGTATTTAAGAATGCAATCAATGAATAACTACTTTAGTAAATTTACATGGATGTCATACACTAATACTCTGCAGCAGTCAGAAGCAGTATGTCTTTCACTCGTTTGAAGTACTCTGTAAAAATGGCTAAACAACTCACACACAGGTTGCAAAACGTTCATAAACTTTTGACTTTGTACTTTATCCAATTGTAATCATCACTGCGGGAAGCCGAGACAACATTGTAAGTGTGTGAGCCCACAACTGGTATGAAATTAACAATCACGTGACTCAAATCAAATTTTAATAGATACAAATGAGTCAATTAATGTGACACACAGAAACAGGAAGCGGCTGTATAAACATTACCAATGAGGGAATAATTGAATTATAGGGTAAAGGAGATAGCCTTGATTCAATCACTTTTCCATTTTAGTAGGAGCAGTTGCCAAATATACTGTAGATCTGCTTCTGTGTCGCCATCATTCATATGTCAGGCTAGAAAGACGGCTACCTCTCTCAGTGCAGTGGTAAGTCACAAGAATGCCGCTGTCACATGACAGGAAGTTCTATAAGTTAGCATTCCCTATAACAGGAAGTCGAGCATGTGTTGCATGCTTTCTTTACTGTGCATGTGTTAGCCCACACTAACCACATAAAACAGATATTGCACTTTTTAAAGTATGCCTGAGTGGAACTAGCACATTATAAAATGTGTTCCTGAACCACGTATGAAATCAAGCCAAATCTATTAGCTTTGGAAATGCTTGTTCTTAAAGGGCCTGGTAGTTTATGGAGCACAACATGATACAGAATCAACCATTGCTTTCGCAGTCATTATGGTATTCTAACGAAAAGGCATTTGACCCACCGCTTTATGAACAGTTCTTGTTGCCCACTAGCTATGTGTTGCTGCTAGGAACTCTACGGGGATGGTCCTAGTCTCAAGTCAATTTCGAATTCGAATGGGCCTTTTCTTGTATTTGGCAGTCATGGTATGGAAATAGGCCACTATACCCGCCCCTAGAGCTTTACAGCACCCTCACATCTGAGTCCAGATGGGCGCATGCACAAGAAGACCACGACGTGAATGGCCTTGAGAAAAGAACTGATATCCAAACACAACTGAAATCTAGAAATTCTTTATAAATACCTCAAGGAATTACAGGAACTCACACCCATCTTTGGCTTCTTTATTCCTCCAACCATTCTTCCCCAATGTGGAGGTGGCACTGGTTGTGTGTTTGCTTACTCATAGCATTAATTGTCAGTTACCATGAGGCGTAAAGAATTATGATGCCTCACTCTGTTGTCTGAACAGATTCTGAACAGCAGTTTTCCTGTGAAGCAGAGAAACATATATTTGCCCCCCTTGTTAAACACATATATAATATAGGTGTTTCATGAGGCTTTCCCTATGGGTCAGAACACCATTAATCAGTGGTGAGCTTCTCGACTAACAGAGCCTTAATAATATAACTTAATAGGGTATTTTTCAATTTAAATTCTTCAAGAGCAGAAAAAAGTTAAAAAGACAAAAAAGAAGTACACTGTCCACCAGTGGCGTAGTGTGGGGGGGGGGCCCACAGGGGGATGCCCCGGAGGCAAAATTCTTAGGGGTATTTTTAGGGGTGCAAAATTTAATAGGGGCGCAAAATTTTAAAAGAAAAGAGGAAGGATACTTGCATTGCCCCGGGCGCTGGCAACCCACGCTACACCGCTGCCACATCTGGTTAAAACGTACTGGGCACACGGATTGTGGGAGGGGCCATGAATGTAGCATACTTAGCATATTTCTGTTCCCAAAAGGTTTCTGGCCCTCCTTAGTGGGAGAGTTCAGTGTTATAATTCAGTAGTAATGCAGCTGGGGAGCTCTGCTGCATGCCTGAAAACCAGCTTTTATGTGTGGTGCAAAAGTAGCTAACCTATAGCAAATTCACTGGTGGAAGGTGAAGTGGAATGTGCACGCTGGCTAATACTGAGCCCATCCACCCTGCCCGAATCTCTGTCTACTTCTAACACACAATCCTCGCACAGGCTTTGGGGCTTTGAGAACAGGTAACCTCAATAAAAAGTACTACACTCATGATCATTACTACTCAGGCACGGCAATAGAATCTTTCAGACACAGGTTTTAATCTGCATGCAATGGGTGGATAACCTGTTCTTTAACCGGGCAATACCCAGGCAATAAATATGAGGCGAGCCGCAGTACACCACAGGTCTGATGTACTATTCCCAGTCACATGGAGTGTATTTTGAGATGCAATCTATATACTAATATGTCACATCACTAATTGTACAGTCTCAGTGATTGGCACATCAACTTGTCTACTGAATACTAATTTGAAGGATTGCAGTTTGCTACCCCCTGGGATTGGCTGTAAATGCCGGGATGGAGGCCTACAAGGGACAGCAAACCTCCATCTCTACATTTTCATTCCCAAACTAGAAATATGTTTTTAAAGAAGCTCCTGTCCATTAAAGGGACTGGTGCTACATTTAAAAAATACAAAAGTTTCCCATTTGGGAAGACATCAGAGAGAGCAGGCTCTGCCCGAGGCCAACATCATGATTCGCAAAGAAGACGATGTCCCACATGGACGGCTTCCCCTTTGCTAATCAGATACCACTGCTTTAGAGGTGTAGGCATCTGATCAATGGTTTCTGACCACAATTGAGGTCACAAGCCCGTGATACACTCCTCTCAAAATTGCAACTAGGAGGGAGATGCCTCCTTCATGTCCCCTCTGCTTATTTTAAAAGCTCTTTACAAGTACAACACATAGACTTTTCTAGCTCATAAAAGGGCTCTTGTAAATTGTAAAAAGATATCTTGCTGCTGTAATACCTATGATATTGCGAATCGCAGTCTTTGGAACCGCAAAATAAATTTGTACATTACGCACTGTGTTCTCTAACACCAATGAAGCCAGGGGTCCTGGCTAATGTGGCTGGGGTAATTCACACAACAAAATACCCGGGTCTAACACTGAGCGCAAGCTAGGAGCCTAAAATATCGAAGGAGTATCCCTTTATTAGGACGACATCCCTCACCCACTAAAAGTGGCATGCTGCATCATTGGGATTCTCCACTCTCTGTGACAGCAAATCACGGTGCGGACTACAACTCCTTCTCTAATTGGGTGGAGCGCTTCGGATGTTTTAATAGTTGACAGTAATCCCTAAGGAGCCAACAAGGCGGTGAGGCTAGCAGAGTGTACAATGTGTGAACAACAAGTGATGTGGACATGATTAACCCTAACTCCAGGTGGAACATGCTTCCCTTGGAAATAAAAACTGCTCCCGCCCTTTTGAGTTTTCGTAATGTTCTAAAAAAACATGGCTCTTTAGGAATGAACTGCTTTGCTCTTTCTCCCTACCTTGTTACTTAGCGCCAAGACACCTCAGGCTATTTGTTTGCGCTCTATAAAAACTCAAATCAAATCAAGGTGCCGCAAGATGTTACTATCAAGCTGCTAAGCCTCCAGCCTCAAGATGTTACTATCAAGCTGCTAAGCCTCCAGTGCTGTATGTCCGAGATATGTTATTGCTTGCATGCCCAGGCAGTACAAAATCATTCCATGTCCTCAAGGTTATTCACTCTACTTATTCACTCTCAAGAGACACCAAGGCTACATCCATCACCTTTATGGCCAGTCCAGCAGGAAACATTAATACACACATTAATCATTTCATCTTCCTCAAACAGCAACAGAATCTGAAAACGAGCTAGAGAATTCAGGCACACATACAGCTTGTTTATGTTGCTGCACATACACAGCCACCATCTATATTGCTGAACATATAGAAAACATTTGCTTCGCCACACATACACATGTTGCACATTAGTGTTGCCACAGACACTCGTATAGAAAATTTGTGTTGTTACACATACAGATTGAGTACATTTGTGTTACCGCATCGAAACATGAGGAAAATGTGTGTTGTCACACATACAAATATAGAACATTTGTATTGCTGGATATACAGAGATTATTTATGTTGGCACACTTACACGTGTATAACATTTGTGTTGCCACATATACACATCGAGAATATATATGTTGCCATGCATACACACATAGAATATTCCTGTTACCAGACATACACATATAGAACACTTGTGTTGCCACACATATAGATTACATTTGTATTGCTGCACATGCACACATAGAAAATTTGTTCTGGCACACTTACTAATACTTACTAATATAGAACATTTGTGTTGCAACAGATACCCATCAAAATATGTGCTGCTTCACATACAGCTAAAATTTGTGTTGTCACACAGAGAGAACAATTGTGTTGCCACCAAAACGCATTTAGAACATTAGTAATGACAGACATACCCATATAGAACATATAAACTGCCACTTATACAAACATAGAACACGTGCTGTGGCGCATACACAGAGGGAACACTTGTGTTGCCACACATCCTCGCCCTATTTTTAAGCGCATACAAGTGTTGTGGTGCAATGTTTGTTGCACCTCTCTCCGCAACAAAACGTGGCCTGCCGATCCCAGGGCTGCTTTTGGAGCAGAAGGCCTGTATAACTCAATATGTGAGTAAACCGAAAAATAAGATCATGATTGGCACGAGAAGAAATAATGCCAGTCAAAATAAAACACCCCATCGCACTTCTATGAGCCCACCGCCCATATATAGTACTCGACACATAGGCAGATCTCTTTCAAACACTGTGGAGGCTGGCTCTCGAAAAGACAAGCAAAATCATATCATAGATTCGTGCAATTACCAAATAGCAAGGGGGGAACATTGATCATTTTTTTTATTTTTATTAATCGTCTGGCGAGGACACAAATTAGCTATTTTGTTAACAGATTGTTTTCGGGAAGACGGAATAAAGTGCCACATGCATCAAAGTCAGGATTTGCGAATCCTAAATAGCGAATTTTAAGAAATCGCTATTTAGGACTCGCAAATCCCTATGCATGTAGGGATCGCAAAAAAAATTGCGATTCCTACATATTCCTTAATTGCGACTCGCAAATTGCGAGTCACAATTAAGGAATAGCTACCCATTCACTACTATAGGCATAGAGGCCCACAGGAATGAATGGGAATTACATGCGCAATTTGCGAGTACCAAATAGGTACTCGCAAATTGCGCATGCAATTTCAAGGGTGCCAAAAGGACACCCTGTTGCACCCCTGAAATTGAGATGTTACCACATGTTGCGCACATACATACCCCAAGGGCATGTGTGTGTGTAACATGAAACTTTGAAAAATGCACTTTTCAAAGTTTTTGCAAATTACCATCAGGTTCAAATTGATGGTAATTTGCGATCCCTAATTGCGAATTCGCAATTTGGAATTGCATCATGCATTACATTTAGAGAATCGCAATTTGCGATTCCCTAAATGCATTCGCAATTTAAGTAATCGCAAATTTTGCGATTACTTAAATTGCGAATTTGCATTTGGGTTGATGCATCCCAAATGCAAAAATACCGGTCGCAAAGGGGCAGATTCTGCGAATCTGCCCATTTGCGATCGTTATTTTCATTGATGCATGTGCCCCAAAGTATTTCCTTCGAGTATTTATAAAACAGAAATCCTTCAGGGTGTCGACTAATGAAAATCTGCAGGTAAATTGTACCTTCTGCAACATGGTGCTCCCTGAAAATGTCAGAATTCAGATCTTCATGCTGGAGCTCTGCTCAGTTACTTACCTAGAAGAGAAAAACAAGAAAGATCAGAACATTTCACATCACAGGCCCATCGATGCATGATACACGTCACATTGATTTTAACCAGGGAATCTGGAATGATGGGTCAAGGGAGGACCAAGTCATGCAGCAGATTGACTAAATTACAACAAAGAGCAAATTATGCTTCGTAATGCGGCACATTTTTATAATAGTGTTAACAGTGTCTGGGCAAATATTTCACCTCTTTAGTACCAGTTTAATACCCAATAATAGCAACAAACAACAGAAAGGTGATCAACCTTTGCAAAGGATCTTCCACCACGTGTTGCTGTGTTTTTAGTAACTTTTGATATGTTTGCGCTAAAAACTTTCTTTGTTAATATCTGCAGATTATACAACAGATGATGGAGAATGTGGCAAATGCGGCAAATCCATAATCATGCAGAAAACACCACGGCTGCAAAATTGCATAACTCCAGTAGCCCTGGTTTTAACCCAACAGCCCCCGAAAAGTAACTGCTTGGCTCTGTGTCTCCTAGTACCTAGTCCCACATCCTCTGTCTGATATGGACTTACTCATCAAACCTTAAGATCCTGATTCTTCAAAACACTTCTGCATCAGCTGGTTTACTACCTCACATGGAAAAGAATTTCTGAATTTTAGAAATTCACAAAGTTTGCAAGAAACCTGCGGCAGTTGCAAAATTCCAGAAAACATTTGTGAATTCCTCCTTCCATTCAGGCAAAGGGCTTTCCGCACCTTTAATTTATATATTTTACAATTGCACGAAATTCAGTGCTGTTCTATTTATTATGTATGGCTCTCTTTTGGAGCCAGTAGCGTTAATATTGAATTTTAAATCTGGTTATTAACAGCTACTATGTCACAACAGTTAAAAAACAAAAGTTGTTTTTCACAACTGTGATGCTACCAGGTGGAAGTCCCCAGCGTTCCCTTGCCTGACCTGGGTTTCCAGAGACCCAAGTGAAGTGGTGGAATGGAGTCTGGTGGTCTCATCTGTCTTCTCCTGCCTCTGTGAGGTCTCCATAGACCAGAGGAAGGCGGGTGGAATAGGCGCACTCCCCTGTCTCTGCCAAAGCATCATTTAAAAGGGGATTGCGCCACCAGAATGTCACTTTTACCGACGTTCCTGTGGCGCAATGCATTACTCCATATTTACAAAGTAGCATTAAGTCACTCTGGGTGGCTTAACGCCGCTTTGTAAATATGGTACCCTTTCACGCACATATCTGCGTGAAAGAGAGTATAGATGTTGCTGTGGGCGTTCCACCGCAACACCTATTGAATTTTGACACTGCCCCAGATTTACAAGGATCTGTAAATCTGAGGCAGCGGCAAAAACTAACGCCGTTCAAAAGCAGACATTAGATTGGCACAACGAGGAGAAATACTTTTATTTCTCCTTGTTTTTGCTCTTTCTATGTGTGCTGCAAAATGCAGCACACCCAGAAAGAGCAAAACGCCTTTAAAGATTGTTTATTACCTACCTGCACATAAACAAGCATTACCTGCAACACAGGCACCCTTGCACTATGGTGCAAGAGTGTCTGTGTTGGCGCTAGGCAGCTATTTTAAGCAACAGCGCAAGGGAAATCACAGGGATGTGCCGTATTCTTGGGAATATGGCACATCCCAGCGTTTTTTAAATGACGCATTGCGGCGCTGCAGAATTTGCTGCACAACTATGCTGCGCCATTTCCTTGTGAGTATACCTCTCAGTGTCAGCCACGAGACTCTGAAAACCTGAACTGACAGGGATTTCAAAGCTGTGCACACATGGCTTATAGAGAGCCTGTCATCACAGCTCCGGACGGAAAAGCTCAGATGGCGGGTTGGTGGCAAGAGGCAAGTATTAGAGAGGGCGGGGGTAATGATGTAGGTGGTGTGGAAGGATACAGGATGCCAAATATGTTTTTTTTAAATTTGGGTGGGTGAGGGCTGGGAAGGCCAGAGGGTGGTGGATGCGGGTGGAAGGGCTCCAGGCATAATTGTAATATAGGGCAGTAGCAGACGCAGGTGATTCCATAATGTGTATGGATTTCCGTGACGCTCTTGGCACAGATGACGAGAGCAGGGGCAGATGAAATGGAGGGACCAAACATAACATAAATTTATAGATGTATAACTGTGAATTAAGTGGAGGTTTTTCTTCGGGGTTTCTCAGTGACATCATAGACAACTCAAGTTTTGCTCTCGTTTTATGTCATTCTGAGTCCCTCAGTGAAAAACATCCCCATTATTCCCAGTTACTCATCTATAAGTCTACATCTTTCCACTTTTCCTATGCCTTTACTATGAGTAAATCTCCAACATTTCCAGGGTGAAACCCATTCAGGGAAAGATGTGTCTATACCAACAAACTCTCAATTTTCTTGGTGTTCCCAAACTTTTGAAGGAACCACTAACCTGGAACATCTACTCCTCGCCCCGGTAAGAGACTTACCCAGACACAGTATCACACCATGGATATTACCCAGATTTTCATTCTTGGCCACAGGGTTTTTAGATCAGTCCACAGGGTTTTTTAATATTATCCCAAAGGTGCTTGTGCCAGTCCACAGAGCTTTTTTAAAAGCCTGTAGGGTTTTTCTAGTCCCTGGAGGTGGCGAGGTTATGATAGTTCATATGGCAGCTAGTCCCATGGTTATTATGGTCGCCCACAGGGTCCACATAGTCCACTAGGTTTGGAACACCCCTGGATTTTCATGCTTTCCCCTCACAGCTTTTATGCTTGCCCACACAATTATTATGGGTGTCCCCCAGGGTGTTTATGAAGTGTGTAGGCTTTTTATGCTTGCCCACGTAGTTTTACGGTAGTCCCAAGGGACCGTATGCTTGTCTACAGGGTTTTAGGATAATCCTCCGCGTATCTCAGAGCACGAGATCTATGTTTCTGTTACATGATTCAATTGAAGGCAGATCCTTTTCGAACCCAGGCCACCATGGGACGAAGGGAGCAAGGGAAACAGGAATAAAGTCTGTACCAGCGTCATTTCCCCATCCCTTAAAAAGATGGGAGGCTCATCTAGTAGTCAATGAGGTGGATTAATGCTCGTGGTTACCTACACTCAGGGGCGTAGCTTGGTCAGTAATATTTTGGTGTGTGAGCTTCAGATTTTCCGACAATCAGGCTGGCATTTAATGTTTAAATGCATTATACGACAAGCAGGGTGCACGAGAGGAGCTTAAGGGGCAGCAGAAAGAGAGAGGAATGCAGATTGGTAGGAGTACTAAGAGAAAAAACAATATTGTGTAAAATAACCCATATTTTTGAGAACTTTCAAAACAGAGAGTGAGAGTGTGTGTGTTTTTGTCTGAGTGTAGGTAAAAATCCCTGCTGAGACCCGACTGACATCTCACAATACCCGACTGAAAGCACCTGTACCCAACTATTTATCTAAAAATACATTTGTTAGGGGGGTGTAACACCCCAAACAACCCCCCTGAAGCTATGCCTCTGCCTACAATCTACTGACCATGTGAACAAACCTGATGAAATGAGGAAGTGGCTCGAAGTGGCTCGAAACAGCAGGAATTCTGAATGCAAGTTGCAAGTTAATGGACTGATGGAGATTATTTATTAATGTGAAAGATTTCTAAAGCATCCGTTCACTCTAGAGCATATGAGTGATTAGAGGAATAATGAAACTTGTGCCATAAAACAAAACCAATGGCATGAACAACGAGGTGCAAGGTTTAGTAGGCTATATACACTAGGAATATGTAACCTAAACAGATGAGTTTTTATTAAGCCATATTAAAATGAGATCCCACCACCTCTTGCCAATGAAATGCAAGGAATCTTAGCAACTAGTGCGATTGGTAGGGGGAATTTACTATCGCCATTTTGGGTTAGTAAAAAGCTAGCCATTTTTGTGCACCAGAGTCTTCCTGCAGTCGCATTCTTATAATTTAAATCACAGTTTGCGTGTTTACAATGTATCTGAGCACCAAGTCCTTTCATCAAAAGTTGATAACCAAATAGTTGTGCTGCAATCATACAGCAGTGTCTGATAGCTTCATTTACATAATGCCCAACAGTGAGTGGAGCCAAAGTTTATCATCCAACAAATATTTAGTGCCTAACCCACAAGTTAACGAATCTTCGTAGACCTCAACATTTCAAGAATAGTTTAGAGAATGGCATATGCCTAAAAAGAGGAGATATTTCAGACAGGTCTATGAGATCAGACAACACATTTGCTTACACAAGCAAACAAATCTATAATGTTTTTATGGAGGCATACTTCTTTTTCAAAACAGTTTAGCCAGGGTAAGATTTCACTGTGGTCAGTAATATTTGCAATTGAACAAGATTTAATTTGAAATAGTTTGTAGGCATCAACCAGCTGACCCTGGATAGGCTAAGGTTTATCTACCAGAAATATTGGCCCATGGCCTCAGCCAGGCCGATGAGCATCAGGATGGTACATAAAACAAAGATTTAAAAAATATATATATATATATAAAAATGTTTGAGATTAGAGGAAGTGATCCTCTAGTTCTCTAAGGTGTTTAAAACTATTGCTCAATAACAAGAAATAGAAGGTTGTGACTAATTTACAGGCTATAACATTTTATGAATATTTCAATGTTTTACCTCATATCTCTCAATTCTTCAGCGGCAAAATCAGCACCATTTACAACAACTTCAACCCACAACCAAACCCAACAGACCTCGCCAAGCGTCTCCCAAACTTATCCAAAGAACCAGTGCTAACCATATAGCCTGTCATCACCCCAGAAGAAACCGCCTCCACCATGAAGTATATCCACTCACGGGCCCCATCAGACCTCTGCCCCCACCACACCTACTACATAGGACTGCAACCCATCATTGCCATGCTCACATCCATTATGAATGGCTCCACCTCTTCCTCGAACTTCCCAGATGCTTGGAAACACACAACTGTCCTTTCATTGCTGAAAAAACCTTCTGCAGACCCTTTAACGCTCGCCAACTACAGACCGATCTCCCAGTTGCCATTCCCGGCCTAGGTCTTAGAGAAAATAATCAACAGACACCTCACCAAATACCTCAATGACGACCAACTCCTCAACACCACTGGGCGCCACTCAGCCTTGTTTCAGACCCAACCACAGCACGGAAACAGCCCTCATCACCACCACGGATGACATCCACATGACTCTGGATGGAGGAAACATGGTGGTTCTCATCCTCCTGGACCTCTCCGCAGCATTTGACACAGTCTCCCACCCCATCCTCATCCAACACCTGGATGATTTTGGAATCCAAGGACATGCACTCCGATCGATCCGCTCCTTCCTGACTGGAAAAACCCAGTCAGTCAGCCTGGCACCGTAAACCTAGGATGCCCATGACCTCATAAGCAGAGTTCCTCAAAGATCCTCCCTAAGCCTGACCCTCTTCAATGCATAAATTATCCCTCTAGCCAGCCTCACCACTCTTACCACTCATACAAAATCAACGTCATTTCCTACACCAACAACACGCAACTCAGTCCGTGACAAAGACGCCCAGTACATGGATGAAGTTCAATTCCTGCATTACTGAAATTGCTCACTGGATAAAGACCAACTGTCTAAAGCTGGACACAGACAAGACCAACATTCTAATATTGGGAAAGAGCACATCAGCGTGGGACTCCACCCAGTGGTCAACAGAGCTAGGACTGACACCCGCCCCCACCACCAATGCCAAGAACTTCTGGATCATCATCAACAGTAAACTCGTCATGACTACCCAAGACAATGTTGTCACCGTCTCATACTTCCATACCCAGAAGATGCTGAAGAAGATTTAAAAATGGTCTCCTATCAGACCCCGTAAACCCGCCACACATGCCCTGGCCACAAGCAAGCTGGACTACAGAAATAACCTTGTAAGAAACTGGTTGGATGGGGAGTGAAACCCTATTCAAGCAGGAACAATACTCCTTGTTAGGATGAGGCAGAAGCAACCTCAAATTAACCTGTGCTCAACCCTCTGAGAGCTTGGCACAGAGCAGTCGACATATGCAGTTTTAAAGATTTAAGTGAATATAGCACCAACAACCACAAAGCACCAACAGCGAGTATCTGGTCGCGCTAGACCAGGACAAAGTAAAAAGTTCAGGCCGACTGCGATGGTGAGCGGACTAACTACATGGATCCTGTGAGGCTGCTGAACAAGAGTACCTTAAATCCTGTTTGCAGATCATTGCGGACTGCAACAGAAGCGATTTCTAGGAGCTGTGAAGCTGTGATGCTGGGTCCTGCGTCATCGTCAAGGATGTCGTCGACGAGGGGCTTGCTATGCCAAGTTCAGCGTCGAGATGCATAGCACACCCGTCGGTTCCGAAGAAGCTGTGAGGCTTGCGATGCTGAGTCCTGGGTCGTCATCGAGGATGCCATCAATGAGGGGCTTGCGATGCGAAACCCTGCATCAAGGATGCGTTTTGCAGCAGCAGTTTCTGGAACACTGCTGGCAGTGATGCAAAGTCCTTGTGATGGGGGAAATCGAGGCCGCAGAGGCAATGCGTCGTTCTGCTCGGGGTTGTGTTGCACAGCAGAGGGATGCTTATGTTCTGCTGGATCCAGAGATGGAGTGGAAGAGTACCTTCAGGCCCACTTCCATGGATCCAGGACTGGGGTGGCACCACTTTGCAGGGTAGGACTCACAGATGGCAGAGTCCAGGTGCTGGGTTCAAGGTTGTTGGAGCGTTCTGTCCCTGACGCTCTAGTCAGGAGGCCAGCCAACCAGCCCTAGGAGTCACTATGGGTCATGTGTTCAACAGATGCAGATCCAGTCCTCTTACCCAGGCATGAGGGCACCAGGGCAGCAGTCCTTTAGAGCAGCAGTCCAGCGAGCGGCAGTCCTTACAGCAGCACAGCAGTTCTTCTTCCTGGTAGGGTTTACAGGTACAGAAGTGTACTAAAGATTTGGGGGCTAAAGTCCAACATTTATACTTGGTGCCTACTTAGAAGTGGAGAAAGCTTCTAGAGGTTAACACCCCCTGAGGTGTCAAGCATCCCCTTCCTCCCTGTCCTGGTTCCAACTAGTCTGGGGGTCACAAATGACCCATGATAACCCCTTTGTGAGAGTGCTCAGGCAGAGCCTTTGTGATGTTTAAATGTGGTAGGTGACAGCTCCTCCCTCTCGTTAACTCAGAGTGGCCCAACCTGGCAACACCCAGCTTGCCTTTGCCTCACTATCTGGGAGCAATACACAAAGGTCAACTGCCAGCTACACCTAGTCTTGGGAACAGAGACAGGCAGCAGGCACCAAATGGTTGGGACAAGAAAATGCCAACTTTCTAAAAGTGGCATATTCAGAATTGTGATTAAAAGTCTGACTTTACCATTCAAGAGGGCTTTTAATTACAATTCTTTAGACACCAAGTTACAAGTTACAGCTTATTAAAGGTAATGAGGTAACTCCAATGTTATCCTTTGGGAGAAGTAAGCATTGCAGTAGTGAAATGCGACTTCAGGAGTTTTTCACTACCGGGACATGTAAAACTTAAAAGTACATGTCCTGCTTTTTATACACACTGCACCCTGCCCTCTGGGCTGTTCAGATCCTAACCTAGGGGTGACCTATAGGTACGAAAAAGGAAGGTTTGGGCATACCAAAAGTTTTGTTTTACCAGGGGAAAGTGGCAGTTTAAAACTGCACACACAGGCTGCAATGGCAGGCATGAGACATTCCTAAAGGGCTTCTTAAGTGGATGCAACAATCAGTGCTGCAGGCCTACTGGTAGCATTGTATTTAGAGACCTGGGTACAGGCAGTACCACTTTACTAGGGCCTTACAGGTAAAGTAAATGTGCCAGTTGGATATAAGCCAATTCTAGCATGTTTTAAGGAGAGAGCACAAGCACTTTAGCACTGGTTACCAGTGGTAGAACGTGTAGAGCCCTAAAGCCAGCAAAAACAAAGTAAGCAAAACAGAAGAATTGAAGGCAAAAAGCTAGTGATGCCAGGATACCAAGGATGCCAGGAATAACAATTTTGTATGCTGGTATCAATACAAAACTCACCAGAAGGCTGCAGACCATTCAGAACTCGGCAGCCAGAATCACTCCTAACCTCACATGCTGCATTCACATCACACCACACCTGAAGGAGCTCCACTGGCTCCTCATTTATAAACTTGTACAATTCAAACTCCTCACCCACACGTTCAAGGCACTACATAACACTGGCCTATCATACCTCAACAATCGCATCTGCTTTCATAAACCCTCCAGACACCGCCGCTCGTCCGTACTCCTACTTGCACACATCCCATGCATATGGAAAACTAGATCCGGCAGTTCAGCCTTCTCCTACATCACTCCTAAAATGTGGAATGGCCTCCTGCTACACATACGAGCCTCCTCACTTCTTGAATTCCCCAACCTGGCTTTTTGAATAGTCCCACTAGGCTCTAGATGTGGCTGGACTCACACCTGCTCAGCACCAGAATATTCTCCAAGGTGATATTGATCTCTACAAATCTGCATAACATAACAACAAATATGCTGCCAGAAATGTCTACGACTGTAGTGGAAACTAGCATCAGTGTGCTGAGCCATCTCACAGAAAAGTGCCAGTGTGCCCCATAGATGTTCCAGAATAACCTATATCTTTACGAGTATCATATCAGAATGTTTCATCAGTGTTCCATAAAATACAGTTAATCTACTAGAATATGATAGGTGCCAGATTGTCTCATACTTGTCTTAAAATGGGTACCATATATTTAGACCGTTTGCCTGAATATCTCATCTCTAAATCAGATTGTACCAGCGTGGTGCCACAACAGCAAGTTAACCAAGGCAGAATATCCCAAAGATAAATAAACTCAAAACACACACGTTTTTCCCCTCAATGTGCTACAATATCTGAGATTAGTGCTAGATCACCACCAGAATGTTCTGTTGTGCAGCAGAATATGATGATATACCCCAGTACTGTGCCAGAATATCCCATTATTTTGGCACAGGAGTACCAAGATACCCCTCGAGAGGACTAGAATATCTACTCCATATTGCAAAAAACTCACCATTAAAGCCAGAGCAGTAACAGAATAACCAGAGCGTTTGCCAGTGAGGCTCATCACTGCTACAAAATATCTCCTCCCACTGTCAGAAGTCAATTGGTCTGCCAGAAAAACATCATAACATTTCATGACTGTAGGAGAACAGACAGTTATAGTGCCTGAATATCTCACCACAGTGCCAGAGTAGCCCTAGAATAACCTGCTCACTGTGACAAATGTAACCATCACAGAGCCAGAACATCCCATCATTGTGTTAAAACAGCAGCAATATATTTAATTTAATTTGCCAACATACTGAATTACTGAGTTAGAATATGAGATCACCTTGCTAGTATCTTCCAGTAATGAGGCCACATTTTCTCAAGGCTTTGTCAAAAATCCCATCATTGTACCAGCCTAGCCATGACTGTTCCATAAGAGTTCTAGAATAACTTACCACTATGCCAGAATCTCTCATCAATATGCCAGGACATCTTATGGCTTTCCTATAGCACCCTTTACACACTTATCTAGAAAAACCTTTCAATGTCCCATTAGAGCTGCAGAATATCCGATTGCTTTGTCAGAAATGCTGAGTCAAGACATCTTATTATTGTGTCAGGTCCATGTCAACGTATAACTCATTAGGACAGAATATGTGTTTGCTAACATATGCTGTCATTGTGCATGAATAAAGCCCAAGTCCTTTGATTAGTTTACTGCAGATACATTTCCTGATACTGGCCTACACTAGAGGACATTTGACTGAAATTAGTGCCAGCATTTACATGACAGATGCTTTCATAATAGTGAGGAACAGTGCTCACTTTGTAAAAAACCTACGTTTCAGGGCCCCCTTAGGAGGCCACTGCAGCTTGCATCATCCATTGCCACTGTCAGCGCTGCCACTGACAGTACCTACACAATTACTAACCATCACACTGCTACAAGTGTGACAATTTGGACTGTTCAAAGCCCTCAAAGCAATTGGAATGACTTGGCAGCAGGTATTAGTTGTTTTAAATGCATATTGAAATAATAATCAACTGTTGTTCTGCTCATCTTTAAAATAAAAAAACAGTGCCACCATGTGGCAGCTGTCATAACTGCCGGTGTTGACAATTAAGTGCCGGTGCAGAGCACTGGAAACTACAGGCTCAAATTAAGCTCTGGTGAGGAACAATGTATTGGACTGAATCCACTGGCAGAGGTATGTATAATAACACTAACACAAAGAGTTCCACACCAGTAAACAGCCTTGAGCTGGATACTAGGGAGGTGGCACATATGGAGAGGGGGTTTACAACAACTCTACACATCAGTAGTGTTATAAAAAGTGTTTTGCAAACCTTAACGGGGTATTGCTCTTCTTTCATGAATAGAAATGATATGGAGTTGGAAATCAATTATTACTCACTGCCAGAGAGAGGAATCACCTAAGACCTAAAGTGATAGGTCTGTTGCGCTTACGCATAAAACAATCATTGAGTTTTGTGATGTCATTCTTTGGATGGTTTGCTCTCATTATACAATAAGAAATGGCCAGGGTACCTGTGGATTTCAGGAATGAGAAGTGTAACTGTGCTTGTGCATGATTCTTTAGTGGATACACAGCATCCCTCTCAAACCCTCTTTTGCACTGTAGAGCATCAAGAATAGCAGAGGCGAGGGGTGGAATCACAATAGTCAAAAATATTTAATGTTTGGCTATATTGTTTAGCCATATATGCAACCTTTTAGCACATGCCACTAGCACTCTCACTACTTTTCAACAAGGGCAGTGTATTTTATGGTATAAGAAATAATCAGAGCAGGGTTAGGTGGGAGAGTATCTAGAGACTTAACTTCCTGCTTTAGCTGAATTTGCACATCGCCATTATGTTATGTTATGTTATGTTACTAGGAATTTGTAGAGCGCACGGCTACTCAATTGAGTGTCCCGGCGTTTAAACAATCCAAGCGTGACAGACTGTAGGCTCTTAACTCGCTAAATAGTGAGCTATTGCTGGAATAACCAGGTTTTCAGTGACTTCCTAAAGATGAGGAGGTCCTGAGTCAGTCTGAGAGCCAACGGGAGACTATTACCCTTACCCGGAGGATTCCACTGAGGTTGCCCAAGTCGTCTTAAAAGTATAATTATTTATCCTTTCTAGTGAAGGAAAGCTTGAGGACAATTGATTTAATGAGTTAGAGTTAAGTCAACTAGACCAACTGTTGCCACATAAGTCAAAGGAATGCAATGTTTGTTTATCAGAAATGGTGGAAGGTCAGGAAAATGGCCCTAGGTCTTTTTATTGTGACCATGTTCAAAGTCGGGTTAATTCATGAGCTCACAAAGTTAGACAGGGCATGAGGGTCTACTCCAGTACATTGAGACTTGGATATTTGTTTACAAAGTTCAGTACTCCTTTGGGTATCTCCTAGCTGTACGCAACAGGGGCTTCACGCGTTCAGATGGACAGTGCAGTACTTTGCCGCGGAAAGGGTTTACTGGTTTGAAAAACTCTGAGTGTGCCACAGTACTCGTCAAGGCGTTGGCATGTACTGGAGTTTCATCTTCCAAACGGTCTTTGAGAAACATTCTAAGTTCTCAGGTGATAAAGCTTTGCTGCTGCTGATGCTAGAGACCGGTCAGAGAATTCCAGCATTTGATAGTTTGCAGACTGTGGATCATGTAAATCAGACAGTAATTTCAGGTTGATTTTCTTATGAGTGAGACCCAGTACAATACTAGAATAGTGTGTGCAAGTGTCTTTCTAACATGGCTCACAAAAAGCAGATTCTTAGCTTGATACAGAGTACATTGCATATCTCTGAGACTTATCTTCATGATCAAACTTCTTGGCTCTTAGGGCTTCAACAGCAAGCAGGCACACCACCCACAGAGGGAGAGTGCCCTATTACACTTGATGATTCAACAAAAACTGGATTCCCACCCCTGTGCAAGTGAGAGCAGATACTTTCCTTCTTCTCCCAGATAGAATAGAATGTATTTTTGCTTGTGGTGTAGCCACAATGTTACTATAAAGAATATGGGTACTGATTGCAATTCTATAAGGGAACACCCTTCTCGATATTCTGGTCACAATATTGTGACCACTCGATAGTTCTTCCACGATATTCCAGACCCACTACGGAATAATCATGCAACGATAATGCTTAACGGCACAATTTTAACAAGAAGTTTTAAAAAAATAGGTGGTAGAATACATCCGCAGAATCGCAGATCCGTAGATGAACCAATTAATTATGTGACAGTACATAGTGTGAAGCTCAGATTAACCTAGACACACCTCAATCCAAGTAGGGCTGGACAATGACTGAATAAATGTCAACAGAACTAGATCACTATCTCAAGATGAATTTTTATCCCAAAAATGTGGTGACTGTCAGAACGAAATTTTGTTTGAAAATCAATGTTTCAATAATTCAGGGAGCTAAATGTGAAGTGCTCTCCGAGCTAATGATAAAATAGCATGATTAGTAAGATTAGAAGATGATTTTCTAAACCTGGCTTTAACATTGGAATAAAGTTATAATTGCTAATTCATCATTGTACATGTATTAAATTCCCTTGGCAAAAATGTTGTCAGTCAGACCCAACTTGAACAGTAGTCAACAAACTGATGTATTGAATCTAGCCAATGATGTAGATTAAACAAATCGCACTTTCCCTCAATATGTCTGAAATTGCAGGTAAAAATACATATATTTAAATGTAAGGGGGTGAGCAAATATTCAGCTATTTGAAGTGTTTAAAGCTTTTGATTGGTTATATATGAGTTCGGGGGTAAAAAAAATCACACGATACCAGTTCTTAGAAATGGATTCACTTAAACTGCTTCATTGAAATGTTTAGGATAAATAGTGCTTAACATTTGCTACAAACCAATTCATAGAATGTCTTTTTCTTAATTGTCATACACACTTGATGTAAATACTGTTCATATGGACATCGGCTTCCCTCTATTACATTTTGTAAATGGTTTGCATAAATCCTTTCTTTCTTTCTTTCACCCCACCCCACCTCCCCTTCCCATGACCTGACATAGGGTGGCATTTTATGTTCTTCATAACAAAAAACTGCCTGTTGGTCCCCTCCAGACTCCCATTTCCTCATTACACTCCTGTGTTCCATCTCAAGTTCCTCCTTCTCCTCTTTTATTCCACCTGGCTTTTTTTTAGGTCGAGCATTCAAGACCTCTTGTATATACTTTAGTATATACTTTAGTGAATATACTTTAGTATATACTTATATGTGTATGTACTTTGTGGGCTCTGGAGATCAGCCCCAGGACTTGTCTGCTTCCGCTTAGGGACTTTTTTTTCTGTTCAGCTGCTTCTATTTAACTGTCTTGATAGAAAACGACCAGCAGAGGTCAGTAAAATACCAGAATTGCTTTCTGCTGAGAGACTTTCTTTTTTTAATTTTTCTGGCAACTGCCTCTATTTAACTTTCTTGATAGAAAACGACCACAGAGGTCAGTAAAATACCAGAATCACTTTAGCATTCTCTAGATTCAAGTCCATAGAAATTGTTTTCCACGAGCACCCGTAGACAATAATATATATTTTTTTTAAATCTTGTATTTTCAGTGATATGGCCGGCCCTGCTTTTATATTAAAAACAGAGCTTTGGACTATACCATTTCCCGCTGAAAGGCAATATTTCTCTCCATGTGTTCCCATACCTGGCGTGTCACGCAGTTTGGTGATTACTTTCCCTCCATGTTAAGGAACAGTAGATGTTTCAGCACCCAGGCAAATGTGCTGCATAGCTAAATACATATAAGGTCCCAAAGGCGAGCCTGATTGCATTGCAAATGCTTGTTATTAGAGGGAGCACACGCCGCCAATTCCTCTTCTTCAGCCATTTTCTTACATTATCATAATCCTCCTTTTTTGCCACTTTTTTGTACTGGCGTCCTTCTGTACCCTCATTTCCCTGTCTATCCATTTCCTTACCCTGCCTGTGTTCACCTTTGTCTCCTGGCCTCTTTTTATGGTTCAATATTGAAATTATGTGCCTTTAAAGAGTTTCACAATGGAAGAAACATTTGTCCCTTAAACTTATGTTCCTTTATATTAATGGGGTTTACCAACAACAAAACCAACACGTTATGTTAAATTATTTTGTAGGGTCTTGTGGATTTTGTCTAATATTTTAATGAAACTGTAAGTCTATTCATTTGTTAAACCATTAAATGGTTTTTCGACTTTTTGGTTACTCTGTTTCTATAATTGTGTCTTTCTATATACATACTACATTTTCATAATCAAAATAACATCACCCTGTAGGATAAAAAGAAGGAACAGCCTCTCCTCAATCTTGTCTCCAAAGAAATTTCCTACAGGATGTCCTTTGAAAGGACGTAATGTGTGCCTTCCAGTTCTCCTTCATATTTTAGAACCAGGGTCCTCGTCATATAAAATAGTATCTGTATCAAAAGGAAAACAACTTAAAATTGTATTCTAATCCCCTCTCTGTTAGGATTTCAATTTCCATGAAGGAAATAAAATTTATAACTTTGATATAGGAACTATTGACCCAAATGTAATAAACGGTTGCAGTCGCAAGGCCTGCAATTCGTAAAATCACAAGATTTGTGACAGTAAAATTGCTAGTTGCATCATACAAAAAGTGCTTTGCGAGGCAGAAATGTCTTGTCTCTCATTGGAAATTGGAAGGTGAAGGGAGCATAAAAGGGGCATCTCGCCTCCTTCTGATTTGCAATGCAATCTATCAGTGTTTTGTCACAATAATTGTGGTTTCATGACATTGACAAGTTACCATGTAATTACTAATTCACAAAATGGAAGCTGCCTGTGACAGTTCAGATTAGTTGCCTTTTGCATACTTCTGTGCAGCTCCTGCCTCTAAATAGGTGCCTGCTGTCCGCTGCATGCCTCCGAGAGCACAGGAAAATTGGCCATGGACTAGACACTCCTCTAAAGATGGTGGATAAGGTAGACAGAGATGGAACAGTATTTTACAGTGGATATGAGCCTAACAATCCCCCCAGCTGTCTCAAAGATGCAAAGTAAAGTGCGAAAAAATGTAAGGTGATGGTTTTAAAAAATCCTTTTTTTATTTCTTAAAAAATCTTTTTTTTATTCCAACCATCTGAAAACAAATCTAATAACAACTTTCAACAGTTGTGTGACTGAGCACTTGCATTCATACATTTGCTTCTCAGGAAGTCTTGTAATGCTCAAGTAAAGCAAGATTAATGCCCCACAAGAACAGAAAGAGAAGAAAGAATGTCAGACAATAGCAGTCCACATTTGGACACTATATGAGATAGGTCAACACTATAGTTCTTTCAACAAACAGAAGATCAGTAAAACTACATCATTCAGGGGGCCTATGTATCTTGTTCAAACATGCAGGTGTATTAATGTGCAGTGAAGAAATCTCTATACCCCAAAGTGCTATGAGATGAGATGAGATGAAATGATAGGTATTGCAACAGGCACTTTGTGCCTAATTTACAAAACAAATAATGCAGCGCGGTGCCACAAGTCATTTTGCTGCGCCGAGCTGCGTCATTTTAAAAGCACAGGGATGTGTCAAATTAACAATAAGATGCATATGTGTGCTTTCCCCTGCGCTGGCGCACAATTGGCTGCCATGCGCCAGCGCAGGCACCCTTGCGTCATGTAGCAAGTGTGCCTGCATTGCAGGGATGATTGTTTTTGTGCAGGAAGGGACACCTTCCTGCACAAAAACAATAATTGATGGCATTTTCCTTTTTCTATTTGTGCTGCAAAATGCAGCACGCATAGAAACAGGAAAATACGAGGAGAAATACAAGTATTCCTCCTCATTGCACCACTCCTATGCCCACCCTACAGAGGCATAGGATTCTAATGCACTTCCAGCTTTACCAAACTTTGTAAATCTGAGAATGCGTCAGGTTCCATTCATGTTGCGTGGGAACACCCACAGCAACACCCATGGAACGCCTCTTTCATGCAGAATAATGCGTGAAAGGGGCTCATATTTGCACGGCCATGAAAAGTCATGCAGGGTGACTTTAAATGGCCTTGTAAATATGGGAAGGCACACTGAGCCGCTGGTGCGTCAAAAAAAGTGACTTCCGGTGGCGCAATGGCCTTGTAAATGAGGCCCTTTGTTTTTTGCCGTGCCACAAGCAGAATAGCCATGTTGGCCAACCTGGCCTACCTGCCCTCCTTAGCACCCAGCACTCTGTGAGGTTAATTTTTTACTCAAGTTATCGCCTGGATGGACATTTTTAAGTCAAGCCTACCAGAGAGTGCAAACTGTTTGATTGCAAAAGACCTTTTGTAAGCTTACCAAGAACGTACAGTGCGCTTAAGCCCGTTGATTGTTTGCCATTGGTTGGCTTCATTGTCACTCTCATTTGCTTGCCTTGTCTATTTTATGTTTGGCCCTCCCCTAGAGCATAGCCTCTTTACCTGTGTCCTTCCAATGCTCACTAATAGGGAACTGCTTTTTTCTTTTACTTTAAGCACTCCAAAAGAGTGTGTGCATTTTCCAACTCTCTCCCTCATGTGCTTCTCTCCTCCCGAGGTCCATGTTGCTCTCCCTAGTCGGTGTGCTTCTCCCGCCGTGCGCTTCATGTTGCTCTCTCTCTTCTATGGCCTTTCTTGGGTGCTTCTCTCTCCCATCTCCAGTGTTGATGGCTTCTCTAGTGCGCTTCTTCACCACCTCATTTTGCTCTCACCCTCATGCCCCCGCCAACCCCCTGACTGCTATCCCCAACCTGCTTCCAGCACCCGTACAGCTGTTTTTTTTAAATATATTTTTTAAATATTTTTGGGGGGGAAGGGCAAGGCTGGAAATTTCAGCTGGCTCTCCACAAAGCAATTTTGTGCACTCACGATTTTTTTTTTTAATGGCTAAACAAAGTAACATCCTCCATCTTAGACTGGTCAATAAAAAAATAAAAGAAAATGGCATTCTGTAGGCGCACGCATACTTCATCACAGAACAATTTGATCACTAACAGCAGCGGCCACGTGTTCGAACCTTTTTTTTTTGCAGGATACTAAAGAGAACCAGCAAAAAATCTGCAAAGCCAGTAGGTTCCAAAAGGGAGGCCTATTGGCTTTGCCAGTGCTTGTTGTAACTGCTATGGTACAGTGGTTTTAGTTCAAGCGGGCAAGTGTATTAATTAGGCATTTCATTACCAAGCATTGCTACATTTATAGTTTAACACAACAAAGTTCTGCCTCTGTGATTGATCAGTTTTAATTAGACTTCAGTAATGAACAAAGTTGAAAAAATGTGCACCCTGAATACCGAAGCCAGAATATTGAGGCAGAATAGTAATGAGGACATTTTAAATCCAAAATGTCAAAAGGTGACTAAGTATACATTTTCTATGGCTAACTCAACATATATGTACCTTGACAATATATATCTCTTCAAGGTACGTAGATGTGGCGTTAGGAATACTAAATCTATACTTCCTCTATATGCGCTTACCTTTAAATATTTTAGTCTTTGATATTTTGTCCACAATATTCTTGTACCATGACATTCATAGCCTCGATATTCAGTAGTACAATCAGATGAAAATGTTTCACAAATGATAAAGCTGCTTTTGTTAATATCAAACAATCAATCAAAGTAAGCTTTAATCGGTTTTTGAAGGAACAAGCCATAAAAGCAGAACGCCATAAGATAAAACATCAGTTAAAATTCAATCACAATAAATACAGATACAAATTTACATGCATTATAAAAAACATAGAAACAATTCAAAATAGGCAGACACAATTAATACAGTACATATTGAACAGGGATTAGCACGGCAGTTCTCAAAGGGTGCCTAGTCACAGCTATTTCTCAACCTTACAGCAAATTTCAGAAAACTGAGTACATTAAAAATGATATCTCCTAGGAGCAACGGCAGATACATAAGGGCTTGAGAAACATTTGCCCCTTTAAGAAAAGGAATGATAAACGCCTTCCGGGGCATCACATAAAAATTGTAACACGTGGTGAAATGCAAAGTGTCCTACAGAGACCAACTGTCGCAGCCGCAGGATGTAAGTTTGTGAGCCCTATTCCTGCTACGAGTATTAGCTAGCAGAAAGGCTAATAAATCCAGCAAAAAGCGATTGTACCTACTTTGAACAAAGAGGAGGTATGGCACTGTGGTTGGCACAGTTTTCAACATAATATATCATCTGGCACAGGGCTTCGCTAGGGCAGTCTCTTCTCTAGCCATAAGCCTCTGCCTAAAGAAGTGTTCTTTCACCCATGTGCAGTCTGCTTTACGGATCACATCTGTGGAACTAAATAAGTCTCACCTGTCTAAACTCTAAAGGGAGTCCCGGATGTACTTAAGTCACCCATGGGATGTGAAGTGAGTAATCAAGGGACATACAATCCTTTAAAATCTCCTTGCTTAGTTTAATCCCAGGCCTTAACCATATATCCAGCCACAGAGAAAGAGGGCAAAAGGCCGTGTCATCAGTTATGTAAACCAAACCCAATTCTTCATGCACCAAGAATGTAGGGGCGCTTTGCGGGACACACCGGAGAAGTCTCAAACAATAATTTTCTACTATCTGCAACTCAGCCTGTTTAACCCTTTGAACGTGGCTGGAATTCCCCCGCTGTGCGGGCGAATTGCACGCGTGCGCACATCGGACGGCCCCTGGCCGTCCGACGCACACGCCCACCGTGACGTCGGACGCATGGAACGGGTTAACATATCCCCAAATTTCACTCTTGTAGACCACTTTGGAGGTACATTTGGTGCTGTAAATCTGCAGTAAGGCCCCGGTGGGTCTACTACCCTACCTTGAGGCAAAATGAAAGACAGCAGAGAAATACTCCCACTTCCTACAATAAGGGGGTGCCAGCTCATTGCCGAATCAAACACCAAGCCCAGGTATGAAAACACCTTAGTCTTTGAGAGGACACATGGTCCAAGATTGAATTTAGACGATTTAGTGAAACGAGGACTCACAACCATCACAAAAGATTTTTTCTTTTTAACTGATAGGGCCAGCTCTTCCATAAAATTAGCAAAGGAGTTCAACAGAAACTGCAAGCCCCTGGCAGTTTTGGCCATGCGAGCCGCATCATCCGCGTATAATGACACCAGCAGACAGCGGGACCCCACTTGCGAACAATCTGCTTTTGTAACAACCAGGGCTTGCTCCAGTTTATTAATGTACAGATTAAACAAAAATGGGGCCAAGACACAACTCTGTCGTACTCCTCTTTTAATATGAAAACAACGTGTACACTTTAGAAAGCAGGCTGAGGTATGAACCCCGTATGCCCTCGGGTCTCCACACAAATGAATATTAAAATCACTAGCAACCATAATATTCGCCCTGGCCATTTTGGGGCCTTTCAAATTTCTTACGAATGTACCTAGAGTTTGAACGTTACAGACCTCTTGAGAGGCGGATTTCGCATAATAAAATTTCAGCAGTAACAACTTGATTGGGCCCACGCTAGAAAATAATAAAGAATGAAAAGTAGGAACTCCGGCAGATAACACCTCAAACCTCCCTCTTATTGCCAGAGAAACAAAAATAATCAGCCCCTCCTTAGGTCTGCTAGCCATTGACTCAGACGCAGGGAGGAAAAAGGTCTTGTAACTCTCTAGAAAATAACATTTCTCAATTGCCCAAGTCTCCTGAAGACAGATCACTGCAAACCCTCTGACAAAGGTAAGCCACTTTTTGTCCTTGAACCTGCCCACCAGACCAGCAATGTTCTAACTAATGAATTTGCACGCCTTGATGTTAGGATCCAATAGGGTATCGATGCACTGAGATGAAGGGTCCATCACCACTCCCTCTGCATGAGCATCCCCAGCCAGTCAATCACAAGCATCCAGGCTGGACAAAGGGGCAAATCTTGTTAGATATCCATCCCTGGTGGAGCCACGTACTGACCAGCCTGTGCCAGGACTTGATGTTTCATAGCTTGCCACTGGTTGAATTGTAAGGTATGGACCAGTGCTCTATAAAAGAAACCCAAGAGGAGGGCCTGGATGGAAGTTGTGGGACCGCTGGGGGAGGGACGCCTGATAGATGCTATAATTCTCCCTGCAACATGTGGTCTATGAAAAATGTAAAACTACACAGTCCCCCTCAAGGGTTTTCTCTGCATTACCTAGCCAGCTTACTCGGAGTACCATATTGATGTGGCCTCCAACACAGTCCCCCAGTGCTGAACCCAAGCCCAACCAACGCACTACTTTGTTCTTCAATTGATAGAAGCTATCTGAGGTGTCCCCTGGGAGAGAAGGCACGTTACCCAAAACTACAACATAGAGCATAGCTTCTGGGAGTAGGTTAAGAGTCACAGGTTTGGACAGAGGGGATAACAACTCATGCTTATGAGACATGTCATCGCAACTCCTGGGCGTGACAACTTGCATTGGATCTAACTTCTGAGCACCCCCCCCCCCCCTCTGTCCACAACTGCCCCTGTTGGTGTTGGGAGAGTTGACTTGTCCCCTGTCTGATGATCACGAGACCGGCAGTGACAGTGCTACCTTGAACCCTTACTGGCTCCATGTCCCTTGCCCTTACCGCATTCTGTGGGGGCTGCAGCGTAGTAACAGAAGGGAGACAAGTAAAGGCAGGGTATGGGGAAGGAGCTCCCATGGATTGTGTCAACTGGTTTCATTTGCAGAGTTCTGCTTCTATTGCTGCTAGGCGCTAACAGATAGGCTCCAGTTTGGCGTCCAAGGCTACAGTTATGGTATCACGGAGGGAGTTCATTAAGATTTCCATATTAACCTTCTCCATCAAAGGAAGGTCGTTATCCCTATGTAACTGATCCATGTTGACCCTTGGTCGCTTAGATTTAGCACTGACCTCCAATCTCTTCCACTTTCCTGTCACTCTAGGGCCCTTATCCAGTTCTTCCAGAGTGACAGGTTCTGCCAAATTGCCAGGGTTGCAGTACCTCACGGACGGGGAAGCTTCCAAAGTGGAAGATACTAGTATGAAACTCTCCCGCCCACTATCCAACATGGCTGGTGTTATTATAGTCCGTGACCCGATTCTAGGGGAGTCGGCATGGACACGCCAGGTGGATTGAGAGGCAAGGAAGAAGAAGGGGAAGGAGATGTTCGGCGAGCGGCCAGTTTGATCTCTTTCTCTATGATTTCCACTGCACATTGCAACAAGGCATCCATGGTGGTTACTGTGCTGGTGGAGGCCTTAGAAACGCCAGCAAGAATCTTGTGTTTCGCCATAGCAAACGTCAGACTTGACAAATCTACAGTCCAATTACCCAGGGTTTGGCTCGTGAGCGTTTCTACTGAGGGGACAAGATTGATTAAGCAGCCTCTCAAACGCTCCCTTCTCTCTCCTCACTCAAGCAGAGAAATCGAGAGGAGTAGAATACCAGGGAACTTGGAGTAGAAAAATACATTTAAAAAAACGTACTTTATAGCAGCTCATGAAATATAGACAATCAAGCACGAGCATTAGCAATATAAATGAGGAAGATGCAAGACACCTACAGGAAACAAGCATTTGCAATGCAATAGGTCTCGCATTTGCGAGAGTTTGAGCTATTGGCATTGCAAATGACAATGCCTTTTATTTATTTTTGTGTTTTGAAAACCTGCAAGTGGTGCGTAAACACGCACCTTGTACTCATAGTTCTTGCTTACAAAAAGCAAGGCGCAAGTTACTGCCAGCCCTGCTTTTCGTAAGCAACAACTATGAGTACAAGGTGCGTGTTAACGCACCACTTGCAGGTTTTCAAAACAGATAAATAAAAGGCATTGTCATTTGCAATGCCAATAGCTCAAACTAATTCTAGACAGGAATGTAGAATGCGTGTAGAATCTAGGAAGCCATGCTGAATGATTTACAGGAGGGACGCCGACTGTATTTGTCCAGGGTGACTAATATCCAGCATCATTTTGTCTTAACCAGATTACGGTTGGGCACACTACACCACTTAGCTGCCTTCCCGAAATGAAAATCTGCCGCCAGACACGCTCCATTGCCCTTGTGACAGTCTATCGAAGCAAAGCACACAGCACTTTGTGCTATTTGTGGTTTTTAAGAGCACTTAAGGAGATAATATCTCAAACCGATTTTTCTTGCACAGAATATAAGAGACTATAAACGTGCTTTACACTATTTATTTGCACTTGTTTCAAATCTACTTTTTTTAATGGGACAATACATCTTAGGAAAAGTATTATATTGTAGTGAACAATTTTAGGGAGGCTCCGGTGTTTTAAATATTGTTTTTATTTCCTATTGATGTGTTTTATGTTTTATATTTATTGATGATGTGTTTTTATGTACTTTTATAGCCACCTTGATTTTCCCAAATAAAGTTTTGTGATCTGATCTGATCTGAGTCTGAGTGTCCGACTCATCATAAGGTATTTTCACCATCTCTTTTTTAAGCTGGCATTTTGGTCCTTATTTTCTTATTTATTTCCTGAACTGATAAAAAGCACCTAGGCAGTCTTGCTGGACCATGTTACACAGTGTGATCCTATGAAAATCGCACATAAGTAGTGAAGTCCAAGCTGTATAATCCTTCAGCATATATTAATCACACCTATTTCATCACTTCACTTGGTAAAGCTGAAAATGCAAAAACGGAGACAAAAGAAATGCAGCCGTGCCAGAACAGAGGCCTTTAATTTCCGCTCACTCACTCACTCACTGTGACACTGTATATGTAGCATGGATGAGGATTGCATATGTTCCACAAGCCGAAATGCATCACAAAGCACCACCTACATTTAAACTTGGCGCATATGAAAAGCATTTCATTTCATTGATCCTACTTATCTGACAGAAGAAATAATGACTTATAGACAAAAGTGATCTTGCTGTGTTTGTTTTTATTAATGTTTGTTTGTTACCTTTGACTAATTTCTATCACCCAAGCTTATAGAGAAAAGATATGATGTTTGGAAAGCTGCCCACAGCCACTTCAATCTAAGGGGCCGATTCCGATCTCGGCCGGTAGGGCTCCGAATCGGACTCAGCTTAACCGGATCCGATTCGGAGCCCTATTTCCCGACCGATTCGTACGCGCGTCCGGGCGAGCGAGTATGATGCGAAATCGCCGACCGACTCGTCCGGGCGTCCCGACTGCTCCGACCGACTCGTTCCCGGGTCTTACCGCACCGACCGACTCGCTCGGACTCGACACGCACCGCGCAATGGAGACGTTCCCCGGCCGGGTGAGTACGATGCGCGCCGCGAGCAGTCCGACCGAGCCGCGCACTCCAGCTCGAAAGAGCAGTCGGAGCCGTACTTTGGGGGTCCGTGTCGGACCCCCCTGTACGCGTAGCCGTGTGAGTCGCACACAGGGGGGACCCATGGGTCCCCTCTACCTGTGCGTGTACGGCGCGAGTCGCTTCGCCGCGTACACGCTGTAGGGGGCGCCCTTGTCCGCCGCGCACCCATTGAGTCAATGGGAGCTCGCGTACGCGTTGTACGACAGGCTCCCATTGACTTCAATGGGAGTCCGACCGACTCGAGTCCGATGGCATACATGCGCATCGTACTCGTTCGGTCGGGCTGCACGGGTCCGATTCGGTCGGAAATCTCTCCGGGTCCGGCTCGGTCGGAGAGATTTCCGTCCCGAATCGGAATCGGCCCCTAAGTGTTATAATTGTATGGGACTCTCAAAATGTCAGCTTGGAGTTCAATGTGTATGCTGATGACAAGCATGTGTTAGAAGAGACAAACTGTCGCTCTGTGTAAAAATCACAGTACTGGCTGTCAACTATGAGGTCTGTAGTGTGTTTGTGAGGGTGGGGGGGACGGTGATGAGCACTTGATCAACAGTGCTAGGGGCTCCTACCCTTCTTTTGCTGCACAAACGCAGCCGTTGGAGCATCGTTTTCCCTAGTATGAATGTAGTAATGTACAGCAGGGTGGCAACGGTAGAGTTAAAATCAGAATAAACACAATCTAAACAAATATACATTTGCTGTAAAGAGAGCCCAGATTGCAAGGTCAAAAAGCACAGGCAAACACCCTGTCATACTTCTTGGCATGCACCTTGGAAACAGTGCTGAGCTCTCTGTACTGTCGTTTCTGTTTGGTTCATTGCCGTATCAGTGCTGGTATGAATGCACAAGAGCAGCTTCCCTCCGTGGCCGCTTCTCTAGTTAGCTATTCATTCAGTTATTTTTGAAACCTGTCGAAAGTGCTGGCGGTGTTTACGAGGAAGCAAAGTGTTTGGCTGGCCTCAATAAACACCGTGATTGTGTAGCATTGCGTTAAGTCAACGCTACTCACTAAGGCTGCTATGTCGGGCCGGTCTCAATTATCAGATTTCAGTTACACCGCAATCTATGCAACTAGGTAGCCCAGACCTATTGGCTTTGCCAGTGCTTGTTAGACGAGGAATGTTGTAGCAGAATTCAGTACTAAGGAGTTGAATGCACGAAGAATTGTGTTTGTTTCAAAAATCGAGTTGGATTCCTTTGACTTGAAATCCCAATTCACGAACTGAACCATGTCATCAATGACTCCCGGTGACTGAATGCAGGGCAGTGGGTATGATGCTTTTTCCCACCAGACCTGGCTGTCCGCGGTAACAGAAGTCAGGGGCACGCTGGCTCCACTTTTATGCATTGGCTGGCCGCGAGCCTCGTAGGCACGCTGGCATCTGCAGGCGCCTACTCCACCTCATGTGAGCAGAGTCGACAGACCAGGGCCTTAAGGGACCGCTCTGGTCAATGCACACATTTACATTGACACTTTTGAGTTAGCAGTTGCAATCGAAATCCGTGCTCCTGTAAGACATGATCGGCGGAGCACGGGTCTGTGGTGCGGGCTGGGCGTGCAGAGCGCCTCCGCTTGCCGCAGTCTGGCCTAGGCCAGGATCGGCTCGTGTAAGGATGAAAATAGGTGCGCTAAGCGCACACTCCTGCGCACCTCTTTGTGAATAGGTGGGGTGCACCGTGTGCTGGAACCGGCTCCTGCCACATCCATGGCATGCCCTATCAGCAGAGCCGGTCTTTGCTGAGATAGCGCCTGGCCGTGGGCGAAGAGAAATCTGGCGCCCTTGCAGACAGTAGCGTCTCTGTTTGCCCCCGCCTTTGAGAGATCGGGAAAGTTTGGGTCCAACGCAAACCTCGTCTCAGAAGCCGACAGGGGGAGGGAGGGAAAGTGAAAGCGCGCCATGCATGCGCGCGCTGTGTTAAACCGCTAGCTCTGCAACGTGTGCCGTGCGCGTGCCCATGTGTTGTCCGGGACCAAGCTGATAGACACACCGTGAGCGTGCCCGTGAGCGTGCACATCAGCAGTCTGGGAAAGTGCACATCTCCTGTCCCCCTTCCAAACTGAAGTCGACGACAATAGATCTCGCTTAGCGAGCAGCTTCGCTGCGTCGCTAGGCGAGACCTAAAAAACTCCTGCTGGCATACTGGAAAAGGCTGATAGGGGTGGAAGCACAGTCTCTGTCAGTGCCTCTCAAGCTGACAGGGTACCACGGCCACACACTGCTATCCACGTGGGAAAAAATAGATGAAACTGCTGAACACCAGGCACTGGCTCCACCCGTGCGCCCAGCCAAAAGGGTAGGCCCAGCCCAGCCTCCTCCGGGCTCTGACAGTCATGAACGGGCCTGCCCTCTGCGCGCGCATCCTGCAGAGAGCGCTGGCACGCCCCTTTCAGGAATGTGTTGCAGGTGCATCTCCTGGCGCAAAGAGCTTTGGGGGTTGGAGTCCCCTGGCGTAGTTAAGGTCCGTGGGGGCCAGAGATGCCCTTTGCTGTCACAAGAAACGCCCGCGCTGAGGGGCTGCAGAGAGCACTATAAGCGCTAGTGCGGCTGGCCACACCCCCTTCAGGAATGTGCTGCAGGTGCGCCTCCTGGCACAAGGAGCGTTAAGGGATGGAGTCCCCTGGCGTAATGGACGTTGGTGGGGCCAGAGATGCCCTTTGCTGTCACCAGAGACGCCCCTTATCTTAATATGAACTACCTTCCATCTGCATCCTTGGGAAATGGGAGTGGTGTGTTTGTTTCTCGGAAACACGAATAACGATTTCAAAATGAATTATGATTCTGGAGCATTGTGGAAATTATAACTGTAATTGTATTTATATATCACTCACTACCCCTGATGAGGCGTCGAAGCGCTTAAAAGTGGCCTATTGGTGTGCTTTGTCCCACAGTTCCAATTCCAGACTTATTTCACATATGTGCAGTTTGAGCATCTTCTTCATCAGAAAGAACAGAAGGCCAATTCAGCTGTACATTTGCGATGGGAAATGTCACGTTTTTAGAGCCTGCGGGTCCTGTTTCAAAATGTGGTTCTATAGGGAGAGGCTGGCCATAAGCTGATCCTGCACTGGCATTTATTTTCAGGCTTCTTTCCATGCATCATCAAGACATTGGTGTGTGCCCACCGCTCTTAGGTGCATTGGCTCCATTCAGCCATGTGGATTCGGAGGGCTCACAGGCTTGCTGATGTCAGCAGCATTTCCCTGGACAGGATTTCAGGACATGCAATATTTGTACATTTTATGTTAAGGGTTACAGAGAATTTTTGAAGGCGAAGTTGTTTCTGGAAACTCATGCTGCAAGAAGAATGTTCCACAATGTTAACGCCACATTCATTTGCGTGATACCTCCCTCTAATGACGTCTATACATATGGGTAGCCACAGTGCACTGAACATCTGCTGTAAGGAGCTATTAGAAACTTGTGGACAACAAGTTCAAATTCTTGCCGGACTTACTCAGCTTTTCATCTTCTCAGTTGATAAAAAAGATTACCAATGAATTAGGTGATAATTTGACCTATTATTTCAGTACCTAGTGACAAGTCAGGCAGTGGTGTGCGCCATATTAATGGTGAACACTAGCAGTCGTGTCTTTTGTTCAGGCTTGGCTTTGCTTCAATCCAGCAAACCATGGACAAGAATTCACACACATTCATTCTTTCAGTCGTGGAGGGCAGTGCTCAGTGCCTCTCCCTCAGCAAGAAACTGCCCTTACGCGAAAAGGAATTTTTCAACACTTAACTTGCAGCCATCGTGCTGCTTGCGAGTGAAGATTGCTCAAAGCGCTCTATCATGGCGGCGGCCATTGTGTGCCGGATAATTTACAGTATGCTAGCTGCCTGCCGCTGAATGGCCGGGTCATGGGAATGGGCAGAACAAATGCGACATTTGTCTAGGGTAGGCCGGGGCCCAGGAAGAGCGTAACTCACAAACACAATACAATTAGAGGCAGTGTGAGCGGCACAAAGCCTCCGACGTTATAGCGCGGTCTGGGCACCAGCACGTGACCTGTGACTGGAAACGTTCACTTGGCTGCTTTTTTTTTCACCTCTGCGTGAGGAGAAATTTATTTATTTATTTAATGCATTTTTATATAGCGTGGACTTTACCCGAAGGTGTCAGAGCGCTGTACAATAGAACCAGTTACGTTACATGAGAGAAATGTTACAAAATAGAACGTTACAAAAATAAACAGGAGACTAGAAGAGGTAGGGTAAAACCATAGAAGGCAAGAACACAATATCAAACACAGCAAGCAAGGGTGAGGAATGTACAAGAAAATATTACAAATTTACAATGATGAACGAACTTCCTAGAGGGGTCTGAGAATTAAGGTATTAGTTCTGAAAGTGTCTTTGGAAGAGAAGAGATTTGAGGTCAGCTTTGAAGATCCTGATAGAGGTGGTGGCACGGAGCAATGGAGGAAGCGAGTTCCAGATTCTCACCGCATTACCTGAGAACGATTGAGCCATCGATCTTTCCCTTTTGAAGGAGGGGGGCTCAAGCAGAAACTTTTCCGCATTCCGAGAAGGTCGCGAGCCTCCAGACATTTTCAGTTTATTCACAAGGTAACGAGGGGAGAAAGTGTGCAAGGCTTTGTGGGTGATGCAGGCAGTTTTGTAAATAGATCTTGCCTCGATGGGAAGCCATCGAAGAGAAAACAGGATAGGAGTGATGTGGTCACCTCGTTTGGACCCTGAAATAAAGCGAGCTGCTGAATGGAGGATGGATTTGAGGGGGGAGAGGTGAGATTTGGGAAGGCCAGTCAGAAGAGAATTGCAGTAATCCAGTCTAGAGAGAACTAGCGATTGGACTAAGGTTTTTAGGTCTTTCTCCAGGAAGAACCGACGAATCCCCCACAGAAGGCGCAGCTGGTAACGTGCGTTCTTAGCAATGGAGTTGATGTGGGAGATTAGGTTGAGTCTTTTGTCAAGTATGACACCTAGGGATTTAGCGCTGCCGACAATGATGGGTTTATTGTTCAGTAAATTCAGCTGATCCATCCTGGATTGAACAGGAGGAGGGGAGAGAGAGGTAGATAGGAGGAGGAATTCAGTTTTGGAGGGATTGAGAATGAGTTGGTGAACTAACATCCAGTTGTGAATAGTGTTGAGAGTAGAGTTGAGTAGTGAGAGATCGTGTGCGGAAGACACCTTGAGGTAGATTTGAGTGTCATCCGCATAGAGATGGTAGTGGATCCCAGATTTACTTAGGAGGTTCCCTAATGGTTCCAGATAGAGATTAAACAAAGTGGGTGCAAGGATAGAACCTTGAGGGACGCCTTGACTTACCGCCAATGGAGACGAAAGACTGTTCGCTATCTTGATCATTTGTGATCTGTCCGAGAGGAATGAGGCAAACCATTTAAGCACTGTCCAGGATTACCCACAGTATGCTGGAGGCAAGACTTGTTTTGAAGTTTATTTGGAGAAGGGCATAAGAGCCAGTTGCATATATATTTTTTAAATGTACATAATGAATAAAATAGTAGAAATTAATAATGAAAAAGAAACGATTACAATTAGCGGAGACTTTAAGGAGAGTGCATGCAACTGCCCTCGCAACAGGTGTATCTTTAAAGCGCTGTCCTTGAATTTGTAAAGAAAGTGCATTACACATCTGGGAGACGGGCACATTCGTCTATTCTGGAATGCAAAACAGCCCACTGCAAATAGATAGAAATGCTCACTGCATTGAATGAATTCTGAAGTAGGAAAAAACAAATTATGGGACAATGTACGTGGTATTCTAGCTAACTCACGGCATTTAATACACTTATCGTGATTTATCAACCTCGGTCAGATTTGGGGTAAACGGGTGACTTCTCCCAGGGCGTGAGACAAGTGTGCGTACTTGCACCGATCTTACTCCTATTATATATTAATGATTTAGAGGCGTGGCTTATTGAGAAGGAGCAGAATAAGAAAACAAACAACTCTCTGTACTCCTTTACGCTGATACGGTTTTGATAGTCAGAACCCCTAACGGCTTAAAACAATTGATCAGCAGGTTTGTTAACCTCATGGATGAGCTGAACCTTTGAAGCAACCTCTCTAAACGTGTTTTTAAGGCCTGTGGACATAAAAATGTGAAGACCTGGGCTTTTAGAATCAAGGGAAGGGTGCACCAATTCTCTTATTTGGGAGTGACCTTTGATGGGGCTAAGCCATGGGACCCAAGTCTAATTAGCAAATTCAGCCTGTAGGTTTTATGTTTAACTTGGCAGGGAATAAAGACCACAAACCGATCACCCCACTTATGGAAATCTGTACCTGGAAATGTCTTCCAGTGTTGCGTTATGGGTCGGGTATTTGGGGTTATAAGGATGTGAGCAGCCTCCAGGCTGAAGAAAACAGTTTCCTGCGACATCTTTTTGGGGTACTTCCAAGTAGTCTAAATGATGCTTTTCATGGGGAGCTGGGCGCAGGATTTGTGGAGTACCTAATTAGGCCACTGTGGTGCTCTGTTCGGTCTGGTCATCATGCTACATTGAACAAGGACATAATAAAGAATTGTCTCTCCTGAGAATTAGTTTGACGATCCCTTGGATTTCTAATATCAGGGCCGGATTGGAGACACTGGAGTGCGGGGGAGTCCCCTCTATTTAGTAACCCCAAGGGGGTTTCGAGCATTGATAAAGCATGGGTAAAACAGACTTTTGTGTGTGCACAGATCAAGCAAAGAAGCGTACAAGAGCTCAAGAAGCCCACCAACAAGGATTATGAAGTGATCAACACTTATACTGGTTTGCAACCCTACCTAGACCTGGTAACTAATTCCTGGGACCGTTCACTCCTCACCAGGTTTGGCATAGGCTCATTCCATGGCAAGTAAGCTTCCCCTTGAACCAATTTGACCTAGTGCCATTTGTGTATACCGTTGTGACAAATCTTTGCCACAGAGTTTGCTTTGTTTCCTATTCCAGATGTAGTGACAAGAGCTAACCACATCTGAAGCCAAGATTAATAGGATACGTGAAGAATGTATGCATTCGTGTCATCAATCGTCCAATAACAGGGCGCAAGAAGCTTAAGCGTAGGTGTGCATAGCAGCTATTGTATCAATAAAATATGTGTCTAGGTAAAAGTGCCTTTGTAGATATTTCTTGAATTCTCTTGTTACCTTTTCTGTTTTTGTATGTTTGCAATCTGTCAAAGCACCCTGAAGTGTCAAAAGGCAGCATGTTGGCACTTTATAAAACACCTGAGTAAATAAAGGCATGTCGATGGATGATGGCGTGCGTTGCTTGCTAAAATATCCCATGGCTTTGATTGAACGATTGCTATATTGCAATAGGTTTGTCCTTAATCTAATATTGAAAGATTTTCTATTTGCGTGGGATGAAATAGCATTATCTTGAAAAAGAGCTTCGAAATGCTGCCGACTTCAAAGGCTGACTGCAAATTGTTTGTAAATAGTCAATTCCGAGGCTAATGGGCTCTAATCTGTGGAATTCCCCAAAGACAGAAATTTCTCCTCTCTTGTAAAATGCTGAAATGGCATAATATGAAATGGTTAATAGCAAATCTCGGCGGATACACAAATTACCAGGCTATATAGTCTTGTTTCACTTACATTTACAAACCCTCCTGCAAGCTGCTCCAATCTTTGCTTGGAATTGAGGTTTGAGGTCTGGCAAGCTGTGCGGAGCATTGTATTGTGAGCAGGAAGCATGCTGTAGGGTATCAGGTTTCCAGTTAGGTCGGTGCTGAAGTACACAATTGCAGCATTATCAAAAACACGTATTGATTCCAGGAAGTGAATGCGGTGAAAGCAGGGCTGACCTAATCCATCAAACAGTAAAACCCTCCCCGCTGATGACCGCCAACAGGAGGCACCATTGCGAAAGGCAAACTTTAAAATGTAGGCCATGAGCCATATTTCCATCTTTCTTTAAGGATTATTTAAGGACAACTGCCACATCCCATCCCCCTAGCACGTTTGTTAGTGAAATGGGGTAGGTCGCGCGATGAACACGGCACACTAGGATGGTGCCAGGGTTTGGGAAAGTTTGACAAAGTCACACTTTGTTTAGAGGGGCAAAAATTCAGGTAGAGCCTGGGTTTAATGTCCCACCCCTGAGAGCAGAGAATAGCTCAAGATAGTGTGAACAACTGAGTGCCCCCTTGCTATGTAGTACCACAAAAGCATGCTGCAGTGTTTATGTTGCGATGAATGTTTGTGTCTTGCTGCAGTGGGTAATAACGCATAGTTCATGCACTGTGGGCTTAGCTTGGAGATCAGACAGACACAACACCTGTGTACAAAAGATTATGTGGACGTTAAAGAACGGATAAAAAAAACTTTAACTTTCTTTAAAGCAATGCATTTTTTTGGTTTGGTGTCAATCTGTTCAGTCGTTTTTTTACATATTTGTGTTAGAAAAAAATGTCAGGAGGACTTCAAAGGGTTACTTATGTATTTCTGGACTGATAATTTGTGGATCATTTGTTGATCTGGATGCTCAAATTCTCAGTGGACAATACATTTGAAAAATAAATATATACAATCAGAAGAGGGATACATTTTTTCCTTCACCCACTGTGGGATGCGCAGACCCATGGAGGATTTGAGGATCCAAGTGATCTGAGTGGCTGGCAAGAACTGAACATTTGTGTTGTGTGGCCTTCAGAGGATGCCAGGCGCTAAAGCAGACCTCCAGAAAAAAATTACCAAAGGGGTATAACTGGGGCGAGAGTAGCCTCCTCTGAGCCAAGGGAGGATGTCAGGGAAAAGTGTTGTAGTAGGCAGAACAGTTACTGCCCCAAATGTAAAAAAACAAAAAAGCCTGCCTTTCTCTCCAAATAAATATATACCAAAACTTTTGACAGCAGATCCACAAATCTGTGAGTAGATCCACAAATGTTTTGAGAATTAATTTTAATATATTTTTTACTTTTTTGCAAAGCTTGAACACAAACATTAAAATAAAATAAATTCTCAGTACAACAGATACTGAGCACAGTGAGCATTTTGGATCCTGGTCTGATTCAATGCCTGGCCCCCACGCCCAGAGCCTCGTGTATGTGGCCAAAGTCCACTCACAGCTGGTACAGTGGGACATTGGGTGTGTGGTGTGCAACCAACCCTGCTGTGCCTGTTTGATGGCAGTAGCAGAGCAGGCCTAACTCACAAAATAGGTAGATCATGGGTAGCAGTGAACAGGCTGGTGTTCACAGGTGCCACTGTCCCATGCAACTTCTGTCAATTTTTGCCAGTCTTAGTTTTTTACCCCACATAATTTTGCTCTCTTTATGCAGATGCCAATCATGGTAAAAACAAAACCGCGAATCAAGAACGCGGTTATGTTGCTTAAAAAGCCAGGACTAGATGAAGCTGTCACACACGATAAGCACCCACATGGCAGCTATGTGTACCCGACTGGAATCAAGTGCAGGGTTGTTCCATTATGAACATAAGAATGTATGTTTTGAGCTCAGCTGTGGACCGCTGATATCTTTATAAAGAGAACGTGGGGTTAAAAAGCTACAGCTACAATGAAGCACCGTGATCTGGTGGAAAAGGTCAGCCAGGGGTCCCTCTCAGTGACGTCATGCTCAAGATCGGTTGTCCTTACTCCAATTGAGCACACAGTCTTCATGTTCTTAAGGCCAGGCCAGAGGCCTTCCAAGGGCACATGGGAATTATAAAAGCAGAACAAATGAAACATATTTGATTGCCGGTGTGCAGTCCTGAAATCCAATCATCTTGCAGGTGGGGTACTACTGGGTCCTCTCTCACCTGTCAGAGACCCTGAAAGTTGCCCTGAAATACCACACTGTGCACTGAACCAGTTACAAAACTGTAACTCCTTCTGCGGCCTCATCTGAACACCTTGATTCGTGCTTTCATTTGCTGTTTTCTTTGCTTTGCTTAAAAGCCCAGTTGATTGGGCGCAAGGAGTGAACAGGAGGAACGTACCTGCGGCATTGGCCCCACTTGCCTGCCTCACTGGAGACACCATTGATGCAGTACAGTTAACTACAACCCAAGATGTTCTACTGTACACATCCTGGATGCAAATCTAGGGGCATTTTTACAAGGGGATTGCGCCACCAGAACATCACTTTTTCGACGTACCGGTGGCGCAATGCCCTGCATCATGTTTACACAGCAGCGTTAAGCCACTTTGCATGGGTTAACGCCGCTTTGTAAATATGGTACCCTTTCACGCAGGTATCTGCGTGAAAGGGGCGTGCAATGGGTGTTGATGTGGGCGTTCCACCACAAACCCATTGCTTTTTGACGCTGTCCCAGATTTACAAGGATGTGCAAATCTGAGGCAGCACCAAAAACTAATGCAATGCAAAGTAGGCGTTAGATTGGTGCAACGAGGAGAAATACTTTTAATTCTCTTCGTTTTTGCCTTTTCTATGTGTGTTGCATTCTACATCACATATAGAAATAGCAAAACGCCATTAATGTTTTTTCGCAGGAAGGTATCCCTTGCTGCACAAAACAAATCATTAAATAATGGCCATATGCAACTTCTAAGTGTGCTGCAAAATGCATTGTTTATGTGCAGGAAGGGACACCGTCCTGCACATAAATAATTATCCCTGCAATGTAGGCACCCTTGCACTATGGCACAAAGGTGTCTGTGTTGGCACTAGGCAGCTATTTTTAGCACCAGCGCTAGGGAAAACACAGGTGTGCGTTGTATTCTTGTAAATATGGCGCATCCCTGCGTTTTGGAAATGACGCAGCACAGTGCTGCAAAATGTGCCACACCACCGCACTGCGCCATTTCCTTATATATATGCCCCTAATGCACACATCCTGGTAGCTTCAAACACATCAGCTATAAATCACTGTCATCCACAAACACATATCTTGTTGCAACATAGATAATCTAGACCCCCAGGCATAGCATTGACACATCATCTTATACAACTTACTCAGTTTAATTTTTTCCTACTCATAGATACCCAACCTAGAATTAGCTCACACATTGACGTAACACGTCGGAAAGTAAAAGACATGGCTCAGGAGGGGTTGTCAATGGTCTGGCCAGAGACACCAGTAGTATCATCTGCCTGTCCATGTTTTATTAACATCTGTAACTGATAACAATTCCCTTGGTTCAGGACATTCTGAGAAGGAGGTTGATAAATCTACATAGAAATAACCAGCGGCGGCTCCTCCGCTAAGGAGGAGTAGCGTCGCCTCACTGCTCTCAGAGCAGTGGCAAAAGGAAAAATAAAATGATAATAACACAACGTTATTTTAATTTATTTTTAGTACGGGGCCAGGTTAGGGCGGGGTGGGGTCACAGGGAGGAGGAAATATGTATGCACCATAAGTGCGCATGACTGTTTGGCCAGCCGTCTTGGGCCGTCCAAACAGTCATGCACACTTTGCATTTCTCCACCTGGCTGTTTTGCACAGCCGCGTGGTGAAGAGTCCCAAGGCTCCCAGGCACTGTCTGAGCGGCCAAACAGGCCTCTCAGACCAATCACAACGCTGCTGTCATGCTGGTGACCTCAGCGTCATGATTGGTTTAGGAGAGCCTGTGTGCTGCAAGAAGCCAGGAAGAGGAGAGGATGGAGGAGAAGCTGCAGCCATAATCAGGTAAGTGATCTTTTTTTTTTTTTTTTTTTAATCCTCCACCCCCACCCCACCACCCCCGTTCCGTAGCAGCCGCAACTGGAAATAACATCATGGCAATTCAGTGGGCCATAAAGAAAGTAGCACACAACTGCATATTAAGCACTTTATTTCTGGCAGTTTCCTTTTAAGAGGGGTCAAAATATTGCCAACACAAATATCTTTAATATAACGCAAAGTCCAATCTCCGAGTTATGGAAGTCAGTGTGTTGCAGGGTCTAAGCCTATGGTACATATATACGTATGTTATTTAATTTCTTTTACATTAAACCCATGGTTATCAGCGTACAGCTGAGAGGGTCTCACTAAGTCTGTCTCACTAATGGTTTGCACAAGGATACCCTGACCCGCCTAAGACAGCCATGCCATACTCTTCCTACAGAGCTTGTATCCATCTGGCGTTCTCAGACATGCAGCCAGAACATGCACAAGTGAGTCTTGGAGGCAAATTCACAACAGGCACATATTTCCATGCATGTTTCATTGCACGTTTTTCATATTTCCTTTTAAATTAAGAATCTTCTCAAATTAATTACCTCAAGTCCTGAACTGAATGCGTTATTTCAGATACCTTTATTTCACATACAAGTTTGAGGAAGAAGTGAGATATGTTTGACTTGTAGGTGTAAAGATGGGGTAAGCTTGCTCAAGCACAGGCAGGTCTGTGTGTAGGTTCGACAGTATTAAAAGGAAGTTCTCAAGTGCTGAAGGCACAATCTGTGTGAGAGAATTTAAAAGGCTTGGGACAAGCATAGGCAGATAAACAAAGTGTAGTAGCAAGGACCTACCCGGAATCTACATAAAATCACCTGCCTTGCAGTATGTAGGGGGCACGATGGAGTAGATCTAGCAGTCTTCAACAACTATGAAGTTTCACAATACCTCAATTGTCTCCATAAATCACTATCTTTTTAAAAAAAAAAAAATTTTATTGGCATTTTAGTAATATGCATCCTCATAACATGCACAGTACCTGGTTTTATAATTCAATACAATACAAAACATTATGGGACACCCTTAACCGATCTACAAGTGAAATGGGAGGCAGATATTGGCAGGGTGCTTAGTGAATCAGAATTGTCTTCTATATTAGAATACTCCCAGGAGGTATCAAGAAATGCCAGATTTCAATATATGCGGTATTGTTACCTCCACAGAACATATGTGACCATAAGGAGAATATATACTATATTCCCTTCTGTGATCTGGGGCTTCCCTCGCTGTGCTCAAATGGAGGCACATTGTGGGCACATGATGTAGTAATGCTTAGTAACTGGACGACACTGGGAGGAAATATTGAATACGATTGGACAAATAACTGAGGTGGGAGATAGCGCACTAAATTCATCGATCTCTCATTTTTAGCAGGAAGGACAATAGCAATGTCCTGGAGGGCTCAGATGGCTCCATCAATAAACAGATGGAGAAATGGGATGCTGAGGTGGACAGAGGCAGAGAGCAGCCTTCTACATGTGGGAGAGAATAGAGAGCCTAGGAAATATCCTATATAGTCACAATGGGACGAATTGATCTGGGCGCTGCCTGATAATACCAGAAATGAAGAAATAAATCCCAGGAGGCCGGAAAGAACTCAATGCAAAAGAATACAACAGGCGAGATAACATGCAGAGAGAGCAGTAACATGGACACAAGTAAAATCCCACACTGAGGACACACATGATTGGCAGGACCATCTGATACATTGGATGTACCGCCCGCCCAACTGACGCGTTTATATAATGAGTAGAAACAAGAAACTCACCCGCATTGTTTAGTAACACGTTTTAGTTACCTGTCATAAAATGCATAACTAAATGATTAACTATGTCTAGATCACATCACGCAGGAATATGGTCACTTGCAGTTTCCTGTCATTATAGTAAATTTGAAAATCAATACAAACAAATGTAATGGATAGCAACAATTCGATATGCGGAACGGCTGATAAAATACACATACGTAATTTGATGTCTGACAATAGCATGAATATAGTAATAGACTTGATTGGTCTGAATGTTATACAACTTTCTTGTACAGCTAATAACATTTGTTTTTCTTTGTTTTAAAAAAAAATAAGTTGTGGTGATCACATTGCAAGAGAAAGTGGTGCAGTGCACATCTTCGGTTGCCCCCTGAGAAGGTGAGAAGGTGATGTTTAATCTGAGATCAGTAGCATCTCTCAGTGTCACATGAAGCTGGGGATAGCCTGGTTGATGACCTTTTTAAACATAGCTCACCATCACTGTTATAAAACAAGTATTGGCAAAGCCAATAGGTCTCGCATATACAAGAACTATTGGCTTTGCCAATATGTTTTAGCTATGTTGTACACCAGTGTGGCTGCTGTTCAGCTTGGCTACAAGTTAGTGGTGTAAAGGAGAGTGAGTGGAGTATCATAAAGTGGAGTAGAGTGGAGTGTTATGGAGAGGCGTAGAGAGTTTTGAAGTGGCATGGAGTGGAGTAGAGTGGTGTAGAGTTGAGTGGCTTGGAGTGGAGTGAAGTGGAGAGTCATGGAGGGCCATAGAGTGGAGTGTGGAACAGTGTTGTGGAGGGCTGTGGGGAAAGTAGAGTGTCATAGAGTGGAAGGGTGTAGAGTGGAGTAGAGTTGAGTGGCTTAGAGTGGAGTAGAGTATCAGAGTGGAGTAGAGTGTTGTAGAGTGGAGTGGCATAGAGTGTTGTAGAGGGATGTAGAGCAGAGTGGAGTGTTGTAGAGTAGAGGGATGTAGAGCAGATTAGATTGTCATAGAATGGAGTGGCATAGAGTGGAGTACTGTAGGAGCGTGGAATGGCACAGGGTGGAGCAGAGTGTTCTAGAGTGGAGTGGCATACGGTAGAGTGTAGTGGCATAGAGTGTCAGAGCGGAGTGACATAGAGTGGAGTGGCGTAGAGTGGAGGAATGGCATAGAGTGGAGTGGCGTAGAGTGGAGCAATGTAGGAGCGTGGAGTGGCACAGAGTGGAGCAGAGTGTTCTAGAGTGGAGTGACCTAGGGTAGAGGGAAGTGGCATAGAGTGTCAGAGTGAAGTGGCATAGAGTTGAGTGGCGTAGAGTAGAGCAGTGGAGTAGAGTGGAGTAGTGTGTCATAGAATAGAGTGGGTAAAGTGGCATGGAGTAGTGTAGAGGAAGTTGCGTAGAGCGTCGTAGAATGGAGTAGTGTCACAGAGTGGCATAGAATGGAGTAGAGTGTTGTAGAGTGTAAAGGCATAGACTGAAGTAGAATGTCATAGAGTGAAGTATCGTGGAGTGGTGTGGAGTAGAGTGGACTAGAGTGAAGTGGCGTAAAGTACAGTGCTGCAGAGCAAATTGGCGTGCAGTGCATTGGTTTTGAGTAAAGTGGTGTAGAGTCCATTGGCATAAAGTGCAGTGGCATAGAGTTAAATGGTGCTGAGTAGATTGCAGTGGCGTACAGTGGAGTGGCGCAGAGTGGAGTAGAGTGGCGTGGAGTGGAGTGCAGTGGCGTAAAGTAGATTGCTTTGGAGTAGATGGATGTGGCGTAGAGTAAAGTGGTGCATGGTAGAGTGGATTGGTGCAGGGTAGACTGCAGATGTATAGAGTAGAGTGGCATACAGTGCAGTGGCACAGAGTACAGTGGTGTAGAGTGCAGTGGCGTGGAGTGCAGTGGTGCAGAATAAATTACAGTGGCGTAGAGTGGAGTGATACAGAGTAGAGTGGCGTAGAGTTGAGTGCAGTGGCGTAGAGTGAAGTAGCTTAGAGTGCAGTGGCATACAGGGTAGAGTAGTGTGGCATTGAGTTCAGTTGCAGCGAGTGCAATCTTGAAGAGTAGAGTGTTATACAGTGCAGTGGAATAGAGTGCAGTGGCATAGAGTGCATTGGTGTAGAGTGCATTGGCGTACCGTTGGCGTCGTGCAGAGTACAGAGGTTCTTTGGTGTAGAGTGCAGTGGTGCATAGTAGATTAGAGTGGCGTAGGTGAATTGGCATACAGTGTAGTGGCCTAGAGTGCTTTGGCGTAGAGTAGGTTGGCGTAGAGTGCAGTAGAGTGGTGTAGAGTACAGTAGTGCAGAGTAGAGTGCAGGGCATAAAGTGCAGTGATGCAGAATAGAGTGGCTAGTATCGTAGAATGCAGTGGTGCAGAGCTTATTAGAGTGGGTTAGAGTGGTTTGGCGTAGAGTGCAATGGTGAAGAGTGCAGTGGTGCATAGTAAAGTAGTGTGGGGTAGAGTGCATTGGCATAGAGTAGAGTGGTGTAGAGTAGAGAGGCGTTGAATGAAGTGGTGCAGAGTGGAGGGGTGCAGAGTAGAATGCAGTGTGGAGTGGTGCAGAGTAGAGTGCAGTGGCGTGGAGTGGTTCAGAGTAGAGTGGAGTGGGGTAAAGTGGATTAGGCTTGGTGTGGTAACTTCAATTTAAATGAGCATCACATTTGCACAGACATATGGTGTTAATGATAAATGTATACAGCACACAACCGATAATGTGTGAAAATGTCATCACCTAGTGTATTGATTTGTTTTGATCCTATTAAAATATTTGTTTCCACCACACTCCCGAATTACCAAAAAATGTGCTTCATTTGTGCTTTCCATATTCTGAAATATCTGCACAGTTCATTTACAGACATTACAATTTTGTTTTGTTGCGCTAGGAAAGAAAATAACATTGTGCAGCACACCCGGAGTGGAAAGCACGATTGTCACATAAATCCTCTCACTTTGAAATCAGAGAAACAAATGTAAACACCAAGCTCCCTGGAAGAAAGAGCCTGACATTTGATCTCTGTCTTTGAATGCACAGCAAATGTGAAAAGATAAGAACAAGATTTAAAGGCCCGTTTACAGAAATTCAGTACTATGGAAGAATACAGTAAATAGAGTTTGGACAAGGGAAGGGACAAACTCAAGTTGGATAGCTTAAAACAAATAAAGTCTGCAAATAGAAAGCAAGTAAATGTGGGTTACAAACCACAAAGTCAATGGTCAGCAATGGGTAGAATGCATTCCCAGGGAAGCTTTCTGGATGTCCCCAAGATGTCATTAGCAAACCAGACAGCTGAGCTGTCTGATAGGCTTCGACCTAAAAATGGGTCCAAAGAGTGCACACCACAGTACAAACGTTCGGCTAAACCCTTTCAGAACTGGGTCATGGGAGCATATTCAGACCAGAAACCAGCCCACTACCTTGCCACACACCATAAAATGCTAGAAAGCCCATAAAGTAGTGCTCACTGCAGGTCTCTGCAAAGTTGGAAGAGGTCTTCACAGTATCCTGATAGCTACCTAATTGCTGATCAACCAAAAGCTAACCTTCCAGTTACAGCGGAGGAAGCTAGAGTTTCCTGGATGCGTCATCATGAAAAACAAACTATAGGAGATATCCAGTTAAAGTCCAAAACACTGCAACAACCTAGTGTAAGTTTGTTTCTGTACAGAAAGAAGGCCAGGGAAAGCTCTTGTCCTTATACTACCAAGATACAGTTTGAGACTCGCGGGCACTGTGATTTCAGAACCTGATAAAAGACTGGATGAAGAGTTCTGAGTACACCAAGTGAACTTGGAGTTCAACGTCTCATCAGAGACGAGCAACTCATAAATATATTTCCATGTACAAGAGTACACATCAGAGAACAGAATTAGTTGGCAACTCAATGTCCAGATATTTTGCTTGCTTTCAATTTCCAAATTACTATTTCTCTTGTTCATTGCTATTTTTATAATCAGTAAAGGAACTAGTACATTCTTGTTTTCTTATCTTGTGACTCTGGCCTTTGGGGTGCTTTATTAAGGATCCAAAAAGAAAACAGAGCCATCAAACTGGATTGGACATCAAGTATAAAGCAAAGGAATTGCCCCCGAGACTCAAAACACAAGGAGAACCAGTATGAACATTAAAAGGTTTCTCACAGGCCACATAGACATCTTAGCTATTTAAGTAAATAGAAGACCTCAGGTTCACAGTCTAAGCCTACATTTACAATAGCACTTTCAGTACATAGGGGCTCTTTTCAACTAGTAATTCACTTCTAAATTTGAAAACTCAGCTTATAATCCTCCATTGCCCATGTCCCTTCCCCGACTGTCTCTTGCGTGTATGGCAATTTACCAGAAAGCAGCTATGGCTGGAACCCCCCATGCAGCACAGAGTTATATGTTCACACCATCATCTTGAGGGCCTATGCTGTACAGGAAGATTCATATTTAGCACGTGCAGGGTGGATTGGTGGTACAGACTAGTGACTAACAAGGTGATGCTTGTGATGGGTGAAGTAGAATATTTCATGTTTGCAGTTTTTCTGGTACTGAGCTGTTTGTGGCAAGGTCAGCATCATTTTACCAGCCGGGCAGAGGGGGCAATCTTGCTGTGAGGGAATACACATCTGACATCAAGGAAAGCTAGTACATTTTTACTCAACTTTAGTGCCTCTTTCACAGGGCTATAAGGAGCTTTGAAGGGGACTATGCCAGGGAATGAGGAAGGTGATGAAAAAGGTGAGGGGAGCTTGCCAGTACAGGATGCTTCTCCATAGTGGCATGGCAGACTCCTGTGATGTTCAAAAAGCAACAAGAAAAACACGCTTCTCCATTAATTTTCAAACAGGTATAACTCAGTAAATAATCAATATCATGAGACAGTCCCACTAAAATTATATTTTATTGTTTGCTGCATACTCATTTATATTAAATAATTCTTCAATTTTAAATTATTTTAGGCTCCATGTCGAAGCATAACAACCCAGTGCCGACATACTGCTGAGCCTGGGAATGGTAAACGAAAGATTAATCCCGGTCGGTTGCTTCCTGAAGGTATTTCGGGCTCCTCCACTTAGGCTGTGCTCAGCTCCAAAGACATTGCCCGACCACCTGCCTTCACTGCGGGCAGCATGCTGGGCCACTTTTGTGGAGTCACGCATCACCCTTTCCCCTGCTGTACTTTAGCTGACAGAGCTTGAATTCTGTAAACATGGCACCAAGGCACTGGTAAATTATCGGGTTTGAGGAATGAGTGTGTCCACACCCCTTGGCTTTAACTCACCCATTGTGCTTGTGTAGCAGTTGAATACATCCAAGTCACTCATAAACTGAGAAAATGAAGGCTGGCTATAGTTTACTAGGAAAAGTTTGAAGGTGAAATGGTGGCTGGCTGCTGAAGGAAATGAAGTTGAGTCCCACCCCCGCAACGGACCAGCCATCACAGATTAGCTGCCTGTATAGATCAGTCGGGATGAGCTATCAACAAAGACCCTTTCACACCATCCTTATGGTGCACTGCAACAGTCCAAAGCCTACCAGAGGAGTAGTGGGGTCCTTGTTTAGTAATTATCTCAGTAGTGGCCCTGTGAGAGGGGAGGTTGAAAGGTGCACTTACTGATTCTCACCCCCTACCAGAGAATGGACATGGGGGACTGAAGATATGTGTCATCAATTGAATGTCTATCTCGGCACACAATCATAATTCTGGACGATACCCATGAGATGAGGAGGGTAGCCATATGTATAGTGACATGTACCAAGAGTACTCCCTCTATGGGAGTTAACAGCCCCGTATCTAAGGGACATTAGCCTGTGTGTTAATGTGAAGCTATACAATGGGTCAAAAGGAATAGTCAATCTCCCATTCCCCCAACCGGAAGGACACTGTTGTAATTGCAGAATCCTCTGTAAATCCGCTGGTTGCAAAGTGTGAATTAAACTTCCATTGTACTGCAACCTTGAAGCGACCATTCATTTTTGACCGTGATTGCCTCATTGACTCTTTGATTGAAGCACATGTTAATTAGCAGGGTGAATGCACTGAATATTTCAAACGTTTTGGGATATTTGTTGCTGAAGTGTGAAGGATGGACATGGCACCGTGAAAAAGAAAAAACGGGATGAGTGGAATGCTTGAATTAATCTCAGCCATTAGTATTTAGTCTGGAACCACCCTAGACAGGTTTCAGCTTTGATGGGTTTTATCAGTGAGGTTCAAGTTGAGTCTTATGACATAGTGAGCAGTCACGGCTACTTCTTGGCAAACCTGCCCCATTTGCACTATACTCGCTACATGCTGAAGGGATCTTAGATTCCATAGGCTAGGTTACACAACAGGCCTACTGCCTCATTATGCAATTTCCAGTTGAGACTTAAGTGAGCAGAAGTTCATGCTATCATTGATGAACTATACAAAAAAGTGATAGTAGGCATGCTTGAATTAATCTCAGCCCCTGGTAATTACTCGTGGCTGCATCCCCGTCCATTGTTATTTTGGACACCATGACACCTTAGTTTGGAACCAGCCGTATGTAAATCAGTTCTGATCCTGCTCCAGTAGGAACAGGAACTGCCAGGCCAGGTGCTCCCAGTACCAGAACACAAGCAAACCGAGACTTGTTTCGCCCTGATTAGGCTCTTTAGTCGAGTGTAGCTTGCTTCTAGTGGCGTGGTGCGCATGGGACCCACATCTAGGCATACCCGTCGGACTTAGAGCGTCACAGTTAAGTATACAAAAAAGTGAGGGATTGAATGCTTGTATTAATCTCACCCACTGGTAATTACTCAGGTCTCATCCCAGTCCATCTTTATTTTGCACACCATGCCACCTCAGTTTGGACCCTGCCATATGCAAATCAGCCTTGGCCCAGCGCCAATAGGAATTGTCCCAGCCTAAACTGCCAGGCCAGGTCCTCTCTGAGCCAGAACACAAGCAGCCCATGACTGGTTTCTACCTGATTCAGTAGAATGTAGCTTCGTTCCAGGGGTACATTGAGCACAGGACCCACGTCTGGACATGCCCATCGAAGATATTGTGTGCTCTGAAGTGTACAAAAATTGCTAGGTAGAATGCTTGAATTAATCTCAGCCATGGGTAATTACTTGGGGCCACATACCAGCCATTTTCATTTTGCAATCCATGCCACCTCAGTTTGGAACCAGCCATATGCAAAGAAGTCTTGAGATCCTCCTCCAATAGCAACAGTTCAACCCGAACTGCCAGGACAGTTCCTTCATGAACCTGAACACAAGCAACCCAAGCCAGGTGATGTGCAGTGCTATGCAGGCGACCTTGTCGTCTGTGTCCATCCTTGAGGAATGAGCACCAGAGACCCCATTCTGTTACCAAGTCATCCCTCGGTGAGAGGTGGCACTTAGGTCAGCCACTCCTGTGAAGGACCAGGCATAAATGGGCAGGCGAGCTCAAAAATGTTCTGCTTACTCCATTTCCTTCCTCCCTGGGTGGAAAGGATTTACTTTCCCAATCTTTCACCTCTAAGCCAGAGGCGTGCAGTAAGATAATTTACTGTCCATCTCAGAGAGCAGAAATCCCACCTTACTAAGGGTGGGGGGAGAGGGGGAGGGGTGTTACCCTGTTGTGGGAAGAGAAATAAGTTGAGCCCGCTCCTCTGCTAGAGGAAAGACATTTCAGTATTTCAGTTATATGTGGACAAATGTGCATAGAGGCTTGCAGCAAAAATAGCAGGAGCTACAGAATAGACTTTTTTACAAACATATTTTTTTAATTGCTCTGAAAATACCAGCCCTAGCAACACTCTGTTACATTTGCATGTGTTGCTTTGTTTGAATATCCACGGTCAGAGGTGGTGGTGGTCATAATGCAGTGCTTTCAACCAGGAAGTGTTATTGTCCCCAAAAATCTACACAAAAAGCAAATAAATAAAGCGATATTTTCAAAACTGCGGGGTGAGGTCAGAGAGTCTCTCCTTATGTGTCCAAAAATTAGCATCTTTGAGGAGATGCCCTTTAAAATGATGACTCAGAATAGATGTTCACTCAGAAGCTGACATTTTCCTGCAGACTCAATGCCTCTTTGACAGATCTTTACAGAATGCTGAGCAAGTTATTTGTAGCAAAAGCCTTTTTGTTCAGTGGAAGTAGAATGATTTCTAAAATAATTGGCAAATGGACAATTTTGAATGGAACCGAGTGTCGAGCAAAAGACATGTAAACAATGGAAGACAATTGCCCCTAAGAAAGTTAAGGCGCAGATTAGGCTGTCTCATTCGTACCACAGACTTTACGCTGTACGGTAACCCAGGGCCGTCTTAACAGCATTATAGGCCCCAGGGCAAAGCAGTGCACTGGGCCCTGCCTACACACCCACTCACAGGAATAAAAATGGTAACGAAAAATTTGTGTTAAATTCTGGTCTGTATGGGGACACTATGGTCGTGGGGACAGGGCAACTGCCCAGCGTGCCCATGCATTAAGACTGCACTGGGGTAAGAAGCGATAAACTTAATAATGTTAGGTCGAAGTATGAGAAAAAATATCATCACATCACATTGACAGGCGGTGATAAGCTAACCAAGGGCGACAAAGTTAATAACTAGTAGACAAGAAATGAAAATCCACTAGTAGCACTCTGAAGTAGGTGTAGCTACTGTATGAAATCAATAATCTAATCTAAAATATAAATACCAAATAGGAAAGTGTAATGTTAAAATGTAGTGACTCGATAGAGGAACGGGAAATAACTTTTTTTAAAGCATATCTCTTTAGTTTAAACTCTGAAGTTAATTCCTAAAATTTTCGGTCTAAACTGTATTTATCCTCGAAAGAGATCTAACATATAGTTGTTCAGAGTTAAATAACAAGGACCCCCTGCAACAAATCAAAATTCCTAGGGCAAGGCAAATACAATTGTAAAGAAAAACCCCTAGGCAACTAAAGGTCTATAACAAATAACAGACCATAAGGACTACAAACATGATGTAAAGGACTCAGTGTACACACAAATACATTTAAAATGTCATTTCTTTAATACAAAATAATTTGAAAACATTTTGGAACATATGTCATCAGACAACTAATAACATACACAATACAATATCCCCACATAACTCACAAGGGTACACAGTGCAGTGGACAAACATGAACATTAACAGAAGAACAATGAAGACAAAAATTCATACAATATATATCAAAATATAATTTGAATCAACGAAAATATAAAGACAGGTGATTTAAGTGGCTAATTGATCGATCTTCTATGCGTGTTTCGGCGTACACTATGCCTTCATCAGGAAAGCCACAGAAATTCCTACATATGAAATTAAAAATAAGGTACACTGAGATCAAAGATATACATTTAAAATGGTCACAACATCAGTCGCCTCTTAAAGACCTTCGTGCTCCAAAAGTGAAAAAGATGAAAAGAAATAAAGAGAAATTGTGAATAGAGAAAGATGACCATCACCTAAATAAAAGGGGGAAAAAAATAGTTGTTCTAAATGTACGTGTGTATGTGCATGTGTTTGCTTAGGTCAACTTATTTAACTCGTATCTTGTTTCGGTAATCTTTAAGATATGTACATGAATACCTGAGAACTGCCCTTCTTCAGAGGCACATTGCATGAGAACAAGGAGCAGCAGAGGGTAATTCCACAGATCTTATCCCTGTATAAAAATGATTGCACAACAAAATCTCAGACTCTCAAGCAGTTCTGAAGGGTTTTGGTTTCTTTCAGCTTTTTGTAGCCATACTGTACAACAGCACAGACACTTTGCAGTGTGGCTAAAACTAATTTTAAAAAGTGCTGTTGATCCTGCCTTGGCTAATGCACTTAATTTTTAAAGTACTTTAGTGCTGGCTGCATCATAGTCCCTTTTTTATTATTATTATTAGCCATGCTACACAGCAGCCACATTGCTCTACAGAGTAGTTACAAATCCTTGCTAAAGTTGGCAATCCCCATGGTGCACAGTGTGAACAAAAGGCAGTGGCAGAGACAATAGTCTCAAAGGTGAGACATATTGGCTTTGCTAATGCATGTTAGGTCTCAGCACAACATCCCTGTGATTCTGAGCTGATTAGTAAATCTGCCCATGCGTGAAAATAAAATGTGACATTTGCAAAAAAACCTGCACGTAAAGAAAGCAATTGCGCCCATGTCCATGTTTTAGTGAAAATACACTTGGAAGCAGATAGCATCTGTTGCCACATTAAAAGCTTATAACATCTCTTGTCACAATAAGCATCAATTTCAAAGGAAAAAAGGTCTTCTGTGAAGTACATGTCGTATAGAAAAACACAGCTACAAATGGCAACAGGTTCAACAAGGACAACATGGAAGAAGAAAAAATAAAAGTAGTACCTCAATCACAGCGTGATCAGCGGAAGGACCGCAATCAAGCTGAAGTAATCAGTACTTGGTCCATGCTCCAGTTAAAAGAAGAGGAAGTGAAGCCAGCATGAACTGGCCAATAAGAAGGCAGCAAATAAGAGTGACAGTGAAGTCAACAAATCTTAAGCAATAGACGGGCTGCCAACCCTTTGTTGTATACAATGTCTCGCAAACGAGAGTACATGCAGCGCATGTGCTGTCACAGGAGAGACATAAAAAAGGGTAATTTTCTCACCAGCTTGACAGTTGCTGTCACAGAGAGTGCACCCGGCACCAGAGTCACGTCTCTATGACGTGCTGAGCAGTCTCTCTTTCTCAGAGTACTGCAGTCACTCACAGTCCTGGAGTCTGCTGTGTCTCAGACCTGCATTCTTCACAGCTGTGGAAGGTTGCATACAACAGTGAGAGTTGAAGATACTTTATTTCTAGACGAGAGATGTACATGCAGGGAGGATCAGGGAATATGGCCCATCACTAATGGCACTTTCTTTCCACTGCCCTTTATTCAAGCCTACACATTCTCCCTTACCATTCCTACCATTCCATGTTGCCTGTTATATAATAGCAGGTATCTTCTCCCTAAAATAACCCCACCCTCTGCATCTGCCAAATGACAATTAAATGCTGAGGGTGGGACAACTTGCTGATCCCTAAACCTCAGAAAACAGAATTTCTCCTCATTACTCCCAAACATAAAAACAAATTTGATCATTCGCTTTTGGGTGGTCTTAAAGACAAAGGTTTTTCTCCTTTCCAGTCATCCTCTGTTGAGTCTCTTGGGTTCACACTAGCCTCTGCTCTATAACTAGCTTCTCATATTAAGAGAACAGCTAAATTCGGCCAAGTTTCACTTTCGCTTTCTCAAAAAGTTGGAAGAGGTTTTCGCAGTCATGCATCTGAAAACAGCATGGCACAATTCAGATTCCTTGTGTGTGATCTTTAGTAATGTCATACTTGAATGGTGCCTTCGGTCCTCACTTGCTCTGCTCAAGGCTGTACTACATTCCATGCCCAGACTTGTATTGTCAACAACAAATGTAATCACATTCTCCTATCCTAAGCAACGTTTAGTGGATCCCTGTCGAACCCAGATTCTGATTCAGATTCCGCTGCCTTGTGTATATCCCCATCCACTAAAACAAACTATCTTCTCTGGCCCACCTACTGACCATTTTGGGCTGAGCAAAATAAATTAGATGCAGTAACTCCTTTCGTTTGTAAGCATTGACCTTCAAAACTTCACAAGTGTAAAGCCAATCTTTTACAGTTACAGCTGCACCTTGGAACTCTTTACCCGTGTAAAACAGACCTCCACACACCAAAGAAACAGATACAAATACGTTTTCCACCACTTCCTTAAATGAGCACTGTTCATCGTGGCCAACTTCACTGACTTTTGATGTCTAGATGTTGTCTCTATTTATCCCAGAGCCTCATTCACAGCCAAATGAATCTGACACAAAGTTGTAAAAAATGGAATGACTGTTGTAATCCATCTACCTGGTACTAAATGTTTGCAGGAAAGATTACTGCATAATGAGCAAATAACAATACACGGTAAGGTGTAAAGATGAAACAGTTTTGGAGTCTTTGCATTTTTCTATCCCTAGGAATGAGTAATATACATACTGTGTATGTATTGCTTGCCTTGAGTTAGGAAAATGGGTGTTACTTTTCAGTATATGTAAATTCCACACACTTAGAACCACAATGACTGCAATATATACATTAAGAATGAGTAGCCCTTACATGTAATGAACTTTCCTATGGGCAGCAATCAGAAGGAGAGCAATTTTAGCATAGAACCTGATGGAGTAGGATCGTTTTAAAGGAACCAATAAGGGAAGCTGATCCCGAGTCAGAGAACGAGGTAATGGCAACAAAAAGAGGTCACTAATTGACCAAAACGCACAAACAAGGTTTTGGGACAAGTTGGCAAAGACATTTGTGAATGTCAGATCAGTGAAGGATGTTAGACAGGACATCAGGAGAATACAGTGAAGTTACAAATGGACTCTGTTACTGACTTGGAGGATTCATATACCTGTAATAGTGCAAAATAATTTGATATTAAGAATCTTTAATTTGAAGAATATTTGCAACAAAAGAGAACATTGATTGTATGAATCATTCAAACAAATGTCATTTGTTGCACTCTGTGTTTAGTCTTGGGAGTATTACAACTAAGGACATAGTAGTAACACATTTCTTAAAAGATGCAGGTGGTAGTAAATTGTGGAATAAAGAATTTTTAATTTTACTTCTTCTACTGTAGAGGATGAAATCTTAAAACCAGTTGAAAAAATGCTGTAATTTGGGATTGATGTTATCAATGTGAAAGAGAAGTCAGTGGTTCCAACTCCGAATAGAAAGATACGTTAATAACACTACAAGTAGCTCTTAAGTAACCAACAGCAGTACAGGGAGTGTGGGTTAAGTATCACTGCCTGACCTTAAGATTATTGCAACAAAAACAAGTAAGGGAAGGATTATCCAAGCGCAGGAGAAGAACTCAAAAAATAAGAGCAATAGCAACCTCGACTGGAACCTAATATCAGCTGCAATAACCCCCAAAGTTCAGTGTACAAAGACCTACCAGACCTTGATGAAGGGCTGCTGAATATAATGACATGAAATGTGACAGGGGGTTTTAGGCAGTGGACTTTATTAGAGCAGGATTTATCCAGAAACAAATAACAATAGTAGCCCTTCTGGAATCTTGAGATTGAGTGTCAATATAATTTAATGACTATGTATCTTAGAATATCAAAGCTTGCAAAAGAAATTACTCTTGCCCTTCGGAGGGGGGAGGGGTGGTGATAACTTTGATTTCAGCTTTCCGTGATAATAGGACAGAAATTGTGCGTTTTAATCCAGGTAGATGTCTAACAGTGGTGGTACATGGTTTAGGTCTGGACAATGACCTCATAACACATTTAAATTCAACTGGGATAGTTGTGATGATTGTATACCTCCCTTTTATATCAATATTTGAAGAAATTTAGAACAATGATCATAATTAGCCTATGATGTTGTTAGGTGATTTTAATGCAAGGGTAGCTCCTGTGAACGATGACAACCCCTTTTGTAACACCAGTGAGAAAACAATGGGCATACCAATAAAGATTGGCCTAGTAAAAGAGGCAAAGAAGTCAATATTATTTTCAAAAGATGTATTTTGACAGTAATTAACAGGAGAAGTCAGTGATCAATCGGCTCATAGCACACTTGGAAATGGGCGTTGGATTCCTTGACAAACTATGCAACAGTTCCTCACAATATCTCTCAGTAGTACTGGATCTGAGACCAGGAGACTTTGGTCAAAGACTTCTAAATATTCTTTTGAAAATTGAAGGTATGACCTAAGATAACCCTTGTAGAATATCCAGGCTTAATATAAAGAACATGAATAAGATTGTATTGGTCTGAGAAAGCACGAAACACATATGACGAGATGGAAGCCTTTGTTGAGGAGATAAAGATGGTTAACCAAGAAAAAGTGCTAAAACCTTTTAACATCTTTATTTGAAATCTGAAAAATAGGATGTAGGCATATACCTCTGGCAGAGCCGATGTCACGGAATCTTAAAGCCAGCAGCTCCATTGCCATAGAGAATAAGGGCAACAAAGGGCAGCCATAACAGGTTCCTGTGTTTACCTCTCAAAAGCCAGAAAAGATTTGCTCACTTTTGACTCTGGGTCTAAACTGTGGTGGCATGGTGAGCAAAAGAACAATGGATTTAACCCAGATCTATTGACTGGGGGTGAATGTTTGATTTGCTCTGCATTCCATCCATCATCTGTGTGTCTTTTGATTTCTCGCCCTAAGTGCGCCGGGTATGCCCAGACGTGGGTCCCGGGCCCACTGTGTCACTGGATTCAAGCTAGGCTGACTGATGAGGGGTGATGCCCAACAAAACAAAACCGGTCCCAGGATGCTTGTTTCCGGTCCGGGGAGGACCTGGCTTGGCAGTTCGGCCTTGCTTGTTCCCATGAGGCATAGGGTCAAGACTGATTTGCAGATGGCTAGGTCTAAACTGGGGTGGCATGATGAGCAAAAGAACAATGGATTTAACCCAGATCTATTGACTGGGGGTGAATGTTTGATTTGCTCTTCATTCCGTCCATCATCTGTGTGTCTTTCACTTTTGACTCTTGCCATGGGTTGAGTGTATAGAAATTTAATCCAGATTAATATTCCTTCGCCCACCCCCATTTTTATCAAGACCATAAAGAAATAGTCCCACTGTGGAGTATAAAATAATTTCTCTATGCCAACAGGGGCAACATTTGGGAAGGGGGCCAGGTCCAATGAAGGCCTAATATTCAGTGTGGTGTTCCTACTAGGTATCAGCCCTGGTTGAATGAGTAGAAAAAGGGATTGGAGTATATTAAAGTCAGGCCACCAGCACTTCACTCCATATTTAATAATCTGGGATGAGCATGGAAAAGGGCAATATGTTTTTACATCTAACTGATCTTTATTCGGTTTTGGGATTGCTACCATCATGGCTTCTTTCATGGGAGGGAGGTTTTCAAATTCCCTAGCAGCCATGCACATATCCAGTAATTGTGGTGCTAACACGTCTTTAAATGTGACAAAGAACTCAACTGGCAGCCCATCACTGCTAGATGTTTACCTGTTTGCCATAGACCCAATTGCATTTGTAATATCAGCTAGGATACATCCCTGAACTTTTTTTTCAGTACTCTCTGTTGGAGGAGCTTCAGCAGGTCCAGGCATGGGCCCATTTGGGAGTAGGAATATACTTTCTGGTAGTACCCTAGAAACACAGTAGTAATGTTGGTTTGTGTGTAAACCATCTTCCTGTTCCTGTCATGGGTTGTGAGGAGCTTCCTCTTTTATTATCCAGGTTGGAGGCAGCCGGCTCAGCCACCCTCACCATGTTGCCTCAGTAAGTGCTCCCAATAGTCAAACGATCTGAGACGGTTGATCTTCTCAGAGTGGAGTGTATATGCATATATATGTGTCTGCATGTATTTTAATATAAGTATACTTACATACATGTGTGTGTGTTAATCGTATGAGATTGGAAAGAAAGTCAATGACATATATGTGAGTAACATACTTGCATGTGTGTAACAGTCATAAAATTTGTATGATCCTGAGTCACACTTTTGGACATTTTAAGATGTGAATTTTTTGAGAAATATTAGTGGTCGAAGAACTGGGATGTAGAGCTTTGAGACTGTATTCAGGCATTTCATGGACTCCATTTCCCACACTTTTGATACCACCTAAAATTATATTTAAAGAGCCAGGTGAAAAAGCTGCACATAGAGTGCGACAGTGCATTAATTACCTCAATTTTTTCTCTGGTGGGGGCCTGAAGCGGCGAGTGTAGGAAGAATTAGCCATTAGCAAGTAGTTTTACATGGGACTTTTGGACTTCAAAGATGTGGCAATTTTGTGCACAGAAGATAACACATTCACATATAACTAAGAATTCAATATTCTTTCAAATTTACAGAACATTTTGAAATTTTCAATTTAAATTTTGCTTCTTTATTCAAATATGTCTTATTTATTTATTACTATTATTTCATTTTCTAAGCAGTTGTAGACTCCCTAAGTGTTGCTGACCTCCTGTGGGCCACTGACCACAGGTTAAGAACGCTGATCTAAAGCATAAGTTGCCGGCCCAAGACGGCTGGCCAAACCGTCATGCGCACTTAAGGTGCAGCAGCCACTCCTACTCCCTCTGGGATCCCAGCCCTGCCCCGCCCTAACATGGAGCTTGCAGCCAGACTAAAAATAAAATGATAATAACGTTTGGTTATTATCATTTTATTTTTCCTTTGCGCTGCTCTTAGTGCTGTCCTATATTTTTATGTGCAGAGTCTCCGCAGTCCTAAAGATACTATTAGTAAAATACCTTTGTGAATAGCAAACAATCATACACTTACACAAAGTGTAAGTTTACCTTTATGACTTAGGCACATAGAGTTTAGAAGAATTCTAAGCATGCTGCATCATTCTTTGAGATCAGATGTCTTGAATACTAAGGGCCTTATTTATGAAGCCCTGCATCACATATACGCTGCCGTTGCGTCACTTCGTAAACCCCTGTGGTACACTATACCTGCGTCAGATATAATGTATGCAAGGTGGGCGTTCCCCCACATCAAAGCCTCGTAGAAGTGGCACATTGAAATCTATAAGATTTCAGTGCATCACTTCTAGGACGTCATTGCGCCTAACCCTTATGCCTGCCTGATGGCAGGCATAAGGGTGACGCAGGCCCTTGTGAAAGGACACATTGCTGGAGTTGCATCTGTTTTCAGACACACCCCAGCAATGCACCACTTTTGCATCTACAGATGCGTCAGTGATACTGACGTATCTGTAACTCCTTGTGGCATGATGCGCCGTACTGAATATAAGGTGCATCCATGGTGTCACAAGGAGGGCGCACTGAGAAGTGTTGCATCGCTGCTTTGTCGCAGCAATGCGACACTTCTCATAAATGAGGCCCTAAATAGCTCATAAATCCTAAATAGGCTCCTAGTCACATATGAACAAAATAACTAGGATGTTAACCATATAGCTCTGCTGAGCTATTTCTTAAAGGTAAGAGTAGTTTCCAGAGGCCCTATTAAGGAGACTAATGGTAAATCTGAAACTGAATACATGTTTTAGAACTTACCTGGGACATTGAACAAACTAGGCACATCTCTTATTACAAAAAGTGTTTGTTTAGAGACTTTTGTTTTTTAGCAGTCCAACATTGTGTATATTTAACATGCTCAATTTTATTCTGAGCATTTCAAAGAACAGAGTAAATAAAATGGCCCCTGTGCTGCCATGAATAGCAGAATCAATAATTGTCGGTGACTAACATTTTGAATAGGCTCCCATGAATTTGTATAATTTTCTTTTATTAGCATTGGTATCACTTTTGTATCGGTTACATTGTCAACATAGGTAAATATAGTGCCTCATATATACCATTCAATTTGACTTTTTTTGCCGCCTAGTTTTGACAGACCTGCTCCATTATTTGGTCTTCCACTGCTTTATACTTCCAGTGACTTTGAGTCATGGCATATATATCCTCAAAAAGACCATAATTCTTGGAGTGGAAAAAGTAATAGTACCTGAATAAGTCTATTTTCCTGGTCTGTTTCGTGTACAGGCATATTTACAGATTTGCCAAAAGGTCAAAAATTCTAGATAGCAGCTTAAGAAGAAATAGCATTGTGTCCAGCATATTGCACTGCTTGATCTTTAGTTTTTGATAAATCTTTAAGTATGCACCTCTTTTTTATTTATTTAACGGATTCTCTTGTTTTCAACATTTACACTTAATTTGCACTAGTAGCCTTTTATGGTATCTACACCAGTGATTCACTCTGGGTTAATGCATTTGTTGCAGAAATGTGTGTGCGACCAGGCTGCCATTGTAGTTACACCTTTTATATTTACAAAACCACAAGAATCACAGCAAGCACTTTATAAAAGAGTGTTGATCAATTATATAATTTAACTTGGAACATATATTTCTAGTCAAAAAGCTAAAGTCTTCTGGAAAACTGAGATGCATGCCTCAATGTTTACCTTCTAATATCAACCGCTTGTTTGAGAAATCATTTTAGGTAGCACTGGAGCCCTAAGGGGCCGGTGCATTCTAATAAAGAGTTTATTTCAAATCCGAGTTTCTTTTTTTCTGTACTGCTACGCTTTACTTTTCAGTTTTACTTTATGGTAACAGCCTACATTTTGGTTTCAATATTTTGTTAATAATGTTAACACAAAAATGTAAGGAAACAGGCTTTTTGCAGCCCTCCCCCCCCCCCTTTTGCCCCCATGGAACTACTAGCTGCTGGTATTTCGACTCTGTGAGTAACTGAGACCTGCTAACCAGACCTCTGTGCCAGTTTTCTAACCCACTGTAAAGTGTATGTTGAATTGGCTATTCCCAATTGGCAAGTACTAACTTACTTATAAGTCCCTAGTATATGGTACCCAGGTTACCCAGGGCATGGGTAACCTCTAAACTCTGGAACTCTCTTCCACTCTATCTCCGTATAGTGCCCAACCATGTTGCCTTCCGCAAACAATTGAAAACTTTTCTGTTTCCTTAGCTCTGCGCGGTCCCTCCGCCTTCCTCCCGTGTGCAGTCCTAGCGCTGGGATGCTTCCGGGTAGCCATGCGCTCTATAAATGTGTTTTCATTCATTCATTCATTCATTCATGTAAGCCAGAGTGTCCACACAGGGCTGCAGCACTTATTATGCCACCCTGTGTGCGACAATGTACAAAATGGCTCCCAGCCTGCCACTGCAGACTGGAAGGGCAGTTGTCACACTGTCATTTCGACTTTGCCATTACAACTCATGGCAAAGCCACCACTTCCCTTAACAATATATGTAAGTCTCCCCTAAGGAAGGCCTAAAGAGCCATAAGGCAAGGAGCTGTATATTATTAAGTAGCACATGTATTTTATATATGTCTTAGCAGCAACACTTCTAAATTGTCGTTTTGCTTTGGAAAAGTTGGTAACCCCTTTGACTAACACAGGGTTACCGGCTGGCCCCTCTGCCTGGCAAACTTCTGAATGGGACTACCTAACTGGGTACTGTAAGGTATCAAATTAATCATAGCATTAAACCCTAACTGATGCACAGGTCGTATTTACTGTCACTATTAAAGTAATGCAACTTTTAGAAAGTTGCCACTGTGTGACCCAGCTGGTCCAGTCGCCTCACACAGGCACTGGCCCACAGACAGCTTTCTGCCAGCCTTGAGAGTAGTGTGAATTACTTCCAGGCTTAGAAACAATAGCAGCCCTCTGCAGGGAGAGGTGTCACCTCCCCCTTGCAGGAAGCCACTCAGGTTGTTAGCCCGAAGCCGCCTTTGGTGGGCAAATGGCTATAACACTCCCGAGGGGCTGCCCTTTGTTCAGTTAACCAGGCTGAAGACAGAGACAGAGAGGGAACATTAGTGCCTGTTAGACCCAGTGGTTGCTGGCTGGCTGGGACGCATGAAAGCCGGGCAGAATCCACCATCCAAGATAGGATGAGTATGAGACACTTGTCCGATAACCTGTGCTCACCCTTGGGTAGCTGGGCACAGAGCAGTCAGGCTTATCCTCATGGTCAAAGTGTAAAGTATTGGCACAACCCCCAACCCTCGCAACACACTGTGTACGCTACAAAAAAAACTCCACACCATGTGTATAAAACACTTGTCTTTGCATTACACCCACATTGAAATCAAAACGACATACACATTGGATATATGCTTTACAGTTATATGCAATTATCGAACTCTTCCATTAGCAGCAGACCGGCATGAACATACATGTACTAGTCATAGGTATTCACTTGCCTATTATCCCCTCAGCCTCATAAGCAACATAAAAACCGATGTCCGTACTTACCCGAGGTGTTCACGATTCAAGCAATCCCTCCCACATCAAAAGTGACAGAAACATATATGCAGGCTGTTCAGAGGTATTCCACTTTCCTGCTAACACGTTAGCACCAAACACGACATTCCAAATATTGCATACCTCATACAGTTGTAATAGTCAAGAAATCACAGGTTCTTACTACGCCTCGTGACCCAGCCTCTCAGCCACTCAAACCACACCAGCCAACGATACACATTGCCCCCGCTGGCAACACTTTGATTAGATTGTCAGGATCGCCTAAAGTGGAAGGAAACAGTTATGTGTTGTCGTCCATCCAGTTTAGGTACTCAGGCACTCAGCAGCACCTTCATGAGTGCAGGATCACTATCCCCCGTAAGCAAAAGACTGTGACACCGGAAGCTGCCCAATTTGGAGAATCATTTCCCCTCCGGCAGAGGTGCGAGCTGCAGTTGCTCCAGGCAGCCAGCAGTAGGTGCACACAAGGCAAGACGAGACTCCTCAGGCCCAGTCACGATAGTCTCAGCAATGGAGTACCTTGTGGCATGAGTCCGGGGAGAGGGAGCCGGCGACCTCAGACTGAGGCCGCAATGTCGGGCACTGTCGTCCTCCCGATCTGGAGGTCGGAGACAGTCTAGGCTGCCAGCTCAGGTCCCGCGGACTTGGCAAACTTCCCCCAGCACCCCTTGGACACCACACACTACAAGTTTGAGCTAGCACAGGTTTCCGGTTGTGAGCTTGGGTCCCTTGGAAGCAGCAAATTTCCTCCACACTCTTCAAACTCTGCACGCTACGGCATCCCCAGGTGGGCCGCTGATCGTACGAGCACACTCCTCGGCACAGTGTGAATACTGCACACGTCGAGCCGGTCCTTGTCCCAACCCACGATCACTTCTACCCATTTCCGTCGCACTCTGCATGGTCCTTATGATCTTGTGGAAATGGGGAGATCCTTTCTGCCCCTGGAATCTCGTAGACAGGAGGCCAGCCAACCGGCTCTTGGAGAGTGCTTAGGGACCCGGGCCACAACAGTTGGCAATTAGCAGCAGGCCAGCAACATCCAGGCAAAATCCACCAAGTGATAGTCCCCTTCCTAGAACACGACAAGCTCCAAGAACACTACCTGTCTGCGGATAATCCAGTTGCAGTCCCTTCTGCCCCAATAGTTCCTCTTGTCGATTGTCCAGCGTCGAATCAGCGTAGTATGGTTCCAATCTCCGAAGTGTCTCTAACTCTTGAGGGCAGAGCCCCAATAGTTATACCCACAATGGCCTTTGAAGATGCGATCAATTCAAAAGGCCACCTTTGAAATGCACTGGCCCGCTCTAAATTTTCTACTGCCTGCCATCCTACCCCAGGAAGCTTGATCAATATCTTTAGTGGGGCCAAGACCCTGCCCCTTGAAATGCAGGTGCCAATTCCACCCCCTATAATCCGTTGCAAGAAGGCCCCTCAGAGTCAGAGGTCTGCAGTTTCCCTTGAGTCCCTAGTTTATGGCTGTCTTATCATGAATGCACAGATGTAGCTGTCCCCCTAGCACCTAGATGTGGCTTGGAGACAGGCTGACAGGCACACAGAGCCATAAGCACAGAAATCCCCCCTTTCTCACAGTGGTATTTCCACAGTAGTAATGCCGAATCCACTCGCACTACCGGAAAGGATTCGCCATTACTAACTCATCAATATCAAACACTCTACTGCCACGCTTCTGCACGTAGGAATACAGCTCAATAGCTTTTCCACAGATCCCTCATGTCAATCCAATGCGTGAAGCAGGCCCTATCTTACCATCTGGTGCCATTCACTACCAGTGCGTGTAGCTCACACATGCACATGCCCTACCTCTTCCTGACACCGCACCCTGTCCCCAGGGAGCACTCTGATGTAGCGAGAGACACGCAGAACCTTGGCAAGTAGCTTTTTAAATGCCAAGCTGAGTAACAGTAAGCTGTAGGCACAGGCTCTGCCATGGCAAACCTGTGGTACGTTTGTAGATCTACCTCCATGGGTGGCACAACCAGTGCTGCAGGCCCATGAAGAAGCATTTGAGTTACAGGCCCTAGGTATATATATTACCCCCAAAGGACTTACAGCTAACTCAAATCAGCCAATCATGTACACACCAATCACCAGTATGTATATGACAAGCACAGCGCTTTGATACTGAATGGCAGTGTCAAAGCGCTCAAAGTCCTTCACCAGCAAAACAAGGTCCAAACAGGAGGTCGGAAGCCAAAAAGGTCAGGGGAGACCACGCCAAAAGATGCCAGGACGAACAGTGCCCATATCAGTTTTCCCATGGGCGTGTAGCCTCCAGGTAGCCACACCTTTAGGGTGGGCTGTCAAGCTCTTCACAGTCAAGGAAAGGTTCAGACATCCTGATAGTGGCCAGAATAGTACACTCTGGGATTGCCAGATGCCATACATAGCTGGAAAGTCATCACCAAGAGAGAGGGGACCTGGTAGCCCATTGGCTAGTTACTGTCTTGTTCCCTTGGGGCACTTTCCCGAGATAAAAATGTTACTCCTGGCACCCTGAACCTCAGATCATGTCTGAACTGGAACAAGGATCGTAGAAGGACTGCCCTGCTGCCCCTGGACTGCAAAAAGAGAGGCTGCACCGTTTGCTGGATTGCACCTGCTGCACCGTGGGCTAGCGAAGAGAGGACTGTGCCTGTGGCTCCTGACTCGGGGAAAAGTCGTGTCCCAGCCCCAGACCAAAGGAGTGATTTAAATTAACCATGGACTGATCCCCTGGAACTTGGAACTTGGTCACCAATGCCCAAGTAGCCCACACCAGCAAGGTGGTAGCCACCGCACAAGATTTGCTGCTAGCTGCCATTGCCTCAAGAGACTGATCCTCAATGGCCAAAAGTTGCACCCGAGTCAGTCGGACCCCAGAGTGCCGTCAGAGTCCAGATTGGTTGCCAAAGAGGGAAACTAGCCCCCACCCAAAGATTTAGCTGTGACCACTGTGCACGGAGATTGGTAGCCCAGCTTCAGATGGCCTTCTACAGTCTCGACGAGACTTTGAGGAATCCCGATCTCTGTGGCCAAAGTCGCCCCATACAACAGACCGAGGAATCACCATAAAGGCACCCCCACTGCCTGCACAGCAACCGGAGCATTCTTGAGCATCTTTTCATCCTGTATCCTCGGCATCAGGACCACTCCATTAACATCTATGGCTGACGCGTTTTAAAGGCTGGAACTGGGCTGGAAATCGCTCTGGTGGCCAGGCAACAGACCAAATCTACCCCATTGGCCCCCAGACCTTCTCCCTATCAGATCTGGTCACCCAAGCCGGGCCTGAGTCGCCAAACTAACTTTTGCAAACTTTTCAAAAGTTTGCAATCTTTAAATTGACCAATGCTTGTTTGTGGTTGAATTAAAAAGTGATAAAACTTTTACAAATCTGTATCTCTGGAACCCTCCAGTGGATTTTGCTCATAAAGGATCTAAAAAATCAGAAAACTAATCTATTTTTAAAAGTTGTTGTGTTTCTTTCATGTTGTGTGACTTTCTTATTTCGTTGTTTGGTACTGTTAAATGCTTTACACTAAGTTCCTTTGTGCAAGCCAGGGCCGGACTGGCCGTTGCGGGTACCGGGCGTTACCCCGGTAGGCCGCCAGGGAGGGGGCCGGTTTTAGGCCTGGGGGGCCATTTTTGTTACCGGCGGCCAGCAATATCGGCCCCCTGTAACAAAAACGGCCGAAATCGGCCATATCAAACAGCTCGACCGCACCCCCTTCTCACCCCCAGGGGGGACGGCCGGGCTGTTTGCCAGGGCCGGTTTCGTTTCCCAGTCCGGCCCTGGTGCAAGCCTTGCTGCTCAAAGCCATAGCTACCCCGGGTTGAGCTTAAGGTTGTTCAGATGAGCCTGACTGGAGCCAAGAAAGGTTTTGCAAGTGTATTCCGTGGTAACTCTGTACAGCCATACAGGGGCGGCTCCTCCACTAGGGCGGAAGAGCGTCGCCCCACTGCTTTCTCGCAGTGCAAGAAGCAGAAACATAACATGGTAAAACTACCATGTTATGTTTCTGCTTCTCACACTGCGAGAAAGCAGAAGGGTTTGGTTGTGGGCGGGCAGGTGGGCAGGTCTGCTCTAGAGCAGGGGAGGAGTGGCTTGCCCACTGCTGAGGGTGCTGACTGTTTGGTCGGCCCTCTGGGGCCGACCAAACCAGTCATGCGCACTCTGCCTTTTCTCCATGTAGGCTGCTTACATGGGGAAAATGGCCTCCCCATAGGCGCCTGGCTGGGCGCCGTCCCGACCAATCACAATGCTGCCATTGCAGCGTTGTGATTGGCTTAGGGGAGGGAAGGGAGGCTGCCTGCTTCCTGTTCCTGCCGGAGGCAGGAAAGCAGGAGCAGACCAAGCAGTGAAGTCGCGGGACCCGGGAAAGGTAAGGTTAATTTTTTTATTATTATGTAAACACCCCCTCCCCACGCGACCCCCCCTTCCTTCGCGACCACTCTCCCATCCCCCCCACCCCGCGCGGCCCCGCCCACCTCCCCCTCCCCCTCCCGTGAGCCATGCCGGCCGCGACTGCAGCCATACCATATAATACACCCAAATCCTCACATTAGTTTTACTTTATGGTAACACCCTACATTTTGGTTTCAATATTTTGTTAATAATATTAATATAAAAATATTTATTTACTAAGCAAAAATAAAGAAAACATCCCATTAAACACTACTAATGAAGAGAAGAATTACACCAGGTATGTTCACTTCATTACTTTATATAAACAAGTCTGCATTTTGCTGTACAATGAAAGAATTCCAATACATTATTTAGCCATCTGCTACAACAAAAAGATATAAAAAATGTTTCACAGCAAATTGTTACATAGTAGTACAATATTGTATTCCCTGCAAATATATCTTAATTGCATTTCTCTCATGCTTATAAAATTCACTTGTCCTTTACTACCCTGTAATGTAAGTAGCTTGGTATAAAGTATCTTTTCTCTACACGCATTCTACTCTCCTGTTTCTGTGGTACCTGAATTTTTATTTTCCTTGTAATGTTCTAATATTGTGAACGTAGTCATAGCACGTGTTCAAAGGATTCTAGTCTTTTTTCACCACACATAGAACATTTAGTTAGTAGTGCTGTCTCTCGTAGTAACCGTTATTCAATTGAGTGTTTTACGGTTACTTGGCTTAGCCTTCATATCCTTGTGTATTGACGGGCATCTTTCACTGAGATCCGGCCAGGTCCATATCCTCCTCCTTCAACCAGGTAACCTTCCTACTGAAGGGTAACTTATGAAATTTCCCAAGTCCAAATCAGGGTGGTGCATTAAGCATTTTGCATGCACTTCTTTTTGCTTACAATAAGTATAATTACTAGATATAACTTCTTCCATGCTACTCAATGGTTCCCTTTGTGGGGTGCACGAGCATTTGCATAGCCAAGGTGGCATGGACTCCAGTGCGAGCAAACAAAATGCCCCTTTTTCACCTCAGAAAACTGAGTGGGTAGTAGCTATAACTGACATGCAATGGACTTCATTGGCGCTGCACCTGCTGCACCCAGGGCTTTAAGTGGGCCGGGTCTCACCGGGTCTGAGCACCGGCAGTTTTTTTAGAGGGGCCTCGAAACGGGTCTCTATCGGGCTCTGTTTTGGGCCCTGGAGGCGGTCCGTTTTTTCCGGACTGCAGTGACAGCAGGCACATCGATGTGCGCGTGCTCACACTGCTCTTCTCACTAGTGGAGAAGTTACGGACGTCATGCCAGGTGAGCATTGTAAGAGAAGGGAAATCCGTTAAAGAGAAAAATGTTCTCTCTGGATTTCCTTCTCTTTTGATACGCAGGAGCAGCAATATCGTGGTGGTGTCAGCAGGGCTTTAAGTGGAAGCTTTTTCAATATTATATAAAACAAGCCATAGTTGCTGCTTATTTATCTTATGCAACTAACAAACATTGACAAAGCCAATAGTCCTGCCTTGTTGTAGGTATGATGTTACTTGTTGTATCATATATCTAGATGCTATGACAGAAACAGCAAAATACAAGCCGGGCGGCACTCTATGCTAAGCACAGATTTTTAGCTTATGTATTTTTAAGCCACACCCTTAATTACATTGGCCACGCCCCTTTGAGAGACCCCCCAGTTTTTTCATCCCACTTAAAGCCCTGGCTGCACCAATGATAGCTATGTCCTAATTGGCCAGGTTGGGTGTGTATGCGTGTGAGTGTGAGTGTCTGTTCACATGGCAATATAAAACAAGTATGAAAAGTGTGTCTGCCATGAATACGGCTTTGTTGGGCAAGGAGTTCCTAACCAGCACTGTGAGCTCACCGGGCCAACCTTCAGATATTGCCCCAGCTCTCTATTTTTGTTTTTATATATTTTGTATTTATGTATTTATTTCTCTCTTTTATGGCCGTTCAGGCCGAAATAAAGATATTGACTGACTGAGATATTGCACAAGCAGTAGTTTGATGGCAGTGAAAAAGAAAAAAAAGTGCTCGGTAGAATCTCAGGACATGCATAAACGAAGAAGGCCTTTTGCCCTGTTTTTAATTGTTTCCAATTCTTTGATGGTGACTCTGTCAGCCAGGTAGGTAGGTGTGACAGCTGCTATGGCTTTGTCGATGATGCAACTAGTTTTGGAAAGAGATAACTGACTCCAGGAAGTCTTGTTTTTGCTGGTGGTGATCTTTGAGGGTGAAATCAGTGTCCACAGTGAATCCAAGTGACTTGCCAGGGCACCCAGGGTCTGGAACACCATCCCAATATCCATCAAGTCTGCCACAACCATGCTTCAATTTAGTAAAGAACTGAGACTCACCTCTTTGAAGAACTCTAGATGCTGATGCTGTAATTGTACACAAACCAGCTACCTATGTAATGGTATGTTATGTTACATTATGTTGCATTGCATTATGTTATGTTATATATGAATAAAGGAATTTAGACAACAGGACAGAGTAAGTTTGAGGAAAAATAAAAAAAAATGACCGATTTGATAACAGCCCTAAAAGATAAAAAGGACAAATGTGTTGCACAGACATACAGATGCAGAAGGTTAATAATATGAGCCATTCTGTCTGCTTCAAATCGATTCACTCAATGCCTCCAATTATGGCTGGTCTGGTTAATTTAAAGTATGGTATTTCCAGGTACTGCACTTATCTCAATTGCAAGTTGATGATAAGGTAAAACCTGCTGACATTTACCAGGGGAAATATGGTGAATAAATAGCGGAACATGCAGGTTTTGGCGCAGTAAGTATCAAAATGCACAAGTTATGGCCGACTTAAAGGCAAGAATCATAACTGAGGGCTGTTTATCACATTCAATAAAGTTCGATCCATATATCGAGTGCAATAACTATCTCCCCCTCCACCAGGCGGGGCCGATGCCGGTCATCTTCAACCAGAGGGTTATGGAGGGATGGGGGGATCCAGCTCATGTTCTGGCTATTAAGGGGGGGGGGGGTCATTCGTGTGCTTTTCCTCCTATTTCTAGACTTCCACAATGGCTGCAATTCAACATTGCCATTAGATAATTAATTTGATATTGTGCAATGTGAGTGAGTATGCTTGCAGGTGTATATGCGTGTGACGGGGAGACAGTGACAAAGAAAAGTGTGTACAAGTGTGTGTATGCACGCATTTTTGTTTCTTTGTGTGAGAGAGACAAAGAACGTGCAAGACAGTGGGAAAGAAAGAAATTATGTGTGGGTGTGTCTGTGTGTGTGTGTGTGTGTGTGTGTGTGGGTGTGCCTGTGTGTGTGTGTGTGTGTGGGTGTGCCTGTGTGTGTGGGTGTGCCTGTGTGTGTGTGTGGGTGTGTCTGTGTGTGTGTGTGGGTGTGTCTGTGTGTGTGTGTGGGTGTGCCTGTGCAGGACAGGGATAGTGTTTGGATGAACTGGGGGAATGAGAGAGAGAGAGAGAGAGAGAGAGTGTGTGTCTGTGTGTATCCCATAGAGGGAGGCTGTGAAAGAGTGCATGACTGTGCATGACTAGGTGGGTGATTGACAAAGTGTGAAGAGGGATGGAGAAAGGGACTGTGTGTGCTTGTGCACTCGCAAAAACTGTACAGAAAAAGAAGCCACATGATGAGTTGCGTTATCAGAGGTTACTAAAAGTTCGAACTTGCTAGAGAGATGGCAGGAAGCCTCCTCTTCAAACAGCTCTTTAGTAACCAGGCACCCGGAAGATCTGCCCCTGCCTCGTCTGAATGGGTGTAGCTGTGCCGCGAGCGCTGCGTCTCAGACGGCCGGGGTCACATACCCTAATGGCTGGTCCTTTGTGTGCTGTCATGATACATAAAGAAGTGACAAATGTGTTTCCCCCTCTCTTTTGCAGACGTATCTGCATTCAGCCCGATCCCAGAGCATGAGTCACTGGTAGCCTGGGCTGGGCGAGATCTAATCAGCAGAGAGGGCGGCTGGCTTCTCCGTGCCAGGCCGAAGAATCTGGGCAAAGAACAGATAGATTTAGCTGATGGAGCTGGCGCGAGCGCACACACACACACACACACACACACACACACACATACACACACACATACACACACGCACACACACACATACACACACACATACACACACACATACACACAGACACACGACACACAGCTCACATACAGACGAGTGAGTGTGAAACGGGTCTCTATATGTGCGCTAAAAGACAAATATGGAAAAGTAACTACTGAGTAAATGTTCATAGCTCTGCGTTATGCGGATGGACCGTGTGAGAAAATAACAGTCCGGAAACTAAAAAAATCGAACCCAAAGTCCTTTGTATTGAAATCAGGTCCTAAAAACCGGCTCCTGAAAACTGTTTCGTAAAAATAAAGTGCATTTTTATTCATGAAATGTGCAATTTGATCTTTAGTGCTCAAAGTCTGATTTAACTGACCTTTCACCTCAGCACAAGGCCCTCCCACTGTTTAGTGGCTTTGAGACCTAGTCCCATATGTACTAACACATTTTCCCATAGACACAGAATGATTAAAACCCTTTGATACATCAGGCCCGAGTCCCTTGTGAGTCTCAATATCTGTCTGCCCATATGTTTCCATGCTTAATCATGGTGTCTGTATCCCCTGGGGTACAATGAATCCTCCTTCTTGGGTGCATGTGTAACAGGACTCTGCTCACTGCAGACACTTTCCTTCAAATGAATGTATGTTGCTAGCATGCCTACAGCTCTTAACGCATCAATAGCAGTATGAGGTAAAGGTTTCTCTACAGGCATTGCCAAAATACTTTCTGAAGGGTTCTGTCCAAGTTCACTGCGTGGAGGCACAGCAAACAGCCAGAACTTTACCAATCAGTCAGGCCTTTATCGAACAATCAGCAGGAACTTTAACAAACAATCAGCCAGGCCTTCATCAAACTATCAGCCAGAACTTTACCAAACATGCAGCCAGGCCTTCATCAAACTATCAGCCAGAACTTTACCAAACATTCAGCCAGGCCTTCATCAAACTAACAGCCAGAACTTTACCAAACATTCAGCCAGGCCTTCATCAAACTATCAGCCAGAACTTTAACAAACATTAAGCCAGGCCTTCATCAAACTATCAGCCAGAACTTTAACAAGCAATCAGCCAGGCCTTTATCAAACTATCAGCCAGAACTTTACCAAACAATCAGCCAGAACTTTGTCAAACTATCAACCAGAACTTTAACAAACATTCAGCCAGGCCTTCACCAAACTATCAGCCAGAACTTTACCAAACAGTCAGGCCTTTATCAAACTATCAGCCAGAACTTTAACAAGCAATCAGCCAGGCCTTTATCAAACTATCAGCCAGAACGTTACCAAACAATCAGCCAGGCCTTCATCAAACTATCAGCCAGAACTTTACCAAACAATCAGTCAGGCCTTTATTAAGCAATCAGCCAGAACTTTAACAAACAATCAGTCAGGCCTTTATTAAGCAATCAGCCAGAACTTTAACAAACAATTAGCCAGGCCTTTATCAAACTATCAGCCAGAACTTTAACAAACAATCAGCCAGGCCTTCATCAAACTATCAGCCAGAACTTTAACAAACAATCAGTCAGGCCTTTATTAAGCAATCAGCCAGACCTTTAACAAACAATCAGCCAGGCCTTTATCAAACTATCAGCCAGACCTTTAACAAACAATCAGCCAGGCCTTTATCAAACTATCAGCCAGAACTTTAACAAACAATCAGCCAGGCCTTTATCAAACTATCAGCCAGAACTTTACCAAACATTCAGCCAGGCCTTTATCAAACTATCAGCCAGAACTTTAACAAACAATCAGCCAGGCCTTTATCAAACTATCAGCTAGAACTTTACCAAACAGTCAGGCCTTTATTAAGCAATCAGCCAGAACTTTAACAAACAATCAGCCAGGCCTTTATCAAACTATCAGCCAGAACTTTAACAAACAATCAGCCAGGCCTTCATCAAACTATCAGCTAGAACTTTAACAAACAATCAGCCAGGCCTTTATCAAACTATCAGCCAGAACTTTAACAAGCAATCAGCCAGGCCTTTATCAAACTATCAGCCAGAACTTTAACAAGCAATCAGCCAGGCCTTTATCAAACTATCAGCCAGAACTTTAACAAGCAATCAGCCAGGCCTTTATCAAACTATCAGCCAGAACTTTAACAAACAATCAGTCAGGCCTTTATTAAGCAATCAGCCAGACCTTTAACAAACAATCAGCCAGGCCTTTATCAAACTATCAGCCAGAACTTTAACAAACAATCAGTCAGGCCTTTATTAAGCAATCAGCCAGACCTTTAACAAACAATCAGCCAGGCCTTTATCAAACTATCAGCCAGAACTTTAACAAACAATCAGTCAGGCCTTTATTAAGCAATCAGCCAGACCTTTAACAAACAATCAGCCAGGCCTTTATCAAACTATCAGCCAGAACTTTAACAATTAGGTGCTTTTAATAAGCGCCAAGCACATGGAGAGGTGATCTAATACCACAACAACCATGAATGGAAATTCACTTTAAGGCATAATCATGAGGAAATTGCATGGTTGCCTGGACAGTCAACACTTTCTCTAAAAACATCATGCTGCAAGCACTTTAAGCTTCTTTCTCAAGTATTTTGTTCTTGTTCACCCTAAACCTGATTATTCTGACTGCTGCCATGTAAGAATCTAAATTATTTGATATCGTTTTGCAAAGTGCATGTCATTGCTCCCATCAACATACCTGGCCGAGAAGAAACAAAAATGTCCACATGTTCCAAAACATGGTGGGTTTTTTCTTCGGTTCTGTTGAGCAGAATAAGAAAATGGTGTCTGTTGGCTAAAGAAATCTTTTACCTGTTGTCATATGTATTGATTATGTTTTGCTTAGCATCAATACAACAGAAGCTCTACTAAGTTCTGGGCTTCTGAGGCCTGAATCCTAAACATATTTTGGGTGTTGTTAGTACACGTTCTTACCGGTAAATAACAGTGTGTCCACTGCATTGGGAAAGTGGATTAATGGCAGTAGTAATGTGTGACAAGATTGCCTGTGCACACTTAAGCAGAGGCAGTTGAGGTGGAAAAGCATAAAACCTTAATACAACAAATCAATACAGCAAAAAAAACAAGGCAGCACAACACATCAACAAAACACAAGCACATAACAATGCACCAACAGAATGCAACACAACAAAGCATCATAACAGCACAATTGAATTGTATTATATTGTGGTGCTGTTAGGTCGAGTTGTGTTTTGTGTTGTTCTGGTGTGATGTATTATTGTTTTGTGCTATTATATTATGATTGTGCTGTTGTTTTAGTGTGGGCTGTTTCTGTGTTGTGTTGTATTTTGTGGTGTTTTATCTTGTTGCTTTGTTATTGTCACATTGTGTTGTAGTTTATTGGGCTATGATGTTGCATTATTGTTTTGTCTTAGCGTTTTGTTCTGTTGTTCTGTTTTGGTGTTGTGCTATTGTCACTGTTTTGGTGTTATGTTCTGTTATTGTTGTGTTGTGTAGTTTCCTATAGTGGCTTTCCATCCAAAAGCAGCATATTCCATCACAGTTCTAGTGAAAACCCAAATATTGTCACTGTCATAGGTCCCACCGTCCTGCTTTGTGAATCTGCTCGTACATCTTCACATGGCACCAATCACCCTGAAACCATGTCATAGACAATGTCTTAAAATCACCTTTTTAAGCATACTTTATGTGACTCGGATATCAGTCGCTCTGCATCCGCTGAGGTTGCCAGATACTTTATATACTTCAGTACTCATGCTAAAGGGTGGGAAAAGTTTTAAACTTTACCTCCTTAGCAGGGGCGTAGCCAGCCACGGTCCGTGCAGGCAACAGCGGTGGGGCGGTGGGGCCCTGTGAGGGGGGATTTGGAGGGACGATGCAGAGGGAAAATTAAATAAATAATTAATTTTCCCTCTGCATCATCCCTTGAAATCCCCCCTCATCCGGCCCCACCGCCCCACCACTGTTACCTGCACGGACCGCGGCTGGGCGTAGCTACCCCTGCTGCAGAAGATGCAGTGTCATCGGGGCTCAGAGCTACCAGGGACACATTGAACCATGATAACTGCTATATTTTACTACCCCAACAGCAGTAATAAGGGGCATTTTCCTTGCTTGCACCAGGGCCCTTGGCATCCAAGCTACGCTACTGCCCCTTAGTTGGGCAAAGGTGACAAACATGAAACTTTGCATAGTTTGACAAGTTTCATTGCTTTGCAAAACAGTTTAAACTTGTATCTCAGAACTTTGCATATCTTTTTTCAACTTCCATGGCATAGCAAACTGCAAACTGATGAGGTGTACAGAAAAACAGAATAGAAAAGTGGTCAGGTTCAGCAGTCCGGAACGGTGGTAGCAATAGTCCCTAATTTTAACTGCTTAGTTTCTGCCACCTTTATGGCCATTACTCGCTAAATCTGGTGACAGCCCAACTACTACATTGAAAGGTGGGCACTGGAGCCGGCAGGTAAAGAGTCAAGTCCATTTCAGCCATTCCCACACCGGCATTTGCCCTTATAATATTCTGTACCCTGGGTTTGAGTGGCAGCCCTCTCAAGCACTGCTGAGTATTAATGCCTGGCAAATGAGGATCCGTGTGGGGCCATTGCCCTGGCGAATGGGCGCAGGGATATGTTGGATGCTCACTCCTTCCCAATCATAGTGGTCAAGATGAAGCAGTCACTGTCAACCATCATTTGAAAGCATGAAGAGCTTCCCTCTTGATGTCTTCCAATCAGGGAGCTGTAAAGAGTCTATCATCCGAAGGAGACACTGACAAATATCAAGTATTCAATGCTTCCTGTCTATCTGATACTATGCCTTTCAAAATAGTTTTTTGAAGTTTTGTCCAGTGTCCTCTCACAACGCATTTTGGGTGCTCCAGTTTGAATGGATTCCTCTTTTACACAATCTGAGATGTAATTTACCTGAAAAATATATGAGGATATTAAATATATTTGATGTTTGAAATATTGTGAAAATCTCTTGCATTAATTAAGTCAATATACACAAAATTAGATGATGTTTTATATGTGTTCAGTGGTAGCATGCTTAGTGCAATTCTTTAGTTTTGTGCTATACTTTCTTGAATCAACGTACACAGTTCACAACTTGTGCTCCATTTAGTTCAGCCCATTCTTCACCTGAATCTTCTTTCAGCTATTCACTTGTTCGGTTGATTACTTCGCTCCAGGATCTAAGGACCAGTGTTTAGGTTGGAACTTTCCTATCCAGGCAAACTCAATTATTTTTATGGTTCCTACACTTGCTATACTTGTTTTTCAAGTGCAAAAAAGAAATGGCTAGACAAATGCTTATGGATGTAGATGTCCAATCTTCGGAGATTAGGATAGAGGTGTAGGAAGTTTGGGAGGTTGGCTTTGACAACTTTGTGAAGTTTATTTATGAGACTTCACTCTCTTTGCCTACCTCTCATAAGTGGCAACGTTTTATAAAAGACAATTGGTCGCTGAAGGTTGCTACAATCCTCAGTTTTTGCAGGAAGTCACCACCACAGACTTGCGTTTTCTGATGAATGGATCTTCGGCAGAAAGGATAGAGTCGGCCTCAAGGCGAACACATCTGTTATCGACAAAGGAATATTCCGATTTGTGCGCAAAGCCCCTTGTGCATTGTTTACTTGCACCAAGTTAGACTTGGCCGAGGTTGAAGGTTAAACTATAAAGGGGACACTCCGAATCAGGCAATGCTTCTGTGCCCTCGTAAGAAGGGTAGGATGTATTTGGGGATGGCATAAAAACCAAAAGGTGGCCAATTTTGGTCAATTTTCAAGCATACTGTGTCAGAACAGCGACTATTTCTCAGATGGCGCCACAAAAAGCACCATCACAGTTTATGAGTCAGGGATCTTTGAAAACTATTGCAAACGTGTTGAGTGACCCCTCTGCTCTAGCCGTTCCAGACCTTAAGGGGCCCTCGAATGTAGGGAAGCTGCTGGATTCTCTTTAGATCAGGGACCCCTCTATCCATAGGTAATCCAGTTTGAACTTTCTGTAAAGATGAGGTGTTCACTGTGCAGGCTTGTGGCTTAAATGTTGAAGGAGTGGTTGTAAAAGTTCAGGTCCACCCCTCCATGTGGAATAAATGAGAAACATCTCAAGTTGTCTCTTGTCAAGTTTTGGTAGTCAGTCCTGCTGTTATGTTTCTGCCCTGCTGTCTCTAGTTGTTCTTTCTCCTTAAGTCCAGTCCTTATATGCACATAAGAAAAAAAGTCAGAATGAGCTACTCACACCTGTTTTGTGACAGATATCTGAACACACCGTTGGCCACACTGACTCCCGAATGGTTTACGTGATTTGATTTGATTTAGGGTTTTTTACAGCGATCTTATGCCGGAGGCGTCTTTGCGCTAGTTTGTGGGGTGGCTCACCCAACACAATGCATAGCAGCCAAGTCTTTGGGCTAAACCACTGTGCAGCCCACGTGTTTACAACCAGTCCACACTTGGAAGCAGCAAAATACGATTGGTTAGAAAAATGGCTCTTTTCAGCTGCATTTTGTGATTACATTGAGAGAGCCAACTATAGCTGTCCGCACTAGAAAAATGGTTGCATACTGTGCTGCAAATTAAAAATAAATGATTCATTTCCATGTACTGCTTCTCTCCATCACCATAGACGAAGTTTCTTTCATGGTCTTTTCGTTAATGAAGTGAGCTCTCCGTGATATCAGCAGTTAGAGTTCAAGGTGGCAGAACCTTTAGTTTCTGAGAATTCCATTATTGGTGATAATTGAAGAACCGGCAGACTTGTTCATTTGCTTTTCTGCTTGGTTACTTGTGAAGAGTCGTTTAGTTGCATTCTATTATTTCACATTGTTAAATTGTCTCACTGGCAATGTTAAGTGCTGTTGACAGCTTATATCATTTTTACGTTCATAAACTATATGAAGAAAGCTTCTTGCAATTTTTCTGTACTTATATTATTTCTTGAGCTAAGGCAGATGTGAAGGGAACTTGTTCGGAGATTTCGGCATTAGTTTTAAAGGTTTGCAACTCTTTGCGCCCGACTCACTAAACATTTTTGCAAACTTTTCATATTGATTCACAAAAAAAGATGGGTTTGCATTTGTAAAATGCACATTTTGATTCACAGATTTAGGATTTTCAGATTTTTGCTGACTGCAAGTACACTTACTCATGCAGAAAAGTGCAACTTCTTGGTGGATTTTTGCAAGAAGCAAATCTGTGCGAGGGGAGAGAGCGAAAGAAAGGGATTATATAGAAGGAGAGACAGGAAGGCCTGACAATCTTATGCACACTCACAGAGCCAGAGCCATAAGGCTATTGCTATTTATTGTTAATCAGCATTGCATAGTGTGAAAACTGCAATCGAATGGCATACCAGCGCCTTTTGGTGGCCTGAGGTAACTGTTGCTATCTCAGCCCGGTATCTGATTTGTTTTTGCGGAAGTGTGCGGCCAGTACGACCAGACTGTTACTTTTAATCAGTTGTGGGTTTTTGGTGTTTGAGCCTGGAGGAATGAACTACATTGCTTAGAATGTTCAACAAATTTAGCATCTCTGACCACTGTACTAATGTATGTGTTGTATACCAGACAGCAGTAAGTGACAGCCAGTTAATTGCAGCATGGAGCTGTGTCAGGGGTAAATTCAGACTTCTGTCATAATGTGTATGTTACTAAGGCAGTGTGCGGTTTATGTTAGTGGGCAGTACTGCTCATACTAGGAGAATGCATCTTTTAGGTTTCGCCTGCACAGCACTTGCGCTGTGCTTGAGAAATCTATTGTTTTTAATAGAAACTTAAAAGGGACTTACATCCCGCCTCCTCTCTTTCCTGGCTTCTCGTTGGTTCCTGTGTGTGCCACTTACCTTTCCTCCATTTCTATTGGCTGTAGGATATTTTCCGGCATTTACCAATGCTTGTTCCTCATCTGCTGCTTTTATCAGTTTCCCGCTGCCGAAATACTGTTAACATCTGCTTTGGTGGAACTATATTTTCTTAAAGTTTTGCCTTTTACTCTTGCAGCATATTCATATAACAATTTATCACCCGGAGAGATTAAGTGAGTTGCATATAATCACAGGATGTTGAGCAGCGCCGCCGAGACTCAAACCAGGATCCCTAGCTCTCAAGTTAGCAGCTCTGGCCACTATGCCACATTCTCTCCACTCCTGTGTTATCTGTTAGGGAGCTCTTTCTTTCTCCCTGACGATGATTGATGAAAACAGCTCTTTATTCATTACATAGGCGAAACCGATGCATTTCTAATGCTTGTTTTATTATGCAAGCAAAGTCTTATTGGCCTAATTGTATTTCACAGTATTTCATGCTTTTCTTGGCCACTGTACTCACTTTGTTCTTTTCCACAGGCGTTACTTAGTGACAGGAATTCACAAGAATTTTGTGAGCAGGTGCACACTTCGATTTTCTTTTCTTAGCAAGGTCTCTGAAACCAAGTCACACTACAAGCTCATGTCCACTCTTGTTCAGATTTTTCTCTGAAATTTTCTCGCATTAGCAACACTTAAGCATGTTGTACACGCATGCATACCTTGCCTAGGTTTTCCTTAACAGTGACTTAACACAAATTGCACTTGTGTACAAAATGCTTGCAAAATTCCTGATTTTCAGAAGAAAGCTCACGTAAGGTGCAACATTGGAAACTTAACATATGTTCGTAGTTTGTGCTAGAAGTATCCTAGGTTCTTGACAGTGAAAAGTTTGGAACTTTGCACAACCCTGGTTGATACCCAACTATATGAGATGTTTGTGGCGTGTTGTTGGTTTGTACAAAGTTCTGGCTAAAGTGTTCAGTAGAAGGTTGCGTATATTATTCAATGTTGACAGCTCTGTAGCAGCCATTTAAGGCATATGGAAGTGGTGTTGGGTGTGGGTGCAATGGTACCAGTGCTAAAGGCAGGATGAAAGGTGTTTCCAAGGTTGAAAAGTAAGAGTATCCCAAAAAGTACTGGGAATTGATGTTAGGATTTTCTCCACACTGAAAAATATTTTTTCTGTTGCTAAAACAAAGGCTACACATGCAAATGCATATTTATGCCATAGTTATAATATTTATGCCTGTGTGTGTGTGTGTATATATTTGCAGTCGTCAGTAGGTAGTTATAGTTAGGATCATGTGTCCATAGGAAGAGCATTTTTTGACTTGCCTATAATTTTTTGGCGTTGTTTGATGAATTTTCATGAAAGTCTCCAAAAAAAGTGTGCCGGTGAATCCTGTTGCACATGGAAAGTTTCGGGGTGATTTGTCAAGAGGGAGCCGAGAAAAAAGGGGGGGTGAAAAAAGTGTGTTTCCCATGTTAATTCCCATAGACTCTTTAGACACGCCTGCAGCCTGAACTGCTGGATGGAATTAAACCAAATTTGGCAGAAATCTAGCTTTTAGTCTGCAGATCGTGCTTTTTGTTATTTGGTGTAAATCCGTTCAGTAGTTGTTGCGAAATGTAAGGAAATTCAAATTTGTCTATATGTGATTGTGGATAATTTGCGACGAATTCGTGACAAATCACGAATGCACACGCCATTAGGAATGCTGTGATTGTCAGGCTGCAACCTGAACAGAGAGTTGTGGCCGCTAGTTTAGTATTGGGACAGTCCCCGGGGCTCACATCAAATGGCACAACTTGATATAAGGGGTTGTGACCCCATGGGAGGCATATAAGTATCTTCAGAAACCCCACATGTCTACAATATGTCGCTAAACAGTTTTTTTCCACACATGATATTCGCAAATTCATCGTGACAGCCAGCTAGCACATGACCCCCGTGTAACGTCGTGGTGAATTCACGAATATCAGCCAAAAATCTTTTTTAATTATTCACCCCTACTCTGACAATGATGCACCGACGCACTCAGAGAGTAATACACTCAGTCACAAACCCAGTCACAGACTCATGCACCCACTCACAGATCCACTAATACGCTTACACACCCTCTCATAGACCCACTCAGCAATTCATCTGCCCAGTCACAGACCTACTCTGAGAGTCATGCACCCACTCAGAGACCCACTCAGAGACTTGTGCACCCAGTCACAGACCCACACAGACATTAATGTACCCATTCATAGACCCACTCAGGGACTAACATCCGCTCACAGACCCACTCAGAGACTCACAGATCCACTCACAAACCCACTCAGATACTCACGCACCCACTCACAGACCCACAGAGAGACTCATGCACCCAGAGATCCTGTGAGATACTCATGCACCCACTTACAGATGAGCTCAGAGACTCATGCACCCACTCACAGATGCACTCAGAGACTCATGCCCTCACTCACAGATGCACTTAGAGACTCACGCTCCTACTTCCAGACCCACTCAGGACTCATGCATCCACTCACTATCCCATTTAGAGACCCACACACTCACTCACAGACCCACAGAGAGACTCATGCACCCAGAGATCCTGTGAGATACTTATGCACCCACTTACAGATGCGCTCAGAGACTCATGCACCCACTCACAGACACACTCAGAGACTCATGCACCCACTCACAGATGCACTCAGAGACTCATGCCCTCCCTCACAGATGCACTTAGAGACTCACGCTCCCACTTCTGGACCCACTCAGGACTCATGCATCCACTCACTATCCCATTTAGAGACCCACACACTCACTCACAGATGTATGCACCCACTTACAGACCCACACAAACACTGATGCACCCACTCACAGATCCGCTCACACAGTCAGGCACCCACTCACAGGCCCATTCAGAGACTCACACACCCTCTTACAGACACACTCAGAGACTCATACACCCACTCAGTTACTCAAACGGTTATGCAAACACTCACAGACCTTCTCAGACACTCTTGCACCCACTGACAGACCCAGTCAGACACTCATGCTTTACAGACCCTATCAAAGACTCATGTACCCATGTACCCAGATACCCATGCACCCATTCACAGACTCATAAAGACACTTATGCAGCCACTCTATTACCTACTAAGAGACTCATACACTTATTCACCCACTCACACACCCACAGGCAGACTCATGCATGCACTGAGAGATCCACTGAGATACTCATGCACCCACTCACAGATGTACTCAGAGACTCGTGCACCTACTCACAGATGCACTCAGAGACTCACACACCCACTCACAGACTCGGTCAGATACTCACACTCGCTTGCATAGACCCAGTGAAACTTTCACATACACTGCCAGATCCCCTCCGACACTCATGCACTCACTCAGAGACCCAGTCATATTCTCATGCACTGACTCAGAGATCCATACAGACACTCACCCACTCACTCACAGACTCATTGATATTCTGATGCAGTCCCTCACAGACCCACTCAGACACTCATACACCCACTCAGAGATCCACTGAGAGCCTCATGTTTCCAGTCACAGACACTGCCAGAGACTCAGACACCCACACAGAGACCAACTCAAACACTGAAGCACTCACTCACAGGCCCACTCAGAGACTCAGGCACCCAGTCAAACACCCACTCAGAGATGCACACACCCAGTCACAGACCCACTCAGACTCGTGCACCTGCTCACAGACCCACTCAGAGACTCGTACCCACTCACGGACCCACTCAGACACTCTTGCACCCATTCATAGACCCCCACTTAGACACTCATGCACCCACTCACATATCCACTCAGAGACTGATGCACCCACTCACAGACCCATGCAGATACTTACGCACCCACTCACAGATCCACTCAGACACTCACACCCACTCACAAACCCATAGCACCACTCACAGATCCACACACAGACCCATAAAGTCACTCATACACCACCTCACAGAGCCATACAGCTACTCATACACCCAGTCACTGACCTATAGAGCCACTCACATACCCATTCTCAAATTTTCCTGGTTACAATTTGGGAAATAAATAAATTCACTGAAAAAACCAAAGCTTACAGGGACGTTATAGTTAGGAAATACAATAATAAAAAAACATAGAAACTCACTGAAAAAAACCAAAGGTTACAGAGTTGTTATAGTTAGAAAATAGTATAAAAAACTCCTTACAAATTCACTGAAAAAACAAAAAGGTTACAGGGACGTTATAGTTAGCCTCACATTTCACTCATACAAAACCAGAGAAATTTAGCAGTTATAGTTACCTGAGCTAACTATAACTTATGCCCCGCAATGCACTGCTTATAACCTCACATATTACATCACTCATGATATGATGATTGACATCACTGATGACGGAATATCATCCAATGACTGTAAGTGTTTTGTAAAAGTTTCTGAGACTTAAAGATATATACTAAGCACCAACATAAGTTACTAAATTACTATTTTCCTGTGCTAGTAAGTAGACATACTGAGTGGCTGCGTGACGGTCTGTATCAGTGTGTGAGTAGATGTCTGAGGGGCTGTATGGGTGTATATATATTTATGCATATACACATACACATATATAGGCTATATTTATATATAATTTATATACATTTAAATTTATGCTATATACATACAAACATACATACAAATACTAACAAGAAAATTAATAAATAAATATGCCAAAGTCAGAATTTATGTCAGGCAGTGAAATCTAGACAATGAACAAGAGCTAATCCCACCAATAACAGAGGGAGTAGGCAAAACCGATGGGCACCGTCTTTTTGACATATTGGCTTTGCAAATGTTTTTTGTCAATGCTGTGCAACATCGGCTCAAAGAAATGTTTTCTGCCGATACTGTGCAGATTCAGCAAAAATAATTGTTTTTTAAAGTACATGATGATGTGTTTACGCACATTCGTGCGTACATTTTATGGCGCCATGGTGGCCTACTGTGATGATGTGTGCACACACATGAATTACTACATGTGTGCACACATAGGGGATGACGCAACTGCAATTATCAGTATTTTTTATTTATCATCCCAAGATGGCAGATGTCATTTGGAGGGTAAATGAATAAAAAGTGCACCAAAGCGCTTTTAAAAAACTGAGCAGCCCAGCAGCAAATTGCAGCAGCTGGGCCCTCCAAACACATAAATTTATGAGAGTTAGGGCAACTGAGAGGAGATGGTAGGGGGAGTGCATGGAGTAGAAGTCAACACGGGTGGGCCCAGCAACAAGGTGTGGGCAGGAGAGCAACAGAAGAGCTTGAGGGGGAGGCTGAATAAAAAACAATAATTAAAAGAAAAAGATTGGGGTCCGGGTAGCAATGAATGAACTGAGGGTAGGGTTAGGACAGAGGATTATGGGGCACATGGGGGAAGTATTTATGGGGGGGCAACACACAACGGAGGGATGATGAAAGCGAATGGAGTGCTGAAAGAAAAAGAAAAAAGTGGTTTTTTGAAAGTGAGCTGTGGAAAGATACAAATCATGAATTTCTCTTTTAATAGTTTTATCTATGTCGCTGTGTAAATAGGTCATGGAAATTTTAATCTGTAATGTTTGTTTTGAAACTTTTATGGTCTCTTGAACCGAATAAAGTTACTTTGACTTGACTTGATACAAATCAACCAATAACAAGCATTGGCATAGCCAATAGGTCTCGCCTTTGGGGCCTTATAAGTGTTTAGCCAGAGCTATTGACTTTGCCAATGTCTTCAAGCTGTGCTGTAGAGAAGTGTGGCTGCTGTGCAGCATGCTGAAAAGTTATAATAAAAAAGTGTCAGAAGCATTTTTGTTACTTTATATATGACCAAGAAGGCATTATGTAAAACTGAACGACCATATTAAAAAAGTATTTACAATAAAAAATATCCTCAGTTTTCTTTTGTTCTTGCAATGCTGGCAACTTGTTTCTGCCTATTGCAATGGTTGTTTGTTAAAGCTTTTTTTTTGAGGGGGCATAAACAATCGGAGGGTGAAGGTTGGGAACTAGTACCTGTATTATAACACTAGCAGCGGCCAGACGCTAGGGGAGAATCAACAGATGCCAGATTCCGAGAGCAGGCTGAGGTGGTGCTGAGTGATGCTGAGGTGGTATTGGTGGTGGTGGTGACTGTTGCGGAGACGATGCTGAGGTGATGCTGAATGATACTCAGGTGTTGCTGAGTGATACTGCTGTGGTGCTGAGTGATGCTGCGGTGGTGCTGAGTGATGCTGTGGTGGTGCTGAGTGATATTGTCTTGGCGCTGAGTGATGCTGTGGTGGTGCTGAGTGATATTGTCTTGGCGCTGAGTGATGATGTGGTGGCCCTGAGTGATGCTGTGGTGGCCCTGAGTGATGCTGTGGTGGCCCTGAGTGATGCTGTGGTGGCCCTGAGTGATGCTGTGCTGGCCCTGAGTGATGCTGTGGTGGCCCTGAGTGATGCTGTGGTGGCGCTGAGCGATGCTGTGGCGGCCCTGAGCGATGCTGTGGCGGCCCTGAGCGATGCTGTGGCAGCCCTGAGCGATGCTGTGGCGGCGCTGAGCGATGCTGTGGCGGCGCTGAGCGATGCTGTGGTGGCGCTGAGCGATGCTGTGGCGGCGCTGAGCGATGCTGTGGCGGCGCCGAGCGATGCTGTGGTGATGCTGATTGAGAGATAGAGTGAAGATATAATGCCCAATTAGAGAGGGTGGTGAGAGAGAAAGAGAGAGAAAGGGTGTACATAGAATAAAGAGTGGAGCGGGATAGAGAGAGGGAGAAAGAAGGGGCGAGAGAGTGAATGAAGGAGTTTGAAAGAGAAACAGATAAAGGGGTGAGAGAATGAAAGGCTAAAAAAGATAGAGGGGAGAGTTAATTAAGTAGAGAGAGAATTAGAGAGGGGAGAGAGAGAGAAGGCGAGAGACGATAAGAGTGGGGGGTATGGAGTTTAAATAGAGTGAAGAAGTGACGTGGAAAAAGTAACCTTAAATATAGCTTTGTGCTTTGCGCGAATAAATATAAAAAAACAGTGAGACAAAAATACTGGTAATTAGGCTGTGACTCCCAATATAAAACAAATAGCGATATAAGGTGAAATCAACCCACCGAAGCAATATTTCTAACTAGACAAAAAAAAGCATTGGCATAGCCAATAGGTCTCGCCTTTGGGACCTTATAAGAGATTGATAAAGAAATGTAGTAACCTGTCCTCAAAGGTGTTGTTTCGAATGGCCCCTGCATCTTGCCGTTTTTATCTGGAGCCAGGAATGAGAGCAGAGGGGGGAGGCCGGTATTCGAGGGGAGACGGGTCAACCTTTCTGAACACTTTCCTGGCTTTCCTGAAGAGAGCAGCGCTCCCGAGGTCGGCCGGAGTGCGCTGGCACAGCTGCCCCGTTCTCCCCCGGACACAGCTAATGCTAGCGGTCTGCTGGGCAAGCAGTAATAAATAACATCAATAACATATTTAGGCCACAGTACAAACCTCATAGGTCACAACTAGATCCAGCAGAAACTATTTGTAACTCATCAATTGGAATTTCCATTGGCAAATGTTAATGCTATTATTGTCGAGGCAGAAAAGACGTTACTAATATTCCTTCTTCAGTAATGCCTGGTATATCTTTAGTTTGAATCATTCATTAGCAGGATAAAAAATATGTGCGTTGCATGGTTTTACTTTTACAATTTACAAAAAAATCTGGAATGAAAACCAAACATGGTGTGCTCTAAGCAACTAGGGTCGTGTCACTACGAAAGTGACTGTTACCATGTTTCCACAGTTGGCAGTATTTACATCAGTACACTGTGAAACCCGCTGTGAGTTGGATTAGTCTCTTCAAAATAACTCATTTCCTACTCATCTCGCTCCTGTGAAAACTAATCTTGCAATTTACAGTCATACCTCTCTGCGTCTCATACACATAAAATTTTTAAATTGTTCTGACTTTGGTGTATTTTGCAAGTGGTTTGCAAAGCTTGCTGCGACAGAGGGCGTGCTTTCTCTGCCTCACTTACACAAATAAAGCCCTTAGTTGTGTCTACCCCTATGTGCGCCTTGTTACTTTTTTATGAGCAAGGCGTGACAATCCGTGTCTGCTCGTCCTACTTTGTGTTTATGTCTAAGGATTAGAAGCAGATGGGGAGCTGAAAGGAAACCGCGGCTCTGCAGCTTAAAAGGCATCCCGCATGAAACAACCCGGTAACCTGCGGTTCACAGCCCATCCAGTAACGCAGACGCCTCAGTCAATTCCCCAAACCTTATCTGCCGTGCACAGTGATAAAGGGTGCTATATAAACAACACACAGAGCACGGCAGTTTGCGTGCCTCTCTGACTCAGAAACTGCACACTTATTATTATTATCAATATCCGTATACAATGCAAACAGTAGGTACATGAGTACAAGTCTTATAAAAAAGCGTGGCCATGTTGAAGTTGTTCACGGCACCGCACAAAATCAGTGGAAAACAAGCATTGGCCGCGCGGCCGTGAAACCGACACGGCCGCGCGGCCGTGAAAGTGAAAGTAATCGTGAGGAAGCGGGTTTTGGAAGTGCAAACAGTGGCTTTTGCTGGCGACCAGCTTGCGTTCACGCGAGCGTCCAGACGGCGAGGGAAGCCATATGGCGCCTGATCGCGCGTGCACGCTCGCGTGAACGCAGGCTAGTCGCCAGCAAAAGCCACTGTTTGCACTTCCAAAACCCGCTTACTAAAACTCTCGCCAGAGCAGCGCATGCGCTGGCTCAGGCGAGACCTAAAAATGATGGTAAAATAACTATGCTCCAGGGGAGGAACAAACACAAAACGAGGAAGCCATCAAATATGAAGCAAGCACATGAGTGTGACAAAAAAAAGTCACCCAAAGGTATGCAATGGGCTGCTCTAACCCCACTGCAAGCTTTGGTATGGTCCACAAGAGGCCTTTTGACAACAAATAACTAAACAATTGTGTGGCTTTTTTAATAATGTATGACAGCAAAGGGGATGTAAGTTGTATAAATCAGGACGTAGTCTTAGAAAACGTAAATCCTGTCCACAAATGGTGCAACATAATAGAGGCATTGTTTTATAGTAACTGAGCCCTGGGTGAACTCATTATGCCCTCATTTCCCTCCAGAGGCAGCCGTTGTTATAGATGTTTCAGATCAGCAGCCATTACTCTCGTGGGCGAGTACATCACCAAGGCCGATCACATTTCCAAGGGCGGGTCCCGCCTATCAGAGGCAGCGTCAGAAATGCATAATCAGAACAAAAAGTACCAGGAATTGATTTTCCATCCTGAGGTCAAGCAGAATACACCACGGAGGCTTGAAAGCACGGTGCTCGGATTAGATTTCAAGCAAAGTGCTGTAATTATGAGGCAGGAAATGTTGCTGGATCTTCACCAGACCTTGCTACGTCATTAGATGCTCTGAGGTGTGGGGGAGGGGAGGGGCTGCAGCAAGACGGTTCCAAATTGTGATGTGTCGCAATTATTTTAAAAAATGAGACTGTTCTGGAGAAATGACCAGGAATGAAGGTGTCGGAAGATAACGTACTGTTGTCCCCTGCCCCCTCCTCGGCTTTTCTCTGCTACACTAATTATGTGTATTACATGGCTTTGCTATCATAATTGATAAACCCTCACTCTGTGTCTCCATCCAGTCTGTAATTGTTCCTGTAAATGCAACATTCGCTCCATTTCCACCCAATGCGGTTTGTGTCTTCTAAGGCTTAATACTATGCGTGATAATGCTCGAAGATGCACATTGGACAACAACTCTTGTGTCAGTTAAATTATTTTCCTACTGTATTTATAACGTAGGCCTAACATCCCTTACCACTGATGAAGAAAGCAATACGGCGCTTTATTTATATTGAAATATTGAGACAAAATAAAGCCGTACAGATGGATGTTCCCTACAAACACGAAATGTGAGAAATCATGTTGGAAGGAGACCTTCTATCTCTTAAAGTGGAAGCAATATGGTCTAATGGGCTGTTGAGTGTCTGCTTTTCTGTCTTCATAAAGGTGATAACACACATCACTTGTTTACATTTGTGACACTATAGCAGTGTAAAATGAAAACCCCCATTCTACAGTGTAGTAATGAGCAGTAGTACCAATCACCTGCTGCCTGCTTCTCACTGAACTATAGGAGACACCCGCTGTCCCCTGTGACTTACGCATCTTTGCAGGTCCAAGAGAAACTTTGGAAGGGAGTTTGCTGAAGAACAACTGCATCATACCTCTGCTCTACAGATGAAACAGTCTCTGTATTTGATAACTGTGTTGTCTGCTTAGCTCTGCCAGGGTGAAGAATTTCCCTCAAAATGACTTCTAATGCAGGAGCCTCCTTAGCGTTCACTGGTCTCACTTCACAGCCAGGGCTACCTGTCTTTGAAAGGCATGGTCTATTAAGAAATCATCTAATCACACACACGCACGCACACACACACACACATCACGTCCACTTCCTGGAAAGTTTTGGGGTGATCCCTCAAGCAGGGGCCCAGAAAAGGGAGTGTTCCCAAAACAATTATTTCCATGTCAATTCCCAAAGCAAACATATGTCGCAGCTAAGGAAAATGGTTCAGCTGAATTGAAATGAGCAAAAACGTTAGAACTTTGCTCCGAAAGCATGCTTTTGTGATTTGGTGTAAATCTGTTCAGCCGTTTTTGAGACATTTGCATTTAAAGCTGTGCTTGGGGTGATCATGAAGGGGTTAAAACATTAGGGATACCTAGACTGTCGGTCACCCTTGATTGGCTGACCAAAAATGGACAACATGTTGGGGCAACTGTTACAGGACTCGAGGACATTGTCCCCATTGAAATGCATGTAGTGAAAGCCTGTTTCACAAAAATGAGCACATTTAAAGGGAGATAACAGATTTTAGTCACAATTATGAATTATTTGGTGGTGGTACCCTACTCATTTTAGGGAACTGTGGTGTGTTCTAAGGTGGTTTTACCTTGTGAAAAATGCTGATCCTCTGCTGGGATTTGATGAACCATGTTTGAGAGAAAACTGTTTTCTCTCATGATTTTCTCATAGAGGTTATGGAAGGTGCTCCAGAAACATGCACTTCTAACAGCAGAAGCGGCTTCTCAGTTGTTTCCCAGCATTCTACTGCAGATTCCCAAAGTGATCTAATGAACAACTAGAGCAGTACCATTCTTTATTTATGAGAAAGGTGTGGCACACCTAAAGCCATCTTGATGAAATGTAGGCTGTAAAACGTAAAACATTTCCATTAGAGATGAGCAAAATTAGTGGTTTCTTTTTGTCATAGAAATTATGTTTAATGCTACGTAAAGCTAAAATTAGGGCACATTTTCAATGAATTCTCAAATATCCTTTTCATCCATTTCAGTAAAACATTTTGACATACATAGTGAAACATACCTCCAACACCAGCAGCAGTAATTTGAGAAGTCATCAGTGATGGCATCAATGTTGTCCTTTAATATGTAATGAGTGTCGTAATGCATGAGTTCATAAGCAGTGCATGAGCGATGCAAACTATAGTAAATTCACCATAACATCACTTTAACCTTTGGTTAAACTGTGAAATATGGGAAATGTTTTACACTTCCCTGTGAAATATGGATAATGAAAGCCCCCAAACAACTCTGCAGAACTTTAACTTTGTTTGGGATACTAGGATTATGCAGAGTGTAGGATCACATTATGCTGCAACATTTTCTTAGTTATGAAGCAAGAAATGCAAATTATGTGGCACGCTCTCTGGCAGTATTATTTTCATCCATTTGAGATAGAAACAACATTTTTTGTCAAGTCTGCAAATTTTGCAAGTTAAAAGGCAAATTATGTGCCAAATTCAGTAATTCCACAATTATGTGGTGAGCACAGCAGCTACAGAATCACATAAATCATCTGATCCTCACCATCGTCCATTTTTTTTATCATCAATTAATTCATGGAAGTTAAACCTAAAGGGCCCGATTCACAAAGGTAAAATGAGACTAAAGTCTAACTTTACGACTTTTGGTATTCACAAAGGGCATTTACTACTCGTAAATGCCCTTTGTGAATATCGAAAGTCATAAAGTTAAACTTTTGGTATTCACAAAGGGCATTTACGAGTAGTAAATGCCCTTTGTGAATACCAAAAGTCGTAAAGTTAGACTTTCGTCTCAGTTTACTTTCGTGAATCGGGCCCCAATACTCTAATTGTAATCAGTGCCCATTGTTAGCTGTAATTTGAAGTAAATCACTTTTTCAAGATAACTACCCCCAAAATAAACATGTAATATAAAACAGAAATAATCTGTAACATGTGTAGTATGGGCCTATATTGCTATCTCTGGGGTCTGGTGACAGTTACAAACTCAAAGGTCTTGTGGTTTGTAATGTAACCAAAACACCTAGATGGAACTATTGAACTATATAACACAGTTACCCATTATCAATGCTTAATTAGTAAAAGAACAAATGCCTGGCCTCAATGTTTTGCTTAGAAACCCCCAGCTGATGCTATTTCATAGCAGCATGCCGAATACCGAGGCTGTGTAGTCTTGATTCAACCTCATGCCTCTTTAATCCACCACAAGGCACTCCCTTCCTTTTTATTTACATTTTTCAGGTTCTTGCTATCTATATGAAACTAGAAATCTGCATGAGGGCTTACTAGATGTCTTCACAAATATGCAATAATAAAAACTTATTTTTTATAAAATAATTATTTACCACATTTCTTCTATTTAAAAGTCCCCTAAATGACAATCATTTTATTATTACCCAGTGTTTTTGTACTCAACTTACTGAATACATAAGGATGAAACATTGAGATGGCATGACCATACTCAAAATTGCAAGCTGCACATCACAAAAGCTCTGTTGACTGTTAACTCATTAAGACAGCTTTTTTTTTTTTTATTTGTTTTTATTGAGCAGAGCAAAATAAGCATGACAAAAACAGTTATCAACAGGATGTTTTAACTGATACTTTTCAATCCAAAAAACAGTTTCTTTACAGCTATAAAAATCAACATGGATCAAGTACCGAAGCATAAAACAAAAAAAACAAAAAGAAAGAAAAAAACAATAATCTGGCTGCATCTTAAACTGTTTACAAACAAGCAAATCTTACTTGTTGAAGTGCTAAAGTGCTATAGTACCCAAGAAAAATCACATTAACCTGTTCAAAGCCCTGTACATTTTGCATATTGTCAGCACAAATAGTAGGATGAAGACAAGCATGTTACAGCTCTAATACAGCTACATCCTTAATGTTTGGGCCGTACTTAAAACAGTGTCATAGCCGTCAACAGATGTACACATTTTACAGACAAAAAGTGCTAGAAGTGCTAAAGTGCCAAGGTGCCTTCTAAGTGTGTGTATCAACACACCAAAAGTGTGACGTGCAGCACCGGCAAAGTGCTTAAAGTGCAAAATCTATAAAATCTCAATTCCAGCCATGGTTTCGAAATTTCCAAAGTACTTACAGACAGTAGTGAATGTTCTTGTAGCGCCTACCCTCCTGGCATATGCTTCTTCAAACATCATAGTTCGTTTCATTTTATTTATCCATTTTAAGTAAGAGGGTACGTCGTTAGACCTCCAATTCTGGAGGATTAAAGAGCGGGCCACAAGAGAGCAAATCCCTATAAAAGTTTCCTCCGCATTTGTCAGATCTCCCCTAAGTCTAGAAATGCCGAAGAGGGCTACCTCGGCCTCTGGATCCAGCCTCTTCTGGATTGCCTCGCTAATAGCCGAAAAGATCTTAACCCAGAAAGACTCTAGTTTTGGACACGTAAAAAATATATGGAGCCAGTCCCCTTCCCCTTCCGCCTGGCATCGGAAACATCTATTCTCCACTTCCGGGTGTCTTTTATTGGGGTTTTTAGGAGTATAGTATGCCAGCCACCGCGAGAGAAAGGCCATCCTTTTAAAGTTGGCAGCTCTTAATGACTTACTGCCTAACTGGGATATTAACTGCCACTCCTGGCTAGACAATGTGCAATTAGTTTCACGCGTTACTTTTTCTAAAAATTTCTCAACCAGGGGGGATTCATTAAGTTTCCTCCGCTGAGAATACCAATTGCCCACCCCACTAATTTTGGCTCGATATAAAACACATACCTGTTTTGTAGGGGCTCCACTTAATATAAGATTATATCTATTTATAAAATTTACAATCTGAAGATACTCGAAGAAGCCAAGTTTGTTACGATCGCCGTGTCTATTCTGGACTTCTTGCCAGGTAATTATTCTATTATTCATAATAAAGTGCCCCAACTCTTCTAGGCCACAATCATTCCAGTTTTTAAGATGACTAGAATGAATTTGAACACCCAGACTTTTACATTCCACTAACTTTAAATAGTGGAATCCAGAAGAGCCGGCTTGTTTAAAAAAGGATTTCAATCTAAAGGCGTAGTCCTGTAGCGTCTTGTATCTAGTCCTCTTCGGCAATTTAGCTATTTTTAAAAATGTCGGTATTTGCGAGCCAGATTCCTTTATCATTTTAGCTAATCAAAATTTATCGAATACTCCATTTGGTTCCAGCAAGCGAGCTGTTAGATCTAAAATCGCTGCCTCATAATAAGTTTGAATTTTCGGCAATGCTAGCCCACCCTGATTGATTTCTAGCTGTAATATTGCTAGCTTAACCCTGGACGCTTTTTTACTCCAGACAAATTCCCTAAACATGGACTCCAGCTCTTTAAAAAATTTAGAGTTGATTTTCAAAGGTAGATTAATAAAAAGAAATACTAATAGGGGAAGTATGGACATTTTTATTAGGGCCACACGGCCTATTAAGGTTAAAGGTAATAATGACCAATTATCAAGCAATACTTTGATTTTGTTCCGCACTGCTTGATAGTTTAAGCTAAATAGCTGCTTATAGTGGTTGGAAACGAATATTCCCAAATAGCGTATTGGTTCCGCTTTCAAAGCCTGAGATTTGAGGTTTGAAAGGAGGAAATCACAATCGGTATTTAAGGTTAGAATCTCGGTTTTATTTTGATTTATTTTATAACCCCCAATCAATTCAAATTGACTAAATTCTGTTAGTACCCGATCCAAATTCAGGCTCTCAGGGCTTAAGTATACTACGATATCAACTGCAAACAGCTTTAGTTTCGCCATACCCGGTATTGGAGGTCTAATTTCCTGGTTGTCGCGAATTCTTGCAGCCAGGGGCTCGATAAAGAAGGTAAACAGTAGAGGGGACATCGGGCACCCTTGTCTGGTCCCACGATTGATATTTACTGTCCCTATTTTATTAGCATTTATCACCACCTGGGCCTGGGCACCCTGATAGATGATCCTCAACATATCTATCACCGGGGCAGGGAAACCAAATTTACCCAACCCATAAAAAAGGAGCGTCCCAGTTCACCAGATCAAACGCTTTTTCAGCGTCCACCATCATTATGAGCGTTGGAATTTCATTATTTTTTAAAAAAGTCGAGAGCCTGTATTAGAAACCTGGTGTTTGAGGACATTGACCTTCCGGCAACAAACCCAGACTGGTCTCTATGAATCATTTCCTGGGCTAGGGGAGTAAAACGTTGGGCCCAAACTTTCATTAGAACTTTATAATCGGCGTTTAAGAGACTTATCGGTCTATAAGAATTGACATCTTTGTGATTTTTACCCTTCTTCACAAAGCTTATAATTATAGATACTTTAAAACTTGCGGGGACACAGCACCCCTTCTTAATATTGTTGAACAGCTTTGTCAAGAAGGGAATCAATTCCTTAGAAAAAGTCTTATAAAATTCTATTGACAGCCCATCGTTTCCACATGCTTTTGCCCCTGCAATCGATTTCAGAACTGTTAAAATGTCTGCTTCAGATATATCCAGTTGGATTTGATCCATGCGCAAATTAGACAATCTAGGGAGGTTTACCCTCTCAAAATATTCCTGGATTAAATCTGAGCTAACCTCATATCTAGTGGTGTAGAGCTGTTGATAATGCTCCATGAAGACTTGAGCTATGCAGTCCTTGTCCGTTATCGTGTCACTGGTCTTAGGATCTATAATCTCGGAAATTAGAGCTGCTTCCTGTTTGGTCTTAGTTAACCCGGCTAGCAACTTCCCGACCATTTGACTGTCTTCGTATACACGTTGTTGATATGTCCTGGAGCTATTTATCTCTTCAATTAAAAACAATTCCCTAAGTGCCTGTTTCGCCTTTTCGAGTTGACCCCCAATTTCCCGCCCCCCTGGTCCAGAGGTATTTCTCAGACTCAAAGCACTATCCACCGCCTGCTGGAGTTTGGCAATTTTAGCGCGTCGTTTTCTTGACTGGGCGGCAGAGAAAGCAATCATTTGCACACGCAAAGCTGCCTTGAACCCCCCCAAACTGAAAATAAATCTGCCGTTCCTTGTTAATCCTAAAGTATTCCAAAATCCATTCTCTTATATCAGCTACCCATTTAGGGTCCTGAAGGAGGACACGGTCCATCTGCCACCTAGATCTAGTCCTCCTACCCTCCTCAATTTCTAGCTCTAATTTTACAAAGGAGTGGTCGGAGAATGAATTAGCCCCTATATCGGTGTCTATATGATTCAACGATCCTGATATCAGAAAGAAATCGATACGGGAAGCGGTTTGAAATTAGCTGGAGTAACATGTATATTTACACTTTGTCTGGTTAGTTTGACGCCAGGGATCTGCCAAATAAAATTCCTGTTTAATGGCTTCTAGGACTATCTTAGTTTTAGGCTTCAATTGCTTCTTATTTTTATTGGAGGTATCCTTCCTAAGATCTTGAATAAAGTTAAAGTCACCTCCTAAAATGATCTGCCCAGGTGCCCCCCTGAGAGTAGCTCACTGATTTTCACTAATGCTGAGGGATCATCTATTACTGGGCCGTAATAGTTTACAAAATTTAGTGTTGTCCAGTTTAGTTTTACCTCAACCCATATCCATCTTCCAAGGGGATCTCTTCGGACTTGACCAAATTACCAAGGCAAACCTCTACAAAAGTAAATAGCTACACCTCTTGTTGTAATTTGGCAGCACTTAAGTTAAGCATTAGCCGAAGACATCCTGTATTCAGAGGCTAAATTGTCCGCTTTGTGGAATCCATTTTGTATTTCTGTCAGCCATTTTGGCTGCCATGTGCTGCCATGTGCTCGCCATGTGCTCTGTCCTACCTTCCTGTTAACTGCTCTTGAAATCTGCCTAGAGACGAGTTATATTTAGTTTCTTTTGCTTTGCACATGCTCAGTTGAGCTCGCAGCTGTCCATGCAGCTGTTCCGAGTTTATAAATGTCAGGATGTGTCTACTAGAAGTAGAAACTGTTAGCTCCACCCACTTGTCGACTGTGCATTTCTTGTATGACCTTATATGTACCTAAAACCAGCATTTGTGTTTGTACCGCCTTCATTTGAGCCCCTGTGTGGGTATAAAAGGACCAAGGCCTTCCATTCAGTGTGCTACTTCATGCATTACCGAAAGGTGCTGTGTGAATGTAGCTCCACCTCATGAGGTTTAATAAACTCTGTCTTTTCTATTCCAGTTTCTGTGCCAACTTCTTCCTATTGGTCTGAGGACTCTGTGCAAGGAAGGGAGAACCCCTAAGCACTGGTAGGCCTTGTTGAGGCTCACCACTACAAATTGGCGCTTCCAACGTGGGGCTCATCGGCGACTCGGATGCCTGAAGGACTGGTCGAGACGAAGGATTGGAATCTCGCTTTTGGACGCGATCGCTGCCTGAGGAGACCCGAGTCTTGGCACCCATGGCGTTTTTCCTTTCTTTCTGATCTGACCATCCCGGCGGCGCTGGTCCTCGACTGAGATCTCTTCTGTTGATTCGCCGTGCAGTGACCATTTGGTCGATTTGAGAACTTGGCAGTTGGAACCTGGACACCATTTGATTGGTAAGAGCCGCTTTGCGGCACTTGCTGTTGGTTTGATGCCTTTGATTGGTAAGGTAGTTTAGTAACACTTACTGTGGCTTTGTTTGTATGATTGGCCAATTTTGGAATCTGTTTTGTAATTATATATGTATTGTAATACATATAGGCAGGTAATGAGGAGATTTTTCTCTAACTTTGAAAACTTGAACGGCACACATTGTGTTAAGTGTCACTTGGAGTATAATATTATATATGCTATAATATTTTTGGCATGCCTGCTTCTAGCACACTTCGTAGAAAGTGTTGCTGTTTTGGAGGTACCAATATGGATTTAGTAAGTACTCAGCTGACTCCTCAGAGGGGATACCTAAATAGGTTTAGGTATAGTAAAAAGATATTTCTTTCTTGGTGACTAAGTACCCCATGGAACTAAATATGTACATAAAACGGATCCTGATCTGTGCACTTAGTAACATTCATAAGTGGTGATATGCAGAGCGCTTTTTGAGTGTTCTACCAGCCAAAACTGGCGAATTTGGTGTATTTTGGCTTCTTAGCAGTCTTTTGGGCTGTTTTGGTGCAGTCTTTTGGACTACTTTTGAGAGCTCTTCTTGTAAATATGACTTACAATTAGTATTTACAAATAGTTTGGTTTTGCGTACAGTCTGTAGGCTGTCTCTTGTTTTTGCCCTAAGTGTTGATTTGTGGGTTAATTGTTTTTTTGTTGTATGTGGTTCTGGACTGACATGCTTGAAAGTACTTGTTTCAGTAAAGTAGACTATGTTTTTTGTGTAAGAATGGCTAGCCTTAAGCGCGCTGTGTTGTGTGTTATGAGTGTATGACCCCTTTCTGAAAATGTCTGGAATGAGCTAAATTTGGCTTTTGTTGTCATTCTGTTATGCAAATGTCATTTAAAGTACTACATTTTAAAATTCAGGGAATGAATAATGTAACATATGCTAAATAGCTGCACGCTACCATTAAAATTGATAAAGTAAGAAACTATAGATATGTGCAAATTGCCACACTGGTACAGATAAATCAGAATTTACATTCAATAGGAATAAAATAGGCCTCATAGAAAGGTAGGAAAAACGAATTTGTGTGCTTTCACACAATTAGGACTAAAATGAAAAATGTTACAGTATTATCCTTATATATTAATATTGAAAAGCATTCACATCATCTGAGTGAATTGGTTGTTGCTGAAATAAACACCACATTACAGAACGATAGATTTGTGCTGGCTTGAAAGGCGTGAGATGTTGACGCCTGCTGGTCAGAACACAGCTGTGTCAACAACACATGGCTATTCTTGGTCCCAAGCTATAAGGAAACTGCCGAGTCAACTAGATTTTAAGTTAGTGCAAACATGGTTTGAAAACGTGCATTAAAAACTGCTGATTTTATAAGTCAGAAAAGACAGTTTCATTATTTTGGATAACAGAGAAAAGATTAAAAGGGATTTCCTTTCTTAATGCCTTTTTAACAAGCACATCCGTGGTTCTGATGTTAAATGATTACTGTCCTTTAAAAGTGACGCTGACTTTTCATGTTTCAGTAAGGCTTTTGTGCTTCAGTATTATAAATAAATACATTTAAAGGTGATAGGAAAGGAATGAGGCTTGCTTTTCATATGTGGAACCATCAAAAGGGTTTGTGATCATTATTAAAAAAAAAAGGAGAATTTTGATTATATGAAGAGAAAAAAATGTTTATTAAAAATAATTGCCCTAAAATTGTTTTTGATCTTTGTAATGTCTGATAATCATACTGTGAATAATATATAGCTCCTAGCATCAAAGTTGGATTTAAGTAGCACTTTACCATGATGTGGGGAGTGCAATGTGAAATTTCACTTTATCCAGGCATATAAAAACGTTTTTTTTAAGGGTGTACCTTATACATTTCTGATCCCCCATCTCTGGGATATCTAGAGGACACCCTGGGGATCCCTAATATGCCGCAATATTGTAGGTTATTCATTTTAAGTGCCCCTACCACCAAAGTCGAAATTGGGACAAATTCACTATTTAAAAGTAGTTCTGCCAAGCAGAGCAGCTTTCACACTGCTCTTAGGTTTCAGTAAATGCACACATTTAAGTATAGCACAAATAGCTGACCTCTAACCTGCTAGAATGCACACCATGCACTGCACACAGATAGAGACAAGTATTGAAAAAAAAAAACACAGCAGAAGTTAGATCCTACTTTTAAAATTATTAGGCGGACAGGACTGCCTTTCAGCTGTGATTCTCCAGAGTTGCTTTGAATTGCAAAGACCGCATGGAAAGCCTTGCACAAAAATGGGACAGCTGGTGAAAGGGTTAAAGGTCGGAGTTCTGCATTTAGCTAACCTAGCAGGGCTAAGGGGAAGGTTTGCTTGGACATTTCGACCTCCGAACAGTTTTTGAAAGAAGAGATGACAGCGCAGAGAGAGGAAGAAAAGCTTTGCTTCCTATTTTTGGCAAACGCAAGTTTTGCGCAGTCATATGAAAAGAAGGAAAAGCAGTGACGTATGTGGGCCCTGAGTAGAGCATAGCTCTGCCATGTATATCAAAATAATGGTTTTAGTTTAAAGATTACTGTGCAAGGGCTGAGATAAGGAGGCAATGGATTTTAGTTTGCATTCATGCGCCCTCATGTTAATCTAGCACCATTGCTGAAGGAATTGGTAATTGGTTATTAACGCTTTCTAAAGTTAACTCAATGTGCTTGTGTTAGGCTGAATCAGAGAATGGCTACTTTCTAAGATATCTCCTACAAGTTTGTTTGTGCCCAGTTGCCACAAATAGGGGTAAATAGTGTTGACAGAGGGTAAACCTGTTTTCAGGTTTTCCTACTGTCAAAATGGGGGAAGGAGGTTAGCTCCTGGGCAAATTAAGGGTAGGCTAATTTATGTTTTCTCTCTTCTTTTTCTCACTCTCTCATGAGTCTGTCTAAGCTGTCTAGGAAATGGCCATGAGACATTTAATTGGCTATTCAGTAATACTGTTTTAAAATTGTTAGAATTAATAAAATGATGAAAAATATACTATGTTACTGCCCATCCTGTATGAAAGAATGAGTAGAACAGATTGATGTTCCCTTATTTGATCTTTAAAGGGAACTGTATAGTGGGGGTTTCTGTTCAAAAATCTCAGGTGGCAATACCATTATTGTTTATGTTATTCTCATGTTCTATACAGTTTTGCAAGGGCATTGCTAGTCTTTTATTAGCTAGTCTGTGTAATTGAGCTGACAGCCCTTATTAGAACTGGAGATAGGGTTTTTTCCTTTTGAAAATGATGTTGCATAGTTCGGATCGTGAAAAGTAGAATGCAGGAAAGACGCCCATGTGATCCTTAGCAAACATTTTGAAGGAAAATATTGTTTTATAGGAGTTTGTTTGTCACAACATGTTCTGCTGGAGAAATTTATGTACCCACTATCTTGAGTTTTTTAAAAGTTATTTATGAAATAAGAATCCCTGTTAAATTAGCAGTTTTAGATTTTCCTACTGCGCCTATAACATGAGAGCATGGTCCTAAGCATAAAATGTAGGTGCTTTTATTAAGAGAAATTATTTTAGAAGTGTCTGCAGTCCTGTACAAGTAATGCAAGGTTCATAAGTAGAAGTGTAGGAAAAGTTCCTTTTTCTTGAGGTTCTTCAGATGAATAATATAGGAATACACAAATGTAAGGATTTGGAGTATGTCTGTATTGTTTTTCTTTTTTCCTCAGAATTTAGTAAATGAACACAGACTTCCTTGGTTGCTTGGGATTGGGTGACTATTACTCTTGTCAGTTCACCAAAAAGTTCCTTTTATACTTGCCAATAGGTCTAGGGTGTTTTTTTTATTCTCAGATAGATTAAGTGGTTCTTGGGTGCCTTGCTAATGAATGGGGCATCCCAAGACTAAGGAAGTATTCTGAGACTATCCTCTCTGTTGATAGATTATTTTTGTGCCTTGTCTAAAGACCTTTTGTTCTGCCCACCAATAGATATTTGCTGCCCTACAACCATTGCCAGAGGGGCCCGGACATCAGATCCAGCCTGGGAGTCAGCACCAGTCCAGCTTGGAGTCAAGATAAAGGGAACCAGCACAGGCGTTGCTGGCAACTAGGACCTCAGTGAAGCCGGAAGCACTGGGACGTGAAGTGTGTACCCCTGCCACTGTCTTGGGCGAAAGACGGGGTCACAAATCAGGATGAAGAAATCTTTCTGTGGATCCAGTTTTTGATGCCCAGCTGAGAGAGTCACAGACCGATAAGGACGGCAAGGAGGCTTTTGCTTGAGGTGATCCCCTTTGAAACAAGGGTTGCTTCACATATCCCAGCATCAGGCCTTTTGAGTCCTGGTCCCCAAAGTGAATGCAAGTCTGCGCCTCTGTTTGTTGATCAAGGGATGCCTGAGCATACTGGCTACACTCTGTGGCCCCAACAAAAGAGCAGTGCGCCAGCGGAGCAATACAGGAGTTAAGGAAGGACTTGAGTTTAGGGTACAGGTGCTGTGCCCTTGGTGCCTGTTAGATTAAAGTGAAGAAAACTGATGCACTGCCTGAGACACTGGACAGGATCGTTGAAAGACTTTCTCTTCTCAAACTGGGCCGTGATTCTTGAGTTGCGAGTTGTGCAGCTCCACCGTGGGAACAACAAGAGCCTGCCTGTGAGGCTCAAACGGACACAGGGAGAAGACTCCCCTCTGGCTGGTTGTACAGCGGCTACAATTTCCCAAGGACTCTTTTTTTGTTAGTAATGTACCCCTTTGATCGTCCCATTTTTGAGGGGGATCAGCCCTGCATTAGTGTAGTGACACCCGCCTTGGCCCATGGTGAAGAAATCAACGGCTGCCCAGGGACAAGAGCTCCAAAGATTGTTTTCAACAAGTTTTTAGAAAGATCAATCATTACTGTTGCTGAAATGAATAACAAAATAATCATTTGTGCTGTAGGGTTTGTTGTTGCTATGGTGGCTATGGCAGCAATTACGTGGTACATCGAGAAGGTGGCTCCTGTTCGACAGTTTTTTGTTGCCACTACGCCAGTACCAGTGGAACACTACTACTTCACTCTTCCCTACCATGAGCAGAAGCATCGACAATCCTATCTAAACAATACCTTTATCCAGATGTTGCACCATACTCACAATGCTACAAATACTACCAACTGTTGGGTGTGTGGGATGATACCTGCACATCAAAAGAAAGGAGGAACACCTTTTATTCCTCTTCCATTTTCTCACAATGGTTCTTGTCAAGCTTGGTATGTGCTTTTGTTTACATCTGGAAAGCCTTCAGTAGGTGGGATTATTTTTCAACTTAATAAAGTGTGTTATCAAAATAAAGAAGGTTATCCACAAGCCAAAGGGACTAAATGGGAATGAGAAGAGTATCAACCGGACAATATTTCAACACCATATGTCTTCACAAATGTGAGAATAAAGAAGAACATTGGACCTTTTGTGATTTCTGTGACAAAAGCTAAAGCAGATTTGTGTATTTGTAGCGTTGGAAGAATTCCAGTGGGGAGGAGCGAGTGTACTGTAATCCTGACCATTGAAGGTGCCAATAACAGCACTTTCACAGCCTCGCATAATACGTATTTTGTGTGTGGAAATAACGGATATTATCAATTACCTGTTGGGTGGTCAGGAATCTGCTATGTATCTTTTCTGTTGCCCCCTGTGTTTCTGGCACCTGCATTATATCACCGTAATTTTAAACTGTACAATGATATTTCCAAAAACAGAAATAAGAGGACAATAAGTATGGATGAAGTTGACCAAACCGACACTACCCTACAACAATATGTTGATTTCAACTTGGGCTTATTTTTCTTTGTGGGTGCTGCATTGAACAGTAGAAAGATCAGGCGCTTAACTCGTGTTGTGGAAGCTGTTACCAATCAGACAGCTATGGCACTTGGGAACATTACAGAGGAACTACAGATTGCAAGGATTGTAGCACTCCAGAATAGGATGGTGTTAGACGTGATTTTGGCTGATTGAGGTGGTGCATGTCGCATCATCGGTAGCAGCTGTTGCGTATTCATACCGGATCACTCACCTTCAGTATATGGCGCAATATCAGAACTGCATAAGATTGCTGCAGAAATTCATCCAGAGACTGGTACTTGGACTTTTACTGGATGGTTTTGGACTCTTGTTTCTGCTTGGGGCTGGAAGCTACTGACTATCCTGTGTGTAATGATTATGATACTTTTTACATGCTGTGTATGTATCCAATGTGGTCCAATGCTTTGCTCCATTTGCATCTCTGCTTGTATACCTGCCAAAAGGAACGTTGCTGAAACAAAGGCCCAACAAATGTTGAATAAAGAGGTGGCCGAAATAATGTTAATAGATGTACGGGATGAATATTTAGATTACCCCAGATAAACGAATGTCTTCAGCTAATGCTGAAAGGGTCGTCTGTTGTAATTTGGCAGCACTTAAGTTAAGCATTAGCCGAAGACATCCTGTATTCAGAGGCTAAATTGTCCGCTTTGTGGAATCCATTTTGTATTTCTGTCAGCCATTTTGGTTGCCATGTGCTGCCATGTGCTCGCCATGTGCTCTGTCCTACCTTCCTGTTAACTGCTCTTGAAATCTGCCTAGAGACGAGTTATATTTAGTTTCTTTTGCTTTGCACATGCTCAGTTGAGCTCGCAGCTGTCCATGCAGCTGTTCCGAGTTTATAAATGTCAGGATGTGTCTACTAGAAGTAGAAACTGTTAGCTCCACCCACTTGTCGACTGTGCATTTCTTGTATGACCTTATATGTACCTAAAACCAGCATTTGTGTTTGTACCGCCTTCATTTGAGCCCCTGTGTGGGTATAAAAGGACCAAGGTCCTTCCATTCAGTGTGCTACTTCATGCATTACCGAAGGGTGCTGTGTGAATGTAGCTCCACCTCATGAGGTTTAATAAACTCTGTCTTTTCTATTCCAGTTTCTGTGCCAACTTCTTCCTATTGGTCTGAGGACTCTGTGCAAGGAAGGGAGAACCCCTAAGCACTGGTAGGCCTTGTTGAGGCTCACCACTACACTCTTTTGGCCAGCCGAGCAGATGCATAAAATGCATGGGAAAATACTCTAGGAAGAAAAAGCTTTGGGGAATTGGTTTTCAAATGGGTTTTTTGAAAGAATAGCACCTGCGGTGTAAAGGAAGCCATCCACCTTATAAGCCCCCCATATTTTTGTTTGTTAAGCATTCCATTCACATTGACAGAGATAATACAGCACTTACTAGTCATTTCTAAAATATTTCGGGCTCAAAAAAAAAAAATCTCACACTCCTGTTTTCCTTTCCCCATTTGCTACTGCTCTTTTTACTGCTATATCCTTCCCAAAACCAACCCCCCCACCCAGCAAACCCCCCCTCTGGAAATGTGGCAAACCCTCCCTCAAGTGAGGACAACCACACTAGCCACATCTCCCCCCTACTTCTCTGTTGGGTGTCATGTGATTACACCCTTGGTGACCCCATCCCCCCGCAATAGAAAGAATTCAATGGTAAGCTATATATCAATTCAATTTAAAGAAGAAACCTCCTTCGGGAGACCCTAAGCATCGCTATGGTACATCATGGTACATCATGGTGCTACACCCAGAGTGACCATCCTCCCCCAGCAATAAACAACTTCAGTAACATACTATATATACTTTCACTTTGGAGAAGAGATTTCTTTCAACAGATCCTGAGCATCTTCCAAATTTGAAAACATATGAAACTTCCCCCTCACAAGGACACGCAATTTAGATTGTTGGGCTATTGAAGCCTGTGCCCCTTGAGCCTTAAAAAGATAGAGAAGTTTTACAAACTCTTTGCGCCTGCGTGCGGCTACCGCGGACATATCAGAGAATATGCGACATTTCCAGACTTTGTTAATGGAAAATTGTCTCTGCTGTGTTGCCTTGGCTAAAATCTTTTCTTTAATGCGATAGTCAGCAAAATTAATCAAGATGGTACGTGGGATCTTTGAGTTGGGCAGAGGGTGTGAGGGAACTCTATGCACCCTTGTAATTGTAAGGTCTCCAGTGAGTTCAGGCAAAACCTTCTGCTTAATAAATGACTCTACCCATTGGAGTGTTTGAGACCCCTCACTGCCCTCGGGAACCCCTACTAATCGTAAGTTCGACCGTCGAGAATGATTTTCAAGCTCCTCGAGTTTATTCTCCAGGTTCTCTTTATCTTTGGTAGCTTCATTTGCTCTCAGAAACATTGTACTCATTTGATATTCCAGCTGGGCGATCCTTGATTCCGCTTCTTGGATTTTTGCTGGAAAGACAGCCACTGCTTCTTCGATTTTTCCAAGACGCAGGTGGAGAGAGGCTATCTCATTTTCTTGGGATCTCTTCATTTCCCTTATCTCTTCCAAGATAAGGTTCAGCATGGTCTTGATATCAATCTGTTGAGTTGTGGCAACTTCTACTGAAGATTCCGAAGGTCTCGAAGTGTCCTGCTGAGCTTTCTCACCATCCCTTTGACCCACCGGGAGCTGGTCCGGAGATTTAATATTGTCTCCACCCGACGTCTGGGGCTGAGTCTGCAGCTGTACCTGAGGCCCAGGTTGCGAATCTATTAACTCTGCTGAAGATGGCTGAAGTGGCTGGGGCCGGGTGTGGAGCCCAGGAGGAGTTAGAATTCCAGATAAAGTCTGACCCGCCAAGTCTTGGCCTGTAGCAAGACCTGATTCTTGAGCTGCCGGAGCAGCTGTGAAGGGAGTCTGCCCATTCACCTGAGCTTGTGCTAATAAAGATAGGGAAGAGATCTGCCGCGGAGCTGCTGTCAAGGGAGCCCGTCCATTCACCTGAGCTTGTGATACTGAGGATTGGGATGAGATCTGCTGCGAACTGCTATGGACATCTTCTGATCCTTCCTCCATTAAACACGGAGATTTAGCTATAAACTTGGGGGGAACTGCCTGATGTGCTTTTTTAGAAAACAAAGGAAAGTCTTCGGGGCCTTTAACCTTGTCTTTATTAGGTCCTGCTATAAACTCAGCAGCCTGTTTCTTCCCAAAGTTAGCTAATCCATCTATTTGCTTCTGCATAGCAAGAGCCCCACCTTCCAACACTGGCTCTGGAGGTTCTTCTTCGGAGCTTTCGAAACTAGAATTGAGACCAGGACGATTTATATTGTGGCCAGCTCTAGCCGCTGATGATATCACTTTAGCCTGCGCTTGACGAGTTTTTGCTTTCAGCCCAGCTGCTGAATCAACCTTTGCGACGACATTCACCTGTTTAAGGTGTTTTCCCATTTTTCCTCCTTTTTTCTCTGTTTCCCCTTTATCCTGGTACTTTAGATTTAATTGCATCCACTAGCCCAGCAAAAATCTTATTTTTAAGTCGCTGACCCCAATTCCTAGGGATAAAGGCTCCCAACTTGAGGACTTAAGGGCTTGAGGGCTGATTATCCCGTGCAAGGGGAGGGAAAGTACGGATCTCAGAAAGATAAAGGGCTAAATATAAATCAGCTGCAAATTGCTGCCAAGTCCAAGTCCATATCCCAAATCCAAATTCAAACTCCAAATCTGATTCAAATCTCCCCCTGGCAGGCTCACCTCAATCAAGATATGGCTCCCCCTCCAGTGCGCGGCCTCACCACTTTTCAGCCTAATTCATCCACTGTATATACGCTCCGGTCCTCGAGCGCTCAAGTGCCACAATCGCATTTCCAGCCGGGCTGTCTCCACCTTAATGACAGCCCGGTCTCGGCGTGGTCCCAGCGGGCCGAATCTTGCCTCCGTCTCGCCCGCAAACCAGACATAAATCACTGGGCATGTCAAAAGGCACTGGTCGGCAGCAAACGTTCACTCGAGCGTTAAAAACGCCAGAACGCCAGCGAATTCTCCGATCTCCATTGCAGAGGGAGGGGCGGCGTCACCTGGGCTACGCGGAGGCGTGGTTCTCCGCGGCCATTCCACCCATTAAGACAGCTTACCAGCTTCAAATGTGCCATATGATTCCAACAGAAATTATTTGCCAATGTTGCAATTCAAATAGTCACACTTTTTGGGGGAGGATATTGGCTGTGTCTTTTTAAAGAGTTCCTAACCAGGGAGCAAGCTCATTGCCATTTTTATTTTACCCACATTTCTACGATTTGACCTGCCCATCACCAAATAATATAGGAAGTGAATTACATAATGATGCTGTTATTGTGTGTATTTTTTGGTGAGGATAATTTAAGATGAGGTAGATTGAACTCAACAAGTGGCACAGTTGAATTAATGCCCTTGTTGCTTGGGGAAAGCGAGTCCCCAAATACTGAAATATAATTTACCTGGGGCCCCAAATATATTTGCAATGGAACTCATTAACAGACATTAACATTTTTTAATGTATATCAGGTGCCTGTTGGATGCTCATTTCAGCAACAAGAAGATCTATCTGTTTTCATTGATTTCACCAGGTGTGTTGGAGTAATATCTAACCTAGTTCAGATTTACAGACAGTGAGTCCTCAGTTTCTTTTTGAAATATGATGGAAGGAATTCACAAAGTGATTCTGAAATAGTTATGACATTTAAATGTGATTATCAGTGATAAACATATTCCAATCTAGATCAGCATTTCTGGCTTTTGTGGCATTGTATGGAGCAATGAGTGTATGGGCGTTTCAGGTTATCTAATTACAACCTTTTGAGTGCAAACCTGAAATGTATTATCTCGTTGATAAGGTAGTATACTATTCTTTCCGCTAAAGTATGATTCAAGCGTTTGGCTTCCACCAGTTTAGAGATGAAAAATATATTAACACGCGGTGGTGAAGGTTACACAGGCAGGAAATCAACATCTGTGGCAAGGAAGATGCCCTAACAGCTAGGAGGTTATAAGGCTTTGGTTTATTGTATTTTAGAATAATCTGTTCCAGAATCATTTTAAGTCCTTTCTCTTTGAGAGCTTCATCTGTCTGAAACTGCTCTATGTCCAATCCCTTTCTTTAAGGAAATGGATTGGATAGTAGTACGACAAAGGGTGCCTTCGCAGTCATGGTCTAGGTGGGTGCTAAGGATCGAGCCAGCCACTAGTAAACATATAAATAAATAAAAAAGACCTGCTTATTAGGTTAATTTGTTTTGTTGGTATTTGATCAAATACAGTCTCAGCTGCAATCAGTGGAGCGCTTTCAAGAGAAAATTTTTTGTTGCTGCAGGATTATCTCTGACGTCATTGTGTGGTGTATTGGCTTCAGTTGAGACTGGATTACAGAAATCAGCATGTGACAGGTTGAAACACACAATCAGGGGCAATGTTTGTAAAATTTGCATATGACTCTTTTGATCTGCAAGTTACCACTAGGGTAATTCTACAAGTGAGGAGAAAAGTACAAAAATAATAATTATTTTAAAGGCTGCAGTTGTTGAATTCTTTCAAGTCATTGCATTCCTTATGTGTGTTGGCAAACGGCCCCCTCTATGTGGCTAGGCAATTTGTAAACAAAAAATGGTGCAGCTGGAAAGGCAGCTGCCTTCTGTAATGCACATTACAGCCAGGTCATTTTTCAAAGAGGTCATGGATTTCAGCAATGGTTTTAAACCCTGTGACAGCATTTACTTACATGCAGCGAAACTGTCATGAGCTGAGCACAGACTGAACAAGCAGCACATATCCTGCTGCACTTCCGCTTTCCAGCAATCCTTACTGACTCCCCTTTCAAGTGACTCCTTCATTTAAATGTATGCTTTAATCTGTACCGCCAGCCTCCTGTCTCTGCATATACTTTGTGCTTTCTGACTCACTCTGAAAGAGTTTGGACATTGTATGGGCATTGATAGTGGTTTTTGTTTGTCCAAAAGTGAGAACTGGGCTCCTAGGCATAAATGGATGCGGTGCAATAGTCAAAACAATCGCCAGGAGTCGAGAAAAGGTGCAGTGTTTTTATATTTTATATTCCTGGTGTGTTTCAATTTAGCAACATAGACAGAGTTACACAAATATTAAATAAGCAAAACAGAACACACGACTTACCAGACACTTTTTGGAAATGCAACATCAGGCGGATTCCTTGTCTTGGGTAGTCTTAGACAAACCCTACTTAGCCGCCACCACACCTGACCCTCACTCTGAAATTGCTCCGAGTTGAGCAACGTTGGGTGTTTAGGTTGAACACTGCTAATGTAGGACTTAATGATGATATTCCCTGGCTGGCTCTGACATGAGTTGCTGGTCCGCCCGGCCTCTTTGAGACATCCAGGCAGTGTGGCGCTTATTGTTTTCTATGTTCCCTCCATGAGGAACAGACAGATCTCTTCCTTTTGTCCCTAATCTGAACTTTTGTTGGGGCAAGCACTGTTCACGGGCATTGTGTTGTCCTCTGTCCTTTAGGTTAAGACAATGGTCCAACACGGGCGCCTACTGGGTCAAGTTTCTGCCCCCATTGCCCTCCGGCTTATTTCCACATGCCACTTTGAGCCACACTGGTCTTATAGCAAGGCATTCGTTTCCCAGCAGTCCACCTGCTTCCTTTCCCTGCTCGGGCACATTCTGGCCTGACCGACCTTGGGGTCTCCTTTGGAGACAATATATACAAGAATTACATGCTCATCTTTATCGGAGCTGTACTGCTACATTTAAGAGTATGTTCTACTTTTACATTTCTTTTTGGCATTTATATACTTTCGATATTGCTTTCTTTTTGCCATTGACATCATCATCAACATTACGCTGTTGAACTATACGTCACGGCGGTCACTGGGCTAAAAAAAAAATTCCCAGCGTCTCCCTGCCACTCTGGGTTTTAATAAACCGCTTCTAGTCTCTCTCAAACCGCTATCACCGTATTCTATGGAGATATGCTGATAAACTACATTTCCCAGTACACACTGGGCCCGAACTACAGTTCCCAGGTCTCCGCGGCGACTTCCGGCCTGTAGACAAATTTAAACACCAGTTCTCCGGCTGACCAGAGTACCTGCCGGTCTGGAAGCCCGCCTCGGGAGACAACGCTCTCCGCTAAACATGAGTTCTGTGCCCCTGTTCTTCTCCCTTTGTTTTATTTACCGTTTATACGCGAGCATTGGCCGACGGCTATGCTCACGAACGGCCCGGCTCTTTAACCGGGCTACCCATGACATGATTGGGATTTGAGGGCTTGCGTGTCTTCTCACGCCCAACCGTTCCACATAAGGCCAGCTTTCTAGCACGCCTCCCTTAAAGACCGCGGACCCCGATATGCCAGTGCTTCATTAGCACTTTGATTTTGGGGCTTTTCCGGTCTTCACTGCTCATGTTTCAACATTTGAGGTTGCGTGTCATTTCGCGCTCTCTTCCCTCATCAACCTTAACCCATTGTTCTTAACGAGGGTTCCTCGATATAGTATTCGCCCCTGAGCCCTCCTCTTTTTGATTTGTGGTCAGTATGGAAACACGGGGCATTAAAGATTTTACAAGGAGTACAACTTCCCTTATTTTTTCACTACACATTTTACAACTTGGATGGGGTCTCGTCTAGACTACCTTTATATGCATGATTGAGCCTCTCCTTCGCAGTGTTCAATCTAGTCAAACCCAGTAATACCGGAGAGATGTAATATCCACATCTAGACAGGAACAATGACATTGCCACTTATCACTCCTGTCTTGGGTCCTCTCCATTCCCGCACCCTTCTTTCCTTTCTTTTGTTTTGTCTGTGTGTTGTCTAAACCCTGACGCCACCACCTTTTTCTCCCAGGTTGGTTGGCGCGTGTACCTACGGCTAAATTAGCCCCGGACAGAAGAGGTAACACTTTTACCTTAGATTGATAAGTGCCTCTTCTCCTGCCTCTTTGTTTAAATATAAGAGTGTCACATTTGCATGGAGTATAGTTCACTCCACGGCCGTTGAGATGTGGTATAAACCAAGCCTGTATTTTTCTTTTCCTTTTTTGTCTTAGGTTCCATCGGTGAGGCCTACTGGACACAATCACACTGGTTCAGTATAGTATACCGAGGCACCTTCGCATTTATTCTGTTGTGCACTTCACACTAGTTTTAGTAGCTGTTTACTATCTGATCCTGATGAAAGCCTGATGGCTGAAACATGTTGATCTTGTATATGTGGCTGTCTCTAATGGTGATCAGCTTCATAACCCAGCTTATTGCTTTTTAATCCTGTCGCTAGGCAGCTAAATAAAGTTCGCAGTCAGCTAGCCTCGCAGGCAGTTTTAAATTCACAATCACTTTCATTTTAGCACTGCACATTCTTTATGATTTTTTCATACACCACGCCCACATAGGGTTTTAGTATAACCCAGTTGCCCATACCAAAAACATCCCTGAGCTCCTCCCTCGTAGAGAGGGGGTTGTAGCCCGCGTTAGGACTAGGTCTAGATGCGAGGAGGCACCCCTATGATGAAGCATGACACCTATGGTGTGTGAGGGGAACCGTCCTGATAAGGGATATCCCTTGTGTTGCGCTTGGTTTTCTTAGTCCACTTTTCTCTTAGGCATTCATTCTGGACCTGTGGGCTCGTTGTGTGTGACTCTGACAGGGTTGTCTGACTCCTAACACTCCGTCTAAAAGAGGATAACACGTTAGAGGGAGGAGTGAGAGATACCTGCCAGATCTCCCTTTCTCCAAAGAGGGTACAATATATATATTTTCTTTTGAGGATAAGATGATCTTTCCTTCTGTGTTCCCCAAATTGGGAAAATGGCAGCATGGTGCCCAAGACCGTAAGGCATGTAATACGGGTCTTGAAGGCCCGAAGCCCTAAAACAAGTTACAAATACAAATTTTAACAAGAGACATATGGAGGAATTTCATGATGCTCCTCAGAGATAGGAAAGGTTTCCATTTCTCCTGCTGGAGTTTGTTAAGCACTTAACAGATATAAGGGATCAGCCTGTAGTATTAGTACTGTATTGTGATTGAGTCTTTGTGAGCAATGGCTGGAGAATTAGAGAAATTTGAACTAGAGGTGTTTGAAATACTTGAAAATGTTCACCCAAGACTTCCTGACTGTAAGACAGCAAAGGCATTTCTATTAATTAGGGGCGAAGGTACAATAGAGGTCGGAGCAGGCCCTATGCATAATACTAATGTATTCTATTCTTGGATTAAAACAGAGGTTGCCGAAGCAACAGGGTAATTCACAAGGTATGCAAAGATTGATCCTCCATCCCACTATGATCCTTATGTGTATATTGAATTGCTGTTGCCTTTCATTAAACACTTAAACATGCTTTAAGGTAAATTAACACATGTAAACCAGAATGTGCGCTTAGGTCCTCTTACGCTGACAGGGCAGACTTGGCCACCGTTAGCTATACCACATTCTGATCAGGATCAGCTTTCTATAGCTCACGCCTGGATACCCTCACGGGTGACAAGAAGCGCTCCACAAATATATTGATTGATAGCAGAGACTGGCGGGGGTGCTGGCACAGTTCATAAACATCCACGGACAACTAAAACTGTGCATACTGCAACACCAAGGCACTGAAGTAACCAGAGGTACACAAGCACCAGCACAGACACAGACTACCATAATTAATTCATGAACTATAAATGCTGCAATGGGGAATATATCATTTGGCTAGCCACAAAGCCTTAGTGGTTAGATGCAGGGTTTCCTCATTTGACTCCTTAGTATGAACACCTGATTTTATATATATGGAAACTGATGCTGACGGTAACAGTTCAAAACCAGTGTCAGTCACACGGAAACATAGTTGCTACACCATACACAACTACACATGATATACTCTTAATAGCAGTGCTGTCAGAAGATTTAAAACAAATACAGAAAGGAGATGAAGCCTCATTGCTGTAGATTTAGGAATTACGCTTATAGGTAATATAGGCACAGTATCTAAGCTTGTTCTTGGCAATATTAAAAGCATCGCAGCATTATGGCCCATATGCCAGAGATCAGAGAGAAATGGAGTCACCAAAAATAGTTTCTTAAGTTCATGTCTCAATGGAGAGAGACAACCTTGGATGAAGATCACAAAGACTCCAATTGAAACCTAGGGTGGAGCTGCAGAATGAGCAGAGTATAACTCGTAAAATATGAGGGCAATAAGAACTCCAGAGAGAAATCCTTCCTCTGATCATTGTATATTTCCATTCTTCACAGTGTCATTGAGGTAAGAGATCAGTACTGAGCAGAGGTCCTCATCCTATCTCAAGACCTGACAGGGGACAAATTTATCAGCAGGAAGAGGGGAAAGTTGTGCATTGAGACCACCAAGACACCCTTTTCAGAAGAAAAGGGGAACTGCAACAAGAAAGCAGGATGCTTCATCAAATGAGGGTTCTGCTGAGGAACAGGGAGTGGCCAATTGCTGTACTAGATAGTGCAGCGAAAATAACAATAGCCCGCCCAAAGCCCTCCTAATCGTGAAGGAGACCAATGACTATGTTCAAGTTGAAAGAGGAACTGAATTAACCAAATCTAATGTATAGACTCTAGATTCAAATTAAAAGGGTTGATGAGCAGATAATCTCAATGATTTTCTGGAATCAGTTGAATGACTCCTATGATATTTTACTACCAAACAACGTTTGGCTCCCACAGGTCATAAATGAGGCCCCTTTGGCGGGTAGGAAGGGAAGAAGTTATAATGGAAGTCTTTTCTCTTTGGTGCCTCAGACAATTATTGACCAGTATGCCACAAAATAGGCATTACAGATCCTTTAGGCATTATACAAAAATCAAGAAGGCTAGGATAAAGCTGCAACACCACTTGTAATTGCTACAAGACTGCAGCCACAGGATAAAAAAAACAATATTCAATGAAAGTGGAGTCTCTCAGAGAATTCTAATGAATCATTAATGAAATACAGTATTAGGGAATGGTAACCTTTTCCCATATAGAATGAATAGAAACCATATAAGTCTTGCAGAGTAGTTGGACTATCACAATTTCAAACAACATTGTAAAACCTATGCTGCATAAAATACACAGGGTACTGGATTAATGATGCAACTGACATGCAAAAGACAAAGTCACAATAGACAAATCAAAGCGTTTTTTCTACTGAAAGTATAGCCCCTGAATCATATTAATCTACTTCTTTCCCAATAGGGAGAATTTAATTGGGCTTCATAAGATTTAAGGACACATGAGTATTTTTAGCACAAATAATTGAATTACTACAAGGTGATTTGAATGTAGCATCTTATGTTAATGACAAATACTTCACTGAAGATGATTTACATGAATATTTGCAACATGTAAACAGAAGGCCTAATTCACAAACTTACACTTTTGTGTAAGTTTACATTTTTTTGGTATTCACAAACTACAAGTTAATAGTAAGTTTACGGAGAACTCCGCACATAAAAGATAGAGTAGGTCTATCTTTCTATATGGAGTCTCTGTTAACTATTATTATTAACTCGTAGTTTGAAAATACCTAAAACGCAAACTTACACAAAAGTGTAAGGTTACCTTTGTTAATCAAGCCACAGTAACTTGCAGAAGCACATTACGAATTGAACTTCAGGAAATCCAAAATATGCTTTTTGAATATAATCTTCCTAGTAAATTGATTATCAAGCGTAGGGAAAGGATTTACATCCGAGACGTTAGGGAAATATGGGACTCTCGAGCCCCCAATACTCCTAAGAAACTACAAGCATTGATGGGATTCCTGAACATGATTGGACATATCTCACACACTATTCAGAGAGAGTAAGGCCGTGATATCAACAAATCTCTACTCCATCCACAGAGAAAGAATGGAAGGAGATGAACACTCAAATCCTCCAAGACTTGCACAGACATGATTGAGACGGTATATTTGAAAACACAAGTCGATACAATAATTTAGTGATTTAGATAGTTCCCACTTAATCAGAATGTATTTACTTTTTGTGTCATGAAATCATGAAAGACAGACCAGACCAAAATACATTTACATTCTTCAGAAGAGGAGCTTTTCGTACCAGTAGAGAAAACAACTCACTGCAGTGCAAACCTCCTTAATTAGAGAATACCTTACGACACAGGGTAAGAAATTAATAGTGATAACACACTAGAAGCTGCTCCTGAATCAAACATTGTAAACGCCCGAATGCTACATTGTCAGTGAATGCAATAGGCTGTGAGTCAGGCCAGCTCAGATGTGCAAGTTGGTATTGTAAGAAGTCCTGTATTTTCAGAGTATGACCCTATTGATCATACTCTGAAAATACAGGAATTCTTACAATACCAACAGGTAGTTCCAGAGAGTCAGTATGTGAGACTGTTAGACAAATATCATGATCTATTACACTGTTGAATCAGCACAGCTTGCTATACGCACAAATCATCGCTATACCGCAGCATGTGAAGCTGTGCAAGGATTCAGAATTTAAAATTAAGCACATACATGGGAAGCCCTTAGGTGACTCAACTATACAAATTGCAGAATTGAATGAACTCCTCTCAGCGTGGTAAGAAACTGATAGTTCACTCACTACATTGATTGTGTTTGATTCATCATTATATGTGTAAGGGTGAGATTTTAGAAACATTAAAATACCAGTGGTTACAGAAACTCATGGGGAAGATGATAAAAGTTAAATAGCTTTGGGCTCAGATAGCTACCTTCCAAAGACAGCTTCCATAGGTGGGCGTCCAGCAGGGAGGGAAAACACTCCTAAGGCAATTCTGCCACTGATCAACTTGCAATACCTACAGTGAAAGTGTAGATGTTCACAGTAGCAGCAGTCACCAGTCATGAACTAAGATTTACCAGACGTATACTCAGCTGTTCAGTCATCACACTACCAAGAAGCCATGCCTCCTGGCTTTCCAGAGAAATATGACTGCTTCCTGGGACAAGATGGGCTCCATACAGTCAGCACTACCAAGCTACAGGATTGTAGCATGCCAAACCTAATTAACGCCGCTCATCAGGAAATAGGCTCTGCGCATGCTGGAATGTCTGCTACGTTACGCATTCTGCAAGAGCTTTATTGGATGCCTTTAGTGTCTAAAGAAATAAAATAGTATATTTTACAGTGCACAATTTGTCAATGAATAAAGCATTTTACCATTGTGAGACTACCGCAGATTTCATTCGAAATCAAATACCAGGACCATGTTGGTCCATTTCAACCGGTATATAAATGTAAATACTCAAAGCAGTTCATTCATGCACATGTTTTATGTTGGTGTTGCCACAGTGCATGATGAGCAATGGACGAAAGCATGATTATGGCTTGTGCAGTGGCAAAAGTCTTATTAAACTTAGAAGCAATAGGTGGAGTTCTTACATTTTGCTCAGATAAGGAGCCAGAGTTTTCTGTTGGAGTATTAGCAGGGTCTCTTGCTGAGGTGCGACTAAGGGCCTGATTTAGAATTCGGTGGACGGGTTACTCTGTCAAAAGCGTGACGGATATCCTGTCTGCCGAAATATAAATCCCATAGGACATTATGGAATTTCTATTTTGGCGGACTGGATATCCGTCACCTTTGTGATGGAATAATCCATCCGCTGAAATCTAAATCAGGCCCCAAGTCTCCAATTCTTGCACCACTTTAGGATCAGTCCAAATGAGGAAGATGTAAAACACAAAGAGCTTAAAATAGCATGCCAACATGTGCTTTGCTGAACCGTATTTCTAAAGAAATACTGTTTGGTGAAAAATTTATGTAGGGGCCTTCTAGAAAAGAAGGATCTGTCAAGTCTTGATCTGTTACAGGATTTGTAGCTCACCCGGAACAATCTAAGACAAACCGCAAGTATTCCAGAGTTGTATGCTGTGACAGGCTGGTTACCAAAAGTTGGTAAACTCAGGGCAGAGGGATTGGGATTGAAGTAAGAGTTTTGTCCTGCCTATTGAGAGCCTGTGCAGTGTTGATTCCACCATGCTACCCAATAAAAAAAAAGTACAATATTGGTATCTGTATACACAAACGGTATATCTTGTGGCCCATCCTGTATAGCAGACCAGTGCAACTTTCAAAACCACCACTGAGCATGAAACTGTCGACGATGGTGAAAAATATATCGCAATCAGAAGCCCCCAAAAATAAACAACAACTAGGTCCAAGGACAGATCAACAAGAGGAAAGCTCTGGGATGAACTTATATTACCATCAGCATTGCCTTTAGATTCAGAAGATTTATTAGGTTAAATTAATTCACAAGATTCAGATAAATAGCTTTCAGAATGGGAGACTGTCCCTGTAAAAGAAGCATCAGTCTATACATTTTATGTGGTTTTAATTGAAAATAGTGAATCAGGAGAAACTATGCCACAAATGCCAACACAAACTAGATGGGTAGAATCTAATTACAAAATAAAACAAGGATTGGCAAAGCCAGAAGGTCTCCACTTTAGGACCTTTTAGATTTGCTAATGGTTTGTATTGATGTTGTACAGCCCCTCTGATTCTGTGCAGCATGGCTAAAGTAGAATTTTAAAAAACATATGACACAGCCGCCCATGTCATTTTGTAGGCACATGCACTTTATTATCTTTCTTTTTAAATAAAATGAAAATGTGGAATTATTATTATCTTTTTTAAGGCGCGGTGGAAGCAACATTGGGACAGAGGGAGGAAGCAACACAGAGCATGGGGGAAAACAACAACGATGGGGGCAGAAAAAAGTAAACAGATGAGAGAGAAAGAAACATGAAGCTGAGGGAGAAGCACACAGGGGAGTAAGCAACGCGGGGAGAAGCACACGAGAACAAGCTCATCATGGAGAAGGGCAGAGAGAAGCACACAGGCAAGAGAGAGCATTACAGAGAGCGCTGGGGGAAGAGAAACACATTAACGAGACAGCTGGAACACAAATGCACTCTTGTGGAGTGCTTAAGATAAAAGAAAAAAAGTAGATCCCTAAAAGTGAGGAGTGGAAGAAGACAAGTAATGCTCCATGAGAAGGACAGACACAAGATGGACAAGACAAGCCATTGGATAAGAAGCAGGCAAATGAGAGTGGCAGTAAAAGCAACTAATGGTAAGCCATGGGCAGACAGCAAGCCTAACTATGTTCTTGGTAATCCCATAAATATGTCTTTTGCAATCAGACAACTGACCTGTCTGGTAGGCTCAACCAAAAAATACATAGGGCCACCTTGGATTTATATCTGGTTACTGCTGGCACTGATTTCACTCCTGGTTTGATTCTTCATGATGGTGCTCCTATCAAGGATGATGCATGAAGAATACATTCCAAATGTAGAGAATACAGATGTAGCAGCTAGAATGCTGAGTGAGCAAAAAGAAAAACATGGAGTCACTAGGAGTGTGTCTCTAGGAAATGTAGCTCTCACTGCACTGCACAATGGTGTCTACTGTGAGGACTTAATGTAGCAAATCAAATTCTAGGGCCAGCAGAGAATGTCCAAATTCTGCACCCCTTTTACCTGGACTTAGATGACATGTTACCTCCAAGTCTCTTAACCACTGATTGGGACAGGAATAAACACAAAAGATGTGCTTCAAGATCTACAGTCACATAGTGCCATATATGATACTGATTCACACCGCACAATAGAAAATTACAAACTACTTTGCTGCTACAACAAATATGCAGATTAGCATCAACATATATCAAATACAACAAGGACTGTCCCCAAACCATCTATTAAAACACTGCACAGCTAAAGGGGGTGAAGAAGACATTGCAGGGAAATTCCCTTATTTTAAAACCCTAGCAAAAACTCAAAATGGACCTGAAACACACTTTTGTCATCAAAATGAAATTAATCCCACTAATATTTTCATTTCTAGGCACAAAGTGACTTATTTGTGTGGTTTTCTTGATGACTATCCTGAGCAAGGTGTTGTGATGTGAAATAAAACAATACCAATATTTGGTGTTTTTGAATGATACAATTCAGCAAACGACATGCCATGGTTTTACCAATATTGAAAAGTTATCAATACCATTAATACCTGACAGAATTATTATCACTTTCCAAATTAGAAGAGGGGGGACAGCATTAAGCAATGACTATTATAGATGATTTGTGCATAATATATAACCAATCATTGTAAAATTCTAATTGTTGGGTGTGTGTTTACTCTTTTAGGGAATCTGGGTGGGGCTCTCCCTTATAAATAACCCTGCAGATGAGCTATACCCTGTCAGGATTGACTAATTTGTAATACTCCTTTTCTAAAGCAGGATAACATATTAGAGAGAGAAGTGAAAGACACCTGCCAGGTCTTCTTTTCTTTGAATAGGATACAATATGTATATTTCCTCTTCGTGCTAAGGTGATCCATCTGGATGTGCCCCCAAATTGGGAGGTTCGTGACACAGCTATCGTGTAATGGGTTGTCTTAAATAGAAAACCTATTGCAAAATGTCCTACTGTGTATATGCATGTCATGATGATAATAAAAAAGCATTGGCAAATCCAATAGCTCGGCTTTATTAGGCAAGACCTTTTGACTTTGACAATGCTTGTTTTCTTTAGAGATTATGACCAGCACAAAACAGGTGCATTATAGAGAGATGTGTAGTTTATTTTTCATCTCAGAACTATTTTTGCCACTTAAATTCTACTTTGGAAAAATAAGGTATTCCATTGGCCATTAGCTTAACAAACATGGCAACTCAAACGATGTAGAATGCCCCCCTATTGCATTTTACGTGACTTGTCTAAAACCATACTGGTGGAGGTCTTGAAGGCTGCAGTGCACGTAGATTCAAGATGGGTGTGTCAGACTCTACAGCATGTATTATGGATTTGATGTTGTACGTTGCTGGTGGGTGTTAGGGTAGAAGGTTGTTGCATACTGTGAATCATTATCAGCAGTCGCGGTCCGCGGTAGGAGTGCCGGGCCGGGCGGTGACGTGGGGAGGGGGAGAGGCAGGGTGGGGGGTAGTAAACCACGGACTACGGCCGAATACAGGTAAGTAAACATTTAAATAAATAAAACGAATTTCGTTGCGCGCACTGCATCACATTTGGCGATGCAGCGCTCACAACGAAATTCGTTTTATTTATTTAAATGTTTACTTACCTGTATTCGGCCGTAATCCGTGGTTTACTACCCCCCACCCTGCCCCTCCCCCACGTCACCGCCCGGCCGGCACTCCTACCACGGACCACTACTGATTATGAGTAGGGTGTTCTATGTACTGCATACTGGCATATATACAGCATGTGTTGTGCCAGGTTGTGTTCTGGAATTGTTGCTTTACGTTGCTGGTTGCATTCAGGAATTGAAGTTGTATATGGCTTGCTGTGTTAGGGAGTGGACGTTCTGCATTGTTGGTTGTATGAAGGAGTGTGTGCTGTACATTGATGGTTAATGAAAGGCTTTGGAGTTGTCCATTGCTGATTGCGTTAACGAGTACGTTTTTGAAATTGATGAGTGTGTTAGGAAGTGATAGTTGTACACTTCAGTAGGGTTAAAAATGGTTGTTGTGCCTAGCCAGTTGTGATAGGGAGTGGACTTTGTGCATTACCAGTTGTGTATGTGTTAAGGGGTGGGTGTTGTATGTCGTCAGCTGGGTTATAAAAGGATTGTTATACACTGCAGATCCAACCTTTGATCTCTGGTCACTTATAGGATTTGATGTACACATATGGCTGACTGTTAGCTGCAGACTCCTCAGACCTGTGCCTACAGGATTGCGGGCTCTGTTCTTTTTGTGCAGACATTAGGCATCAACTGCTTTGTTTGAGATCACTATGTTCTCTCTGCTTCAGTGGCATTGCCAAGAGACAGACAAATTATAGTTATGTGTGTGAGACACGATTAAAGATGCACTCACTCAAGTTGCATAGACTCCACAAAACGCAACATCAATTATCAGCTAATACATAAGAGAGGCTGTAGAAAACAAAGCTGAAACAACGACGGTGGTGTCAGGCTGCAGTTTATTCTCATACAATGAAAATGATAAGCAATAAATTATTCCTCAAAAATGTTTTTTTCTTAATTGGTTACCTAGGTAGAAGCTCATATCTGAAATTTCTGCTTCGTTTTTAGAATTGTAGTGGGTTTGCGATCTGACCTACCTTGTCAATATTCATGAGGTAGGTTGCAAATTGCGACTCACTGCGATTTGATGCCATCACATGGGTGGTAACCTGCTGGTGTTGGCAGACCACCATGTCTGTGATCACATTTTAAAAAGGTGCATTTTTTCCTTAATACGGCGCATTTCCCTTATAGGAAACGGGTCTGATTATAAGAGGTTGTTTGAGTTGGCAGGGAACGTAAGGATACACTGCCTTATGAATTGTTCTTTAAAAGGTATGCCCTAAACATGCCCCTTCTAAATTAGTAATGCATTTCTAAAACTAAAGCCAAAAAGCCATTTAGCAGATGCAAACCCAGCTATTTAGCAGATTGTAGGGTTTGCTTTAGCTAAATGTCTTAGTAGGTCGGGCCCTTCACACAGTGCAGAATCCACCGGGTTCACCAACCTATCCCTATCATGGAGGAAATTCAGAGGCAGATTCAGCTCCGTAGTCAGCATTTCCTCCAGAAATTGCAAGATGTCCGCAGCAGTTTTCCAAGTGTTAATAAGCACGCAGTTCTGTCAAACTGATTTGCCACATATGATACAACCATAGCGTGACACAGTAATGAAAGATGGGGTAGTTACTGCACCGTCGTCACCCCTCCCCCTCCCCTGGGCAGCCTGATTGCTGCAGAGTAATGAACCGCACCTGCACTCCCATAAACAAGATTGATCACCAATGCACACCTTGTGTGAGACTGATCAAGTAGCGCCACAATCTGCCTGATGAAACCAACAGGACATGAGACCATCATTCACACTGAAAACGACAAAACACAAACTGCTGCAAGTTTGCTATGGCTGAGCCAACATCAAGACAAATGTAAGGGCCGAAGGTTTGGGCGCCAATCCCTCCTGCCGCAACTAGCTGTCATAGCTTGTTAGATTTTACATCACATTACATTTGTGATATATATTGTCATGGTAAACAAATGAAATGATCAGAGAAATGGAGCAGGGCCGCAGGCTTGAGTCAGCCTGTCCTGCAAATCATAACAAATGACTTATGAATTTAAAACTAATAGCATTGGACCATAGCTCCATATATTGCATTGGCGTCACTGGCCATGTTAGACCCTACAGAAAACTTCAGACGATATCTGAGCTATAAATCCGACTCAATATCATATCTAGGTTTTTAAGATGTAGTCTGAATGTAATATTGGTGCGTCATTATCGAAATAAACTATACCCAGGGTTACTAGAATTGTGGGATTCTGCGGCTGATGCATTTTCCACATGATTATTGATTTATCACACTTGCCACATAATTCATCACTGGCCATGTTAGACCCAACAGAAAACTTCAGACGATATATCAGCTATAAATCCGACTCAATATCATATTTAGGTTTTTAAGATGTAGTCTGAATGTAATATTGGTGCGTCATTATCGAAATAAACTATACCCAGGGTTACTAGAATTGTGAGATTCTGCGGCTGCTGCTTTTTCCACATGATTATTGATTTATCACACTTGCCACATAATTCACTATCTGCTGCGTAAATTGCACCTTTTAAGCAAAAAATGCTCCTACCTGAAACAGAGAAAAGTGCAACATGTAGTGCAACGAAGTTGCAGACCTTTGAAAAGGTTAACTGGTCATTTTTCAGTTGCTGATTGATGTAGTTAGGCTGTTATTCTGGTGGTAGTTAGATGAAACTTTTGCTTTAGACAGTGTTAATCTCTGGCAAACTAGTGGAATAATACTGCCACAGATTGTGCCACATTGTGCCATATAAATTGCCTTTGCATAGCCCATAGTTTACTTAACATTGCTGATGAATTTGGTCCTCGACTGCAGCATAATTCCAGTGCCCCTGGCGATACCTGAGGGCACTTTCAAAAACTGAAAATAAAACACAGCTCTCACTGCTGTTCAGCCCTATACAGTGATGGAGTACTTCTCTGCAAGATAGCGATATACAGAACGCCATGTGCGGAGATGGAGTGGAGGGAAAATGGAGAGAGAAGGCAAAATATCCCATATCATTCAAGATTCAAAGTTACTGTAAGAGATAGGTAGAACTACTGGTAAGGGTAATCTAATGGGGGCAAAGCAAGGACTTAGTTGCTCGCACTTAGGTGGAGATTTACTAAGATTTTGCGGCGTGTTTGCGTCACAAAAGTGACACAAAATGGCGCAAAATCTTTTCTTCCTAATTTACTTTCCAGCGCTAAACTTGTTTAACGCTGGAAATAACGTAAAAGTAATGCGAAGCAGCACCTAGCACTGCTTCGAGTTACTTTGCGCCATGGGGGCGTACCCAGGGTGGAGCATGGGCGTTCCCATGCAACCGCCCAAGGTTTCTCATGCTAAACCCAATTTACTAAATACAGTAGATTGGGTTTAGTGTGAGAAAACTGCGCCCTTTTAAACTAGGCGCAAGGAAGGAGAAATGCTTTCATTTCTCCTTCCTTTTCTGACTTTGCATGCGAGCTGCACTGTGCAGCACGCATACAAAGTGGGAAAAGCTTTCCCTTGTGTCTAGGCATAGTATTTTGTACATGAAGGTTACCCTTCCTGTACAAAATCTATGCTAGACTCATACACACACCCTAGCGCTACGGCGCTAAGGTGGTGCGTAGCTCACGGCAGCTGTAATCAGCACAGACGCAAGGGAAAGGGGAGGAGAGAGCCATATCTTTGAAAATATGGCGCTCTCATGCTCCTTCCGTGTCGCGCGACGTGGAAGTAAAGTTAAGAATAGTAAATACATTTTTCCCTTGAGATAAGGTGATGGATGAGGCTGATAATATGGATGAAATATTTTTGCGGATTGATATTTTGACCGCAATACAGCGGCATACATCCTTATGTAGGGCTCAGCAGACCCAGTGAGCTAGTGTGCTTGGTTCTTGTAGAAGGGTAAAGTGGTGGATTTTGCTATGTTGAATGAAGGTCAGGTGCAAGATAGAGTCTTTTTAGGAACAGGAACAATACAAGGATTATTGGGACAAGATTGTAGATGAAGATCTTAAGTGAGTAGAAGGTTAAGGAAAGATCTGGAGAATATTGACAAGATGGAGTTGGCCAGCTCTTGCAGTGTAGGTTATGAAAGTGAAGAGAGACAATTTGCTATCAAGGGGTACACCAGGGTGTGGATGGGTGTGAGTGAAGGATGCCTTCTTCTTTCGGACACTGAATGGAATTACTGTGCAAACCAGGGCCACTACTAAATAACTGGTAGGCCCATTACTGAAGACCTTGCATTAGCGGAATTCACTTTGTAATTAATAGAATTAGATAGGATCATACATCTGAAGACAAACCTCAAACTACAAATTATCTTAAAGGCGTTTTGAAAGTCTGGGCCGTGAAAGCCCACCCTAACCTCTTCAATTTCCTCTTCGCCTGACAATATTTATGGAATTAATGAAAGACACTGTCTGGCATATGGTCTAGCCCTGGAATTTGACAAGGTGCCTCACCTCAGGGATATCTAATGTATATGAGGTCTGATCCACTCCTAATTCTCAAGATAGCCGCTATGTAATAGATTTTATTTTCATTTCAGGTATTTGCAGGTAAATTCACATTGGGTAGCTATGCTAAAGATCTAATACAATTTAGTCCTTGAAATACCTGCGAGCCCCTTTAGACTCAACGCTGTAAAGAAGATGCAACATTATCTGTTTCTGCCTTATATGATCATGCCGAGTATTTCAAAACTGATAGAGCACGAAGAAGGTAAACAGCTGCAAGCAAGCACTCCTGTCCTATCAGATTTTCAGCAGGAATAAAGCACAGAGATTGCACAGGCAGACACTCTCATTCTTCAGGGTGTTGTGGTCAACTGTACCAGAAGCAGCAGGTTTGTATGTGCCATCTTTTCTGATTTGCAGCCCGGAGACAGGAAAGGTGCATAGGGGAGTTAAAAGTAACTCGGTCGTAGCCAGGGTCGGATTGGTAAGGCGGACACTCGGGCAATGGCCGAGGGGCCGGTATCGAAGTTCCATCTGTGGGCTGCTTTTTTGGCAGCCTGGGGGGCTGATTTTGGCTGTGTCTGGTGTGTTCAGATGTTGCCAGCGGCCCAGTGGGGCCCTGAGTGGCCTTTCCGAAGGCAGATGGGCAACCATTACCTCCCTTTTATCAACGGGGCAGAGGTGTCACTCCTTTTTTCTCGCTGGGCCTGCCAATTAATGTGTGCATACTGAACGGGGGCAGGGGGCCTGAGCAGAAGTGGCCTCACTTGTTTTCAGGTGTTTATAAAACTTCGCCGAAGCAGTGTTTTGCGGAAAGGCAATATGCAAATGAGGGCCACTTTTTTTTAGCTTGCCCAGGCTGATTTCTAATCCCAATACAACCCTGGTCGTAGCCCCAAGCCCTAGAAGCAATTAAAACAAGATGGCCACCAACAATCTGCTGAAGACATGACACACAAAAAAGACTCCAGAATGTTTGATATATTACATAATATTGGAGTGATCATTTTTTATACATATTTAAAGCACTTGACAACTGACAGGACAATACTGGAATACGTATTAGTGTGATAGCAGTTTTACAGTACTTTACAAGTGTAGAGAAGATTGAGGTGAGGAGGTGCAACTAGAGACATCAATAAGGAATGGAGTGGATGAAAAGAACTGAAAATAGAATGGAGAACATGGGGCATATTTACTAGAAATTGGGGTGGGGCAGTGCCGCAAAGCTTCCATCTACACTGCCTTAGCCAATTAGTGAGGACAGGAATGCACCATATTTACAAGATACGGTGCATTCCTGTCTTTACAGCCAGCGCCGGTGCACATTTTGCTGCCATGCGGCTACGCAGGCACCCTGTGTTGTTGGCACGATTGTTTTTGAGCAGGAAGAGACACCTTCCTGCACAAAAACAATCACGAGAGGTGTTTTCCTCTTTCCATGTGTGCTGCAGCACTGCTCTAGGAGGCCAAGGTTTTGGCGCTGCCCCATCAAATTCCATGGGTGTTGAGTGGGAACACCCACAGCAACACCCATGGAAAGCCTTTTTCACACAAGTCAGGCAAGGCAACGACTTGCGCTTCTTCACCATACTCCATATCTACAAGGACATGAAAAGCCATGCAGGGTGGCTTTGCATGGCCTTGTAGATATGGGCCTGCACTTTGCGTCACCGGAGCGTCAACAAAAGTGACTCTCCGGTGGCGCAAGAGGGCTTGTAAATATGTCCCATAGTATTTTAACGAATGGACCATGGAGTGCCGTTCATGCTCCCCTTTGCTTGACTTAAAAAGCAATGTAGATAAAAATACAGTTTATGCGATTACCTGCTTATGCGGACAAAAATGCACGTTTTTTTAAACCTAAAAATAACTCTTTGCTACAAGGCCCCTGCAGCCATAGGTGTGGCCTGCCAGTGATATGCGGCTTTGTAAAAGACAGGTACTCCTTCACTTGTTGGTTGAATACAGTACAACAAGCCAGCTCTCCACGCAGCTGGGCCGGGACGGTGAGAGTCGGCCATGTGTTTAGTTAGAGATGAATGGTTGTGGAGAAGTATGGAAAGACATAGATTATTTCAACTGAAATCAGGAAACTTGTCCCAGAAATATCTTTTAAAGCGGAACAAGGGGATATACTATACACTCATGACACAGAAAAACCTAAAACCCCGGTATAATGCACTGTAAGAGCGTCAGGTGCTGTAGACATCCGACTGCTAAGAGACTCTGTCCATGCATAAAAGAGATGGACTCTACCATTGTCCAACAAGAAAATGCACCGTGGTTCATATCTTTCTATACAGTTTATAGCTTTCACTTTTTTCACTTTATTTGACTGTGATGCGAACATTGCTTTCTAGAATGTTCTATGACTATTAAAAGAGCACCTCTTTTGTCCATGTAATAAACCTCGGAGAACTTGCAAACATGGAACAGTCTTTTCTAACAAGAGTGTGGTCTCTTAGTAAAAATATGTTTCATTTTATAATTACTATAATCCCTATATATATTTAATGTTTGCATTATTTGAAGATCGCCTTTATTTAGTAATATTACTAATGTCATTTGCATTATTAATTAAAGACAAGAAGAACAACAAAACAGCTACACTAATAGTAATAGTCTTACCAATGATATTTACAATCAATATAACTACAAATGTGTATACTATAACAAATGTAGGCTCAATAATACCAATTATTTGACCAACATTATATTTAGTAACATAATTGTTAATGTTAATAATGACTATTAATTTCCTAGTACTAATAATACAGGTGGTGATGTTAAATAACAATTATGATGGTGATCATATAATAAAAAATAACAGTGGTGTATTCTTAGGATCGTCACAATATCAGTAGTATGTATTGTATGAGTTTTATTGTTATTTTTCTTATTAATAATAATAATAATAATAATGTTGTTATTGTTAGAACTAACTATAGTAAAACAGCAAAAACAACAACAATAATAACAACAACAATACTCATAATCATAATAATGTAAATGATGCTGATAATAATACTATAAAATAATAATCTAGAACATTATTAGTGTTTGATTATGGACTATGAGAGTATGAGCATTATAAAAATTGTCGCCATTTTAAAGGAAAGCGATTGTTTTGGGCAAAAAATAGGCATTCCGAAATATTTTCGATAAATGTAGAAAATTGTTAAAGGAAGTCAAAAGTGTTGGTTTTATTATTCATTATCAACAGACTGTACCCTGTTGCCTCGCGGAGGCCACAGACCTGCTGTCACACCAGGTCAGGCCGTGTAGTTCCCACCGCAGACCATGGCTCCTCGGAGGTATTCATTTGTCATGTTTGCTAGATGGCAGGTGGTCGCCTATGTTGGATTGTACTGGCACTTATATAGCTCCTTCTGCCCCTGGCAAGGTGCTGAAGCGCTATTCGGACGAGCGATACATACATAGAGACATTTGTAATGCATGTTGCGTTTTTGAGGAGGCCTAGTGAGCGAAAACACTAGTGCCTGGAACATAATTATATCTTATAACAGAGCAGTATTTTGAAGAATAAAATTGAAAAAGTCAAATAAACAGTAACTAAACCGGGTCTGGCGTCTAAATCAAACTTCGGGGTTTCTGGTAGCTGAGGCCTGTAAGGCTAAGGGTTTCAGCGAGAAATAACTGGGCCCTGGGGAGCAGTGTCGGCCCCTCCAGTGTCAGGACCTGGGAAACAGTGTCCTTCTGCCCTAGTGACAGCCACGCCCCTGCTCTAGGTCCGGGGATTTCACACAGAAATGACGTCAGGCAGACCGGGGCGCAGTGAAGCGTGAGCACGCTTCTGCTGAGCAATCCTGCCGCGCGCGCTGCAAGGCGCAGTCACTCTTAGTCCATCTCCACAGTAATGGACTCGGGGATGGGTCAGCAATGCTGTAGACTAGTGTGATGTCACACTGGGGATTCCGAGGCAAGGACTCTTTTTACGGTGGGAAACGCCAGTAGGAAAGTCTTCTTAGGTGCATGCTCTTCAACTTTGCTTTATGTTATTTGTAAAGGGTGCCTCAGCCCTTCATCCTTCAAAGGCTGATAAACTGCATATCTTTTCCTTGGGGTATTAACAACCGGTTGTACTTAAAGTGCTTAGAAATCCACAGTAATACATGAAGCGCTATATAAACATTTTAGTTTGAGTCTCTGGTCCAGTGCAGGTATGACGTCTTTCACACAGAGCGCCTCAAAATAAATATTATTCTCGGGCTGGCGGGCGGAGAGAGGAGTGATGGATGGTTGGGGTGCAGGATCGATATCTAGTACTTGCTGTTAACCCTTTATCTCCTAGGTCCCCTTATGGCCTTCTCTGCCAGAGATCAAGGGCATTGAAGACATCCACGGTGGAACCCTGTCTTGTTTCTGTGACGGGCACGATACATCCCCTCACAGACTTGCATGTGCAAACAATCATGTACCATATAGATGAAAGCAGTTTGAAGCAGTGACGTCATGGCGCGTATCCCTCTTGGTGTGTATACCTTGGGTGTTTTATATGGCGCTTGATACTGTGGATATCCCAAAAATAACACCCTTCCACCGCACACACTAATGGTCTAGGTTACTATCCATAAAGGCAATCGCTTTAGTCCCCTAGTAAGTTCCATACAAGTTTTATAAACACATCACAATACAACATCTCCCTTCGTAGGTCTGCCCGAGGGAGTTGTAATTAAAACGCAGCACACAGGGAACCGCCGTTTTTGTCTTTACAACAGTCACACGAAGGGAGGCAACCTGCACCACAGCAGAAAAACACACTCTAAACCGCCTTCAGTAATCCTGTAACTGGCTTGCAATATATCTGTGCAACACGACAGCCAGGAAATAACGGAAAACGAGAGTGGTACCCATTAAACAATTTTAACACATTATCCAAACTGCCATTCAGACTGTAATGGCTCATGCATCATTTTACAAAACTTCTGCAACGTCACTCCACGAGCCAAATGGGTCGAGGTGGCTGCCACTTATTATCTGCAAGTTGCCAGGCCGCAAAAATCCCACTTGTTGTTAGTAAAAACAACTACTTTAAAACGGAGAATCTCGACAAACTATTTCTCCAATGTGGTGGAGGGAAGGTTTTCTCTAGCAGCCGGCAGCGTATGTGCTCGAAGTGTATACAGCACAAATTAGCATCCTGACTGAGTGACATCTTTAGGACACGCGCGCGCTGCATCATCCCGTCCAGCAAATAGGTTTAGTAAAAGCCCTTCCCGGCACAGGGCATGCATTTCAATTACTGGAAGAGATGCTGCGGCTTTCACGAGCTCTCCATCCCAACATGCAATTAGCCAGGCACTTACTGGGTGCAGGCGGGCACTGCTCCGATATCTGCGCAGAGGGCGAGAGAGGAGGCGGGCGGGAAGGGTACCCGCTGGGTCCGGCTGCGCCTGAGATACTGTGCGGGTCCAGAGGCAGCCTTCCCGGGCGGAGACCAGTCATACTCTGCAGTCCATGTGCTGCCTGCTGACCGCTGCCTGCCACAGCAGCGCGCCACCATGTGACACAGGGTGACATCAGAGCAAGATCCGCCGACCAACCACACGGAGCCTGACAGCTCCTCTCTTAAAGAGACAGAGACCTGCTCGGCGGTGTGTGGCGCCAGACTTTATGTTTGTAAAGGCACCTGAATTATTTGGGTGTTTTGGACAGAGTTGCAAGTAGCCGTGAAATTACTTCAAGGCACTCTTTCAGATTATTTCCGGGACGTATGACATATCAGGCTCCGTCACAAAATACATAAGCATATTTTTGTGTGCAAGCTGGTCACAGTTTTGAATTCTAATCTGACGAATTCTACTTGTCACCTTCATGAAGTCGATAAAATGGGTACTATGGAATTGGACTATGAGAGTAAGTGCATTATAATAAAACTGTCCCCATTTTTAAGGAAGCTGGTTCTTTTATTTTCGAAAAAACAATCGTTACGAAATATTTTCAATAAATGAAGGAAATGGTTGAGGGAGGTGAAATGACATGTACAACATATACTCCTCAGGTCTCTGCTGACAGGAATTGTTGAATGACAGGAGCTGCAATGACACACTGGGTGAAGTTGAGGTTCTATAATGATCAGAGATGATTGGCACAGAGTGGCTGGCCCACAGAGGCATTTGGAAGGGGTGCCCCCCCCGAACTAAAGAGGGGAGAAGGAGACTGGCAGGCTAGTTTGCCACACTAATACCTCAGGGTAAAATACAATACATCAGAGTCTTATACATTACAAACCAGTAAGGGCATGCATACACTGGTGAGCGCCTTCAGTTTTTTTCCAGTCTTGCATACCCAATGTGTGTCTGGGAGGCAGCGACAAGGACATGCCGGCGCTGCCAAATGCAGCAATTGTTCTCTTGTTCAAGTAGGGTTGTCGGCGCTGAGTCCTGACAGTAGCCGATCCTACCATGGCCTCCTTGTTTTGACTGATGCTGCTTATAGTCAGCCATTGGAAGAAGGGACAGTATCCTGGGTGAGCAGAGTGCAGGGCAGTCCCTGCTGCTCGTGATTGTCCCTTCCTAAAGTACCTCTAATTTCCAGATACTCCCCTGTGCCCTTGGCCAACACCCCACCCTGCTGGTCTACCAGTCTTCCCTTTAGTCCCTTACCAGCTTGCTGCCGATACAAGGCATCCTGTAGGTTCTGGAGTAGCAGAGTGACAGGGGGCGCATCTCCATCTCACGAGTTCTGGGTAGGCCTAGTACTATGTGACTCGGTACAGGGGGGCACAGTTCCCTCCCTCCACCCGAGCTGCTGCCATCTTGGAAGACAGTGAAAGCCAAGGCCAGGAATGAAGCTCTTCGGAAGCCACTGAACCAGGATCACCACCGCCACCTTGGAGTATGTTTGCGGTGAGTTGAAGGCTGAGCAAGGGCTGAGGCTAGCGGATGTGCATGAGTGTGTGCATGTAAGTAAGTCCGTTTTTATATAGCGCAGCTACTCACCCTTACGGGTCTCAAGGCGCTGGGGGCCAGAGTGGAAATTAAGTGAGCTATTGCCCAGAGTCACATGGTACTGAGCTGAGCTGCCGCCGGAGCCGGGGATCGAACCGTGAACCCTGTGCACCGAAGTCAGCTGCCCTGGCCGCTGCACCACACCTCTCCACATGCATGTGAATGAATGAATAAATAAAGGACTATAAGTTTGCTTGTACATGTAAATGGGTGTGAGTGTGTTGGGTGTATTGTGGGGTTAGCAAGAATGAGGGTATGAGAAAAAAATGTAGGGTTAGAGGCAGGAGGGTACAGGGGTTCTCATTGGACTCCTAATGAGGCCCTTATCAATCAATCAACCAAGATTTATAAAGCGTGACTAATCACTCGATATGGTAAAATAAAATGAAATACCAGCATTTGTAAAGCGCAAAGCTACCTCCGGAGAGGTGTCCCGGCGCTGGGGGCCCTCGGGAAGATTAAGCGAGCTATTGCCCAGAGTCACATGGTGCTGGGCTAACCTGCCGCCAGCACCGGGGATCGAACCGTGAACCCCGTGGTCCGGAGTCAGGCACCCTTGCCGCTGCGCCACACCTCTATCCAGGCGCTTGCCTATGAGGCATCATTCGGGTATTATTATTAGGGATACGCGATAACAAATTAAGGCATTAGCCTATTATTACTACGAACTTTGTTCTGAACTGAAAATGATGCACTACATCGACCAAGATGCCCAGAGGTAATGACGCTGAGACGTGATGACAGTGTGCTCCTACCCCCTTTCACTGTTTAAAAGGCTCCCTCGAGCCGCCTGAGCTGACGAGCTTGGGAGCGCCTGCATGCCCTGAGTGGAATTATGCCTGTGAAAATTAAGCGGCAGCATGTCCAGCAACCTACGACCTTTTCCCTACTGATGACGGTGGAATCCAGAAACACGTGTCTCCCTACTGATGACGGAGGAATCCAGTCAGTTCGATTTTACTTGACTCGAGAAGCCCAGATGCAGAGTTGGCCTGGCTGTCCATGGTGCTGATCGGGAGTTGTGGAAAAGCTGGTTTTATCGCTTTCACAGTGCTGTTGGGGAACAGGGTGCAAAAAGTCAACAACGAAGCCACTGCTGATGTCAGATGAAGGTTTTGCGAAGTTCCCTCCAGGCGCACCATTCAGTCAAGGGGGTGGTTGCCGGACTGGCGGCCAACAAGCCTTGGCAGCGGTAAGCTCAGAAGAAAGTAATTTCGTCATCCGGAGGTCTGGGGGAGCATAGTAGCCACTTGAAACTTCATGGATGTCAGGACTACTTTTCTCACAATGCACTGTTTTAGGGAGAGAACACTGGCACTGGGGCCTGGGCAGCAGGCCCCAGTGCACTTTTAGAGTCATAACCATCAGCATTGGAGCAAAAAGTGTGGGGGGGCATTAAAAAAGGGCACTTTCCTACAATCGGTATATGGGAGTGCCTGGTAAGAATGACCAACTGATGTTAGGAGCCAAATCATGTATTGCCTAGACACTAAAATCTGATGTTTATGGACACGGGCGGGGGTGGGGGGGCACTGAATCACCTGTTGGGTATTATATAGGGCAGGTCACTCTGGATTCTACACAGACCTGCCAGAGATCCTAGCAGGGTTACTTTAGGTGGAGACCCTGCCTTTGGTTCAAAGAAGTCAAGGAAATGTATTCACAATACTTTATTATACTCTGGTGCACAAAAAAAGGCAAGCAATTATAGCAAAGAATATGATACCGTTTCTGTGATGAAAGTGACACAATTCTGTTTTGGATAATTAAGGTTATTCATTCAAATTAAAAATGGTTTGTTTCATGATGAAAAGTCTGTATTTTCAGATACTGGCAAGCTGATGTTTTGGACAAAAATCTGTATTTATGAAATATATTTACAACTGATATTTGAGTGCTAAATGTTCTTGAGTTCAAAAACAATATTACTGATTTTAGTTCCTCAGTACCAGAGTGTGCTTACTGTTATGGTTATTACTTCAAGACTTGGACCTAGGCTTTTGATAACACTTTATGCTATTATCACTACTTCTGTCTATGCTTTGATCATTGAAGCTTGGTGTAACTTGTCTGTCATCTCTTTTTAAGTGAGTGAGCAGTGGCATTACTATATAAACCTGAAGTATTTGTCTAGCTTTGTCTTCCAAAGCATATGATTATGATATTTATATAGTTTCATTTTACTTACCCTGCCCTATTCCATGTAAGTCTCACTCATAACATATGATTAATGACTTACACACAAGGGGTTAGATGGAAACATGGATTGATGAAAGATGCTAAAACATGTTGAAAAACGATAGATCACTCGACCATGCTCAGCCAGATTTACTTAAATATCGGTATTATGTACAGCTTTGAGCCAACTTTTAAATACATTATGTTAAATGAAATTAAGAATTTTTCAAAGAACTCTCGGGCAGATTGAATTCCAATAGCTGATGTGAGCTGGGGATTTTGCCCTCATGGTAGATCTCTCTTAGCCCCCAGACCCATGTAGATAGCCCGTGCGTCTGCAGATCATAGAGAACAGACACGGGCGGGGGCACTGAATCACCTGTTGGGTATTATATAGGGCAGGTCACTCTGGATTCTACACAGACCTGCCAGAGATCCTAGCAGGGTTACTTTAGGTGGAGACCCTGCCTTTCGTCCAAAGAAGTCAAGGAAATGTATTTACAATACTTTATTATACTCTGGTGTACCAAAAAAGGCAAGCAATTATAGCAAAGAATATGATAGCATTAGCCCAGTGAAAACACAAAGGGAAATACAAAATAAAGATACAAAATAAAGTCTGGACATCGAATAAAAAAAGTCTAACAAAATCCTGTCTCATTCTGTGCCATTGTGTGAAAATATGCGCAGGACCACCACCTACCTTATCCTACGCTGTCTTCTGTGAGCGCAACCCTCATTGGCAAATAAATCTAGCATTCATTCTGCATAAGACTGGCCAGTATGGCGATTCTTCACTGTAACTATCATGTGGTCTTTGTATACTGTGCTGTGCTAACTAAATATGTGTGAACAAGCACTGGATGTTCATGAGGATAAGACATGGGAAATATACATATCTGCAGCACAGTACTAACTATGAGAATCTGGTTTCTCCTACAGCCTGAACATACTAGTGCTAAACAATACATCAATATTGATATATACAACCTATCCAAATATAATAAAACATCACAAACCTACAAGCTTTCATAACGCAAAGAAATTATATGATAAAAAGCCATATTATGTTACCCTCCCCAACCTTAATCTGCAAAGCATCTCTGAAGGATAGCATGAGACACCATAAAAAAGTCCCCAGAAGGTTGAGGGGATCAGGACTGCCAGGCCTCCCAAATCAACAATGAACATAATGTCATCAATGACGGGCAGTCAAGCAGATTCAGCGCTGTGGCCAAATCTCGACTGAACGGGGTCTAACAAAGACTTTAATTCCAGGAAAGATAGAAGCTGAGCATTACTATGATTTTCTAATACCTTTCAATGTGTATATGGGACGAAAATTGCTCAAAACACTCGGATTAGCAGAAGGCCCTTACTGTGAAGTGAGGGAAGGAGAAACCTGTTAAGTATTCTCTTTCACACACTCTCTCTCTCTATATATATATATATACTATTCATCAGGGACCTTAACCAGAACACTCTCAATCTTAGGTTTGTGGGGCAGCATAGCAAAACCACCATAGACTTCTTAGATATCCGAATAAAACCGGTAGGGGAGAAACTAGAGACCAGTGTCTTTAGAAAGGCTACAGCAGGCAATACTATTCTTCACGCAGATAGTGCCCACCCTGCACCTTTGATTAGGAGCATCCCCTTTCGGGAGTTCTACAGGGCACGGAGGGCGTGCAGTAGCCTGGAATAATACTGCAGAATAGAGCAGGAAATGACAGATAGATTTATTCAGAGAGGGTACTCACCAAATGTCATAAAAGGAGCAGCCACTAAGGCTAGAAATCTAGAGAGACAAAAAGTATTATTTGAACCGTCTAGAACCCAACAGAGGAAAAAAGATAAAAAACAGCAGAAAAATCTGGAGAACCATAGATTTATAACAACATTCAACATCAAACATAAAGAAATCAGATCCATCTTGAACAGACACTGGTATCTGATAAGGGATGATCCAGTATTGGGTTCTAAAGTGAACAAACACCCAGATATTACTTACAGGAACTCTAAATCATTAAAAGACTTGATTGTGAAAAGTGAATATCAGGAGAGGAAAGGGGGGGCCCCTACCTGGCTCCAACAAAAACCAGATTTAAAAAAATGTTTTAAATGCAAGGCGTGCCAGCATGGCATGAATCGCACTGTTTTTAGGACATTTTTTAACAAAACCATTACCATCAAGAGTTTTTTAACCTGTAGATCTAGTTTTGTTGTTTACCTACTCAAATGTTCCTGTCTTAAGATTTATATAGGAAGCACAACCTTACCTGTATACAAGAGAATTTTGCAACATTGGAGAGCGATTGTAAATCAGGATAGAACTTATCCGATTGCAAGACATTTTGAAATCCATCATCAAAGCAATCCCTCTAGCTTACAGTATAGCTGTATAGCAGAAATCCCCAGAAAAAGAAAAGGCGGGGATAGGGAAAAAGGAACTCAGAAAATTAGAGACATACTTTATACTGGAGTTCAATAGCAAGGAACCTCATGGGTTGAATGTAGATGAGGATTTATATACTTGCTTATACTAAAAGGAAGATGGAAATAAGAGAATGAGGATGAACCTGCACATAGTGAAACCATTTGTTCTTTTTTAGATTTTATTATTTTTTGTAAGAATGTAAAACGAGGGACATGGCCATAAGTAATTGAGGGAACCATTTATTGACGTAGTTATTTTGTATTGAGGATGATATAGTGCAATTATAGGAAGTATAATCTGGAAGAAAGAAAAGGAATGAGAGACCTCTTAAACTGAAGTATTTAATGATAATTGAAATATCTTTTAAGTGTTTTTATTAAGTATATGAAATATGTTTTAAAACAATATACTGTAAAGCACTTGCACTTTCAGTAGTCTAGTACTGTAGATTAGTATTCAGGATTCATGAGGAAATGAATTGTTTCTTGTATACTTAAGCACTGGCACTTTATTTAGAGGATATGGGGTATAAGAGATACCACGTTATATTAGAAACAGTCCTCTTCCTTTACGTGTAATTTGAAGTATATGAAGGTTATATTTTCTTGAAGTTTTGAAATATAATATACTTATAAGCATTTGCACTTTAATAAGTCTAGTATGGTAGAAGAGTGTGCAGATCTCAGTTATGGGAAATGACTGATTTGCACTAAAGCACTAGCACTTTATTATTAAGAACTGTACTGTATTTAATATGCACTAGCACCTTTGTACAATAATCGTCAAACGGGTTTTGCACATGCACTTTGATTGAAAAATTAATTGACGTAAGAATGAATATATGAAGCAGATATGAAATTAAACTTAAGGGCAATGGTGTAATTATGATGTGATCAACTAAAATACTGGACTGGAAACGCAAGGAATGTAAGTTTCTGCGAAATATAGGAATCCAGATAGGTTGACTATTTGTATCATAAATGTCCTGTTATTTTAACAATAAGTAAATATCCGTTTGTATGAAAGCAATGTTATGAAGGACATGTAATAAGTTGAACTGTTCTTATAATCATCATTCATTTAAATGAGACTTGCTTTAAGATGGCGGCCGCTTTGCAAGTAAAAGTGGGCTATGTGATGGACGTTGTGAATGAAGTCCCTCGTCACTGTTCTTTATTGTAATGAGTATTTTAATGAGAAAAAAATGGTGCTCGGGCATCGTGAACAAGGCAGCGTGAGACTGCTGAAACGCGTTGATTTAACCGTCATAAAATAAACTTCCGAGTGATCAATACCTCTAGGAGTGCTGGATGATTGTTTTCGATTGGGATAATCCTATGCAAATATATATATATATATATATATATATATATATATATATATGCGCAAACACATATTTATGCACACGCACAGAGACAAAGACACATACACACATATATATATATTTATATATATTTGCACTTTGCATCTGGTATACAAACAAGAATTCTTGTATATTTATAGCTAAGTTATTGTACTTGTATGAATAATTAAGTTAATGTTTGATATTTTATCAATTGACTTTTTGGTGCAACGAATTTGGGGTGAAGTATGATATTATGATCATGATATTTTGGAATAAGTAATGCTTAGAAGTGTCTTTATCTAATATGTTGCTTCGAATCAGGCTGGGGCATTGGCCAAAGAGTGGAAGAATGGACTATGATGCTTCTAATTAGATTAGGGCACTGGCCCAAGAGGGTCCCTCCTTAAGGATTTCCCAAAGTGGATCAAGAATTATGGGTTGACATAATGTTGAGCCGGTTTGGTTTTATATATATATATTTTTTTTAATAATATTGTATTTTTGGGGAAAAAAGCGCAAAAATATTACTTATGAAAATTATAAAAATGATATAAGTAACTTAACCAGTTCAATATGCAGTATGCATAGAGATGGGGATATGGGTACAACGGATGTTGTTTCTTCTATGTCTATATGCACTGTACCTTTAAATGTAAAAAAAAAAAAAATGCATGGCAACATGTATTTGAGAAAGGCTGGGATCAGCCGAAACACGTCAGAACAGGCAGCACGCTGTGACTAAATAAAGAAATTCAGCTTACCGAGAGTGCCCATTTTGCTTCTTCATGAGGAGTTGTTTGGAAAATATATATATATATAATATATCGTCCAAGTTTTTCACCAAAGCCGCCGCTCACTTCCGTGTGGGTGCTGCCACTAGCAGCGGTGCACTGCTGAAAATTCCTCCAATCCTCTGTAGCAACAAAGTGTGGCGCACACTTGAGTCTGTAAATATCTGGTACTTTATTTCTGTCCCATGGCTTGACAAACGCGTTTCGGCCTGACGGCCTTCGTCAATGGCATATAAAGCAAGCGCTGACTGGAGTTGCTCGTCCAGACATTGGAAGTCTGCTTGATACTTTGTTGAGATATATATATATAGCTCGTTCAGACATTGGAAGTCTGCTTGAAATTTTGTTGCAATATATATATTGGGGTTGGCTGTCTCCGGGTGGCTGCCTGTGGGGAGATGGAGGCAGGGCTTGGCTTCAAGACAGGCCCTGCGGCCAAACCCACACTGCGTGCGATGAAAGGCTGCACGCTGTGTGAAACCGGCTGCCTGCATTGGGGGTTAACTGCCTGTGGCTAACCCCCCGCTATCGGCCTTTGGCCATGCACAGCGGGAGTTGGCCTTTAAGTATGGTAATTAAATATTACTTTACGTAAGAAAAAACCTCTAGAAATTCATTGAAAAAAAACAAAGGTTAAAGAAACATTATAGTTAGGTGTGATAAAAAAATCTATTTTGTTAAAAAAAATGACCTAGAAATTCACAGAAAAAAACAAGGGCTAAAATAACATTATAGTTAGGTGAATATGTCAGTGAAAAAATTAACATTTTGAACAAAAAAAAGAAGAGATTCACCAGTTATAGTTGGCAGAGCTAGCTATAACAAGCGCCCCACCATGCACTGCTTATGACCTCACATATTACATCACTCATGACCTAAATTTGATCTGATTATTGATACCATTAGCATTGCAGGATACAATCCTAAAGCTCTTAGAATTCATGGTTACTAAGCTTGTTGAGACTTAATCGACTTTCCCCCAGACCTCATTGTGACCTCAAACAACAAAAATCTTGCTGCATCCACTTGCCGATGGCAATTCGTTGATTAACAGAATGACCAAGGATGCATGTGAATCTAAGGTTGGCCCATACGGTCTATGTCCTATCACAGAAGCCTTATTAAACTCTCCAGAGGGGACAACTTCATGGAAGGCAGCGGAAATTTATTGTGGGAGAAGTGATAACTCTGTCATGGACCCTAACCCACTTTAGACCCAGCCACTGGCAATGGACCAAATGCTCTTGCCACACCCAGCTCAATCCCTTCCAATTGAAGAGATCCTACAGCAAATACTAGGTGAAAACAGGGAGATGAAAATCTCATAGGAGAAGGCCCATAAAGAGACAAATGACCAACTGGACCAGATTAACTCTATCATCCAGCTAATCCCCTCACGGGTCACACCAGCTGAGCAAAGAGCTTCTGACCTGGAAGATTTGAAGAATAAAGAAGACTCTACAACACTAAAGCTCCAATCAGAACTAGATGAGCTACAGCTGAAACTTGAAGATGTCGAAAACAGATCTTGCTGTTCCAATTTGCGGTTTGGTGGGATCCCTGAAGGTCAAGAAAATGGCCAGACTGTTACTAAATTAATCACAGATCTAATCAATAAGTATGCGACCCGGGAAACAGTAACTAAGGACACAGTTCTCACAATCACATGGGCACATTGTGTCCCTGCGTTCTAGCCCTCCAACTCTAAATATCCACAGACTATCTTGGTGAACTTTGGCGATTTTCGTGTGAAAGAACGGATTTTGATCAGTGCAATTAGGGACAAAACATATCAAACTCCAGAAAACTATTGTTTCAAAATCTTTTCAGACATGTCTTTATCCTCAGCACAGTGGAGCAAAGAGTTTAAAGTAATGAATGATAACTATAAGAGACAAGGGGCACCAGCAGGGATCGTCCAACAATCTAAATTGAAAGTCCTCTACAAGGGATAATCACAAATCTTTCATTCAGTGGACCAGGCTAAGGACTTTTTTACAATTTAATTAAAAGTCCAAAAGAGGGGGGTAAGACTAAGTGATAAGGGCAAAAGCGCTTCAAACAAATACATTGTTAAGATGCATTTACTTGGGTCAGCCCTGATGCAGTATTCCATAAGTTTTGTCTATTTTGGTATGTGTTTAGGGCTACGTAGAAGGCTGGACTTCCCCTGATTACCTGCAGTTGCAGTTTCTTGAGTGCCATGTCAGTGCACTCACCTACAGTAAGAGGGATAGAGGGGAGGGGAGGTGGGCACATAAGGATGGGTGGGGAGTTGCTCCGGTGGGAGCCCACGATGGGTGGGGCTCTAGGAATAGGGGGGTTGGGTAGAGGAACAGGATCACTTTAGGACAGTAAAATTCAGGAATTATTTTTTTAATTTAAACATCAGAAGATTATTTTTTATAAAATGTATATATATATATATGTATAAATTAATTTAAAAAATCAAAATTAAGTTAATAGTGCTGCAGCATTTTTTCTTTTGTGCTACATTTAAAATAAATATAAACAACAAAGTTACATTATTATTAACAGAATATTATTTTTACTAATATTATAATTTACCAGAGGGATACTCCATAGTCAGGGTGGAGATCTCCCTATGTTAAAGCATAGGGAAAAATAAAAAAAGTTTATTAAACTTCATGATAAATTAGTACGTTGCTCCAGCGGCCCACAATGATCCATATGAGCAATGAGTAACTGTGGTATGAATTTATCAATGTACCCAGGGGCGTAGCTTCAGGGGGGGTGTTTGGGGTGTTACACCCCCTAATAAATGCATTTTCTGGTATATAGTTGGGTACAGGTGCTTTCAGTCAGGTATGGTGAGGTGTCTGTCCGATTGCACCACAACGTTTTACATGCATACTCACAAAAACGCAGATGCGCTCTCTCTCGGTTTTAAAAGTCTTCAAAAATGTTGGTCATTTTATAAAATACTGTGATTTCTCTCATTGAGTACCCCAACCAATCCGTATTCCTCTCCCTTTTCACAGCCCCTTAAGTCCCACTCATGCACCCTGCATGTGGTATAATGAATTTTCTTTTACTCAAAATCTGTTTATTGAATTTTAACAGAATACACACCAATTTTAGCCATGTGATGCAAAAAGCGAAGCCCAGAAAGACGATAATACAGCAGAATAGCTGTATACGTTGACTATAGCAATAATCATGAAACAAACATAGAGAACCAACAATGAGGATGCAGCACAACCAGAAAGCAGCGTTAGATCAAAAGCAATATAGAGCGTCAGCTAGGATAATATAATAACCTCATATTACAATGGGACGCTGTGGGCAAGGCAGACCCAGTCCCCCTGACAAATATCGTGGCAGCTAGAATTGAGTGAGTATCGTGTGGTCTGTGCTCGGTCATCTACAAAACAAGCTCTAAGAAAACAGCAGAGCGGAGGCTGAGCAATGATTGAGCCCTGGCCAGTATCTTCCTAAAATAAGGATAAGGGGCCAACAGACCCAACAGTGGGTAGCAGGATAAAGGAAAAGGGAGGTACTACTGTGAGTGCAAGGTCAAGGCGGGGCAGGAAAGGAGGGGGGAGAAATTGGGGAAATCATGAGGCACCCAGGAGTATCCCTAATACTTGTGAGGCTGAAAAAATGCAAGGGGCGTGACCACTACAGAGGAAGGTCAGTCAAACAGGTGTGGGGTACGCAGTTTGGGCGGCTGACAGCAAAGGTGTTCCATCTGGGACATATAATCAAATAGGGGTTTCCATAGCTGGGTGAATTTCTTGTCTGCGAGGGAGAGCTTATGTGATAGATGTTGCATAGCCAGGATATGCCATAGCCGAGTGAACCAGGTTGCAATGGAAGGGGGAGCGGGAGCCTTCCAAGCCAAAGCTATGAGCTGTTTGGACACGACCATCATACGGCTGATTAGATACCAATCTGGGTGTGTCAATGCTTCCAGTGTGGTAGGACAAATGCCTAGGATAATCATGCAATAGTCCACTGGAATCGGGAACCCGAGAGTGTTATTGATGTGTCCCAGAACCTCCTTCCAGAAACGAGTGAGATGAGGGCATGACCAACAAATATGCTGGAAATTTCTCTTCTGTGCCCCACATCTCCAACAAGCAGCCGAAGCCGTGGGGAACATGGTATGCAAACGAGCTGGGGAATAGTACCATTGAAACATCAGCTTATAGGCCGATTCCTGCCGCAAGATGTTACAATGTGTTTTGGGGATCTCATGCCACAGAAGTTCCCACTGTTTCTGTGTGATGCCCGAGGCACTATCTAATTCCCATTTCGTCTGATACGGGTAGCTAGGGAGGAGGCGAAACTGTTGGAGTACACTGTAAGTCTTAGAAATCAGACCTCTCGAGCCTTCAAAGTTACGAACTAACATCTCAAAAGGCGTGGGTGATTGAGTCGCTCCCAAGGCATTGTGGGAGTGGAGTACCCAGTGGCGTAGCTGAAAATACTGATGTCTGAGTTTGTCAGAGATACCAAAATTGGACTTGCATTGTGTGAAGGATTTGATCTGCTGCCCTTGGAAGAGGTCCTGCAGTATCCTACCTTCACCTCTATCCCAATCAGGGAAAGACCCTGAACAACGCCCAGGCATAAAATCGGGATTGCGAGCAATGGGAGTATTCGGGGAAGGAAATGTGGTGAAGGCACCCTCAACTGCCACCCTATCCCATATCTGCAGCATCCATCCGGGGAAGGGTCGTCAGATAAGCACTATGAGTGCAATGGCATTTCGTACAGCCAGGCCAAGTCCCAGAGAGGCCTGCAGGCCACTGCTCGGCCCACATGCAACCAATGCTTTACACTTTCCGAAACCATCCATTCAGAAATAAAACATAGTCCAGAAGATTGTGGCAGGCGAGGCCGCCGTGATTTCTGGGAAGCATGAGCAGTGTATTGGAAATACGGGGCTGCTACCGCTTCCAGATGATGGAACAAAGATCCCTTTGCATCCGGAGGATGTCCTCTGCCAGGATGGAGGTTGGAGGGCCTGGAATAGGTAAAGCAAGTAGAGCAAAATATTCATTTTAACCACATTCACCCGGCCCAGCCTAGAAATGTATAACGGCATCCGCCGGTGCAGATCTTATAATAGGGTCCTGCGATAGTGTGGCCAATTAGCTTGGGTCCAGGTCTGTAAGGAGCTAGTGATGATAAGACCCAAGTACTGGATAGAGTGGATAGCCCATTGAAAAGGAACCAGTCCCAGGAGATGTTGTGACAAGATGGTAAGATTAAGTGCCTGTGATTTGGTCACATTGGTCAACTAGCCCGAGGCTAGTTGAAACTCCTGAAACATCTGTACTACTGCTGGAAGGGTGGTGACGGGTTCCATCAGATCTATGCTGATGCTAGGTCATCAGCATAGAACAGAACCTTGTGTTCCAGTCCTCCGAATTATATACCCTTAATGTCCATCGCTTCACGAAGGAATATCGCCAACGCTTCCACAAGCAGAGCAAAAAGTAGTGGGGACAGGGTACATCCCTGCCGGGTTCCTCGCAGGAGCGGAATGGGTGTAGTAACTTGCCCGTTTACCCAGCTGGTAATAGGAAGCCATGATCTTGCTAACCATGACTACCCAACCCTATCTTGATAAGAACCTCTCATAAGAAGGCCCAACTGCCCTGCCAAATGCCTTCTCTGCATCTAAAGACAGGTGGAGAGTGAGGATGTTGTGTTATGGGCCCTTTCCACCAAGTGGGTGAGGCGTCTGGTGTTCTTCGGGCCCTGGCGGTGCTGTATAAAGCTCACCTGATCAGGGTCTATCAGGCCAGGCAAGTGATGCTCTGGACGATTGGCCAGCATCTTGGTATAGATCTTGGCGTCAGTATTTAACAACGCAATGGGCCTATAAGAAGAGAAGTGGGTGGGGTCTTTGCCAGGTTTAAGGATCAGCGGAATTTCAGCCGCCGACATCGTGGGTGTGAGGCCAGTACTATGAGTGAAGGAGTTAAATAGCCCAAGCAGGTGGTCTTTCAGGTAGGGTTAGAAAATCATATAAAAGGCGACCGGAGAGCTTTTTTAAGTTCTGCAGCTGAAAAGGGCACTTCCATATCCTGGGTGAGCTGTGGGTCTAAGGGCATCCAACGGCAGTTCGAAGATAAGAGAGTCTAGCAGCTTGGTCTTTCCCCGCAAGTGAAGAGCACCCAGTAATAGGCCCTAAAGGCCTCCTGTTTATTCTATTCACGAACCGCATAGCCTGGGGCATCGGTGTGTAGTTTGGGAATGTGGGAGCAAGTGTACTGGTGGCAAAGTCTACGGGCCAATAATGTGCCAACTTTGTCCCTAATCATAGTATTTTTTAAGTGTCAGGATGGATTGTTCTGCGTTATTAAACCGATGCGCTCACAGCTGTCCTCATAGAAGCGCAAGCTGGGGTTTATTGCACCTCGAGGGGTTCCGCTTATCGACTCTCTCAAGAGACCAAATCTCTTCTGTGAGTTTAGTTTTGAGCAAACGCAATTCACACAATCTGGCTATCGCAATAGAGGAGATAACACGATGTATGGTCGCTTTAAAGCCATCCCAGAGCATGTGGGGAGGGATGTCAGGTGGAGCTTTAAGTTCATAGTATTCATATATTGCATCCTGAATAGCAGCTCTATCGACTGGGTGACGTAGCAGTTGGGGGAGGGGGAGAGAGTCACCAGCGAGGGGGAGCATGCTGGGTACCCTCTCGGAGGAACCATGTCAAATCTATGTGTGCATGATCAGATATGGATATGTCAGATATCTGTGCCGAGTCCAAGTTGCGAAGCAGAGAATACATATGAAACACATAATCAATGTGGGACAAGGGCAGGTGGGCATGAGAATAAAAGGAATAGTCCTGTATATTGAGGTGTAGGTAACACCAAGCATCAACTAAGACAGCATCAGTGAGTTCCTTCTTAAGCTGACCAGACATGGCCCCCATGCTCTGGAAATGAGCAGTATGCCTATCAAGTGCAAGATCCCAGACTAAGTTGAAGTCCCCTCCCATCACGGTGAGGCCCTCCATCAGCGGACTGATGAGAATCCCAGTCAAGATCCAAAGAGGTGTCACCTCAAGTGATCAGTAGCCCCAAGTTGGGGGAGAGACCGTGCAAGGAAGAGCAAGTGGTTAATACCGTGGTTTATGACTAATAACACAATCATGCAGATCAAAGTACAACAGAGGAAAAACTAGTGAGTCTGGCCCAAGGCCGCTGTCCTGCAAAAGAGAAAGTATGGTTAGCATGGCAATGTGTTCCAGCAAAATGTGGAAGTCTGGCGTAGACAGTACCCAAAACAGTCAAGCATAGCTCCCAGAGGACTGAGAGGATTCCTGTTTCATGTTCTGCAAGTGGGATATAATGTCGTCTTTTGTCGCTCTTAGGCCCATCGCCTTATCAGAGAGGTCACGACCACGCCTGCCAACCATGCTCCAGGTCGGGCGCCATCCATCCTGTTCCTCCAGGATGGCGAGTGAATATTCTCGATCCGGGGATCCCTCAGTCAAGCCCAGCATGCGTTTGGCTTCAATCAGGGAGTGCACCATTGGTTGTTTGCCTTTCCATTGGAAGAGGAAACCAAAAGGGTGGGTTCATTGATACTTGAGCCCTTGTTCCTGCAGTTTCTCTGTGACCGGTTTAAAGTCCCTCCACCACTTAAGGATCAAAGGAGAGAGATCCTTAAAGATTTGTAGTGTGTGGCCACAAAAGACCAGGTCTGCCTTACCCCGAGCCGCTCTCAGGATAGACTCTTTCTCCTGGAAAAATGGACTCTAGTTTGGAGGTCAGGGGTAGTATCTGGGCAGCATGCCATAGCCACGATGTGATAGGCTCTGTCCAGGATCAGGGGTTGGTCCTCCGTACCCCCTGGATGATTTGGAGAAAGTCTCTCGTGAAGGCCATGATGTCCTCCCCCTCCACACCCGAGGGATTCCCCTGATGCATATGTTATTTCTGTGGCTGCGGTTCTCCAAATCTTCCTGCTTGGCCTGGAGTTCGAGCTGTTGCTCCTCCAGAGCATCTCCTGGTCCTCCGTGCAAGAATCCATGGTGCACTCGAGGTCGTCCACTCGTGTGCCCACCTCCGTGATGTCTTTGCGGAGGTCCTGCATGCAGCTTTTAAATCCACTTTAAGGGAGCCGATTTCGAGTTTAATGTCATTTAGAAATTTGTCCATGTAGTCCTGGGTGATTGACTGGGACGCAGTCTCTCCCGGAGCTTGTGAGGATGTTTCCCTCTTAGTAGACATGATCAACGGGGATGGCTTGGACCATAAGGACACAACAGAGCTGTCTCTGGAGGGTTTGCCCCTCAGCATATTATTATTGAGGGGAGGTTAAGCAAGTGGCAGTCATGAAGGAGGGAACCTGTGTGTCCATCCAGTCCCAGGTGTTACAAGGCCAGGCAGGCCCCCAGTCAGCTATACAAGTCATTGACCCATGTTAGCTGGTAGGACCTGGAGGCAGAACGATGCAAATTCCGCATCCGGAGGGGGGGGGGTACTGGTGGCTGATGGTGGAGACACATCAGAAGGTCTCACAGTCGAAGCCCTGTGGTGTCACCGCAACTCCGTAAGCAAACGTGGAAATCAGGACAATGAGCAGAGTATGTGGGCCTGTATGGTGCCCAGTAGCTGCCAACAGGGCCTCCACCACCACCAATTATCACAGTCTCTAGAGTCGAACCATGAGACTCCCCCCAGGCAGCAACACAAAGAAGAAGAGCCCTCAGGGCCCCACAGGAGTCCAGGGCCAGCACTCCCCCCGGAGATGTCAGGGACTTTGGAGGAGGTTCCCTATCCCCTCATGCCTCATCTGTATCTTGTGCACCATTTTGCAGCTCCCACTGGGCGTGAGCCTCCTCTCGTCTCACGTGGTGTCAGGAGCACCACAGGCTATGGGGCCGCTTCGTCGCACCTCCAACCTGCCGGGGCCCGGAACACCAGTAGCAGATTGAGGCCCCACAACGGGGCCGCTCGGCACTGGATGAAAGCAGCAGAGCAGCACACCGCTAACACACCCAGGAGTGCAATGCAGTGAAGGCCCCAGCCGCACACTATGAACCAGCCAGAAAATGGCGGCTTGTGGTACTCTGAGGCCGCAATGTCGGGCCCCGGGGGAAGTAGGGTCGCAGACCAGTCTTCCCCCGGGGTTCTTTGCGCAATTAGGCCGGAAGGACATGCTGGGAGGGAGTTAAGGGGTTGGGCAAAGGGAGGGATTAGGGTGGGTATAATGGTGCAGGAGGGGAGGTTTCAGCCTCTTCTGCACCTGGCATCACCGGGGAGGGTTAATCAAAGTTAGTGTAGCAGTGAGCCTAGTAGTCAGGTAGCAGGGTAGCTTGTTTTTGGGCCGTTGACATCAGGCAGCTTTAATTGGAAGCGAAGCCTTACCAGGTATCTAGCTGCCATGGTGGAGCCCGACCATGAGGCAGTGCGGGCCGCACTGCGGCTCGGTGTCCTGGACCAGGCGTGGGTCGGCATGGTTCGACCCCCGCGGTCCACTTCGGCGGGTGTTGCGGCGGCGTGTCAGGATGAGCCGCCACTTTTGAAGAAATCTGCAGGGGGCGGGGCCAGTTGAAACAGCTGCCGCCCAAACGCAGAGGCCGGAGGCAGAGCCTGCCTGCGCGGTAGCAGGACGACGCTCCCAGCACGGAGACAGTGAGTTAGGGGGCAGGGCTGAGCAATTATGAACCGTCCCAGCAGCACGCTGGAGCCGGTATGAGGCTGAGGGAAAACGAGCTCCAGGGGGAGGGGCTGTGTATTTATGAACCAGCCCAGCAGCACGCTAGAGCCGGTATGAGGCAAAAGAGAAATGAGCTCCAGGGAGAGGAGGCCCCTCTGGACCTCACGTGGCGGGCTCTCCCTGGGAGGATGCAGGTTAGGAATGAGTGCGGGATTCCCCCCCCCCCATAATAAAGAAGTTGAGAGGGGCGGGGGCCCAGGTAGTCACACACAGTTTGGAAGCGGGGGACGGGCAGGGAGCCAGACGGGGGGGGGGCCCCCAGCTTACCTAGGTGGGAAGGGCTAGATCTGGAGGCCAAGATCCGGGAACAGCGCCAGGTCATTCAAGAGACGGAAATGAAGGGGCGTGGCTAACCGCCAAGCATGGCGGACATGTTGTAGCCGAGCTTTGGGCCAGGGCCCTAGATCCTGATAATTACTGCGGAATTGACGGGACATCCAACCCGCTGCGCCCCAGGCCCCCCCGAGTGACACGGGGGCAAAAACAATACATTGAGGGCTGAACACAAAGAGCCATGTAAGTGAAGCAGACGCTGCGGCCCAGAAAACGGGATCGGCCGAGACGGCGTGACGCACTCACAGAATAATAAGGGAGCTGAAAGAAACTGCGGCGTAGAAGCCCGGCACCGCGCAAGCTCGGACGAACTGATCTGCAAGGTGAACGCTGCGGAGGCCTGTGTCCCCGTCCAGAGGGCACTGTCGGCGGCTGCGGAGGAGGACCGATTAATGGAGGCCGCATGACCAAGTGGCCTTGCCACACTGCACACAAGGAGTAAGTGGCAGTAACAAAACCGGCTGGGACGGCATAACGTAGTCCCCAGAGACTAAGAGAGCTGCAAAGAAATCGCCGTGCAGGACACCAGCAGCTCACTGAAGCGGATGTGCTGATTTCAGCGGTGCGTACTGTGGACACTTGCATCTCTGACTGGTAGACCCTGCCGGCGGCGGAGGAGGGGAGCCGTTTGGCAGGGACCGCGGGACACGGTGGCCCTGCCTGAGTGTATATAAGGAGGAAGCGGCAGCAGTGGCCTGAACCAGCATGAGCGGACACCCGAAGGGAGTTTGACAACGATATGTGAGTAGCGGCGCTCCCCCCCCCCCCCCGGCACTGGAGATCTGACATATGAAGACGGGGAGTACCAGAGGGTACAAGGCACACGGGGACTGCCCTTATCATAGTGCGAAGCTACGTAGGTTGCAGCAGCAGAGACGGTAAAATGGTGGACATCGCCCTGGGGCCTGAGTGACTAATTGGGAAGACCAGATAAAAACGACCTCTAACACTGGGTCAGACTTCTTGAGAGGACTACATGCACAGAATGGTGTGTGTGCCAGCAGCCACCTAATACCTGAACACCCGCTCACTAGACAAAGCGGGCGAGTGTCGAAGCTGAGTACAGGTACACTGAGTATAGCTGGGATCTGCCGTGGGATACCTCCTTGGGTACTGGATTGCACAGGGAAGGTTGGAAGAGTATATGGAGAGGACACCGTAACCTATGACGGGCCTATGAGTGCATGAACAGATCAATCCATGCTACGCAAAATACGATCGCTGCGAGAAATGGGGCGCACAAGGGGGAAGCAATCAGAGGTACTTGCGACAGGGGGTCTGCCCACACTGTGCAGGATGAAGCAATGACTGCCTCAGAAACGGATTGTGTCCCACCGACAGCACTAGAAAGCCAAGAAGATAAGTTGGATTTAATTTTACAGGAAGTGCGCGAATCAAGAAAGGCAATTGAGGGCGTGGTCTCGCGGCAAACCAACATGGCCGCAACTTAGGGCTGCTCCGGAGCCCCTCCATCCTACCACATTAATCCGCTACAACAATCCGACGGAAAGGTGCAGAATCGGACACAGGGGCGCAAGCGAAGCCCGGCAAAGCTTTCCCGGGCGCAATCGGAGGTGGTAGGCAGTAGCTGTGCCGATCAGCGAATCTGGGCCTGTGGCTGAGGAAACCGGGACCTCGAGTGCTGGAGACGGCCGGCGGAAGACGCGAGGACGTGGGCATGACCCCCTCCCCCATCCTCGGAGGGTCGGGGAAATTCAGGCGAGCGACTTCGGTGCCCCCCCTCCCGCGACCGTGGCGCTGCTGCCTGTGGCACTGGAGTGCAGCCCCCGAGCGGGTTGAAGCGTGCGGAGGCCAGGGACGTGAAAAGGGAGCCAGCGGCCCAGCACTGGGGAGACTGCGGACGACCGGGGCAGCGTGTGTCTTGTGGTGCCCTACAGCGTCGATGCCTGATCAGCCCCCACGGACACCGGAGCGGGAGGAGCAGAGCCGGTGAGTGACGGCCCCCGGCGTCTCCCTGCCTGGGGCGGGATCTGGAGCTGGCTGGAGGCCGTGATCGCTGGAGGCAGTGCGCGCTTCCAGGACGCGACTGCGCCTACTGTAGTGGAGGCGGCGAGGGGCCCACGGGACTGGAGTGCTGCATCCATGCAGGACCCGCTGTGGGAGCAGCTGACCCCGCCCTGCCTGTTCGGGCCTCCCTAACCGAAACGAACCCCGGGACCGGAGGGGTCTCTGCTGCTGTGTGCCTTTGCTGTGGTTGGTGAGGACGGGGAGGAGTGAGCGTGGAGCGGCATCCCTACTATAACTGCGCTGTGGGGGACGGCTGCCTGGGGCCGCGTGAGGTGATCCGCCCTGCTCCCCTGCCTTTCCTTGGTGCGCCGGTGGCCCTTGAGCTGGCATCGTCGTGGATGCTCACTGCTGCCTGAGGGGTGCTTGGGGGCTGGCGGTGTCCGGGGAATGGGAGACGACTGGCCCGAGTGGCGCACAGGTGGCCCTTCACGACCGGCGACGCCCTGAGTGCCCACCTCCGTGGCTCGACTCCGGGTCCCGGGTCCCAGCAGGCAGCCAGAAACGGCGGAGCTAAACAGTGTCATCCACATCGGTACGCGACTGGCCCGGGGCTCTGTGGACATCTTCGGAGGGCCTGGCCAGGGGCTATTCCATCTGGCGTCTCCTCGAGTCTCCGGCCTAGGGAGCGGTGTTGGCCTCAACATGTCCGGCAACAGGGGTTCCCGGGCGTCTCAACAAAGCAGGCTAGACCGCTTTACCTGCCCGAAAGCGGACATTCCTGACAAGAAAGGGACCAGTGATAAATCGCAAAGTGGAGCCGAGCACGACCCCACAGAGCCCACAATGACGGACATAATGGCAGCCATTATGGGTGTCCGCACATCTATTGACACCCTCTCGTCGGAGGTGACGCTGATCAGAGCGGATCTCACGAAATATAGAGAGAAGGTCAAGCAATTAGAGACAACCACCGCCAGTCTCGTAGAGGACACCTCGCAACTCCAAACAGACATCGGGGAGCTTCAATCATTTCGCAAGTACACGGAAGACAAGCTGGATGATTACGAGGGGCGCCTGCGACGCAACAACATCCGCGTCCTTGGAGTGCCAGAGAAATCGGAAGGTCCGTCTGCAGACCTATTCATGGAGGAACTGATCTCGACGAAGCTACAACCAAAGGGCCTTTCTAAACTGTTTGTAATTGAGCGAGCCCACAGAGTGCCTGGGGGTCGCCCAAAGCCTGGGGCCCCCCCTCGTCCAATACTGGCCAGACTGCTTAATTATAGAGACAGAGACACAATCCTTCAGGCGGCAAGGGTCGCTCCTCCAATCCACCTAGACAACTCGGAAATCACCTTCTTCCCCGATTTCACCAGAACGGTGCAGATGAGGCGACGCTCCTTCCTCGATGTTAAGCGCAGGATGAGAGAAAAAGGTCTCAAGTACGCCATGCTCTTCCCGGCTCGCTTGCGAGTTGAACTTAACGGGAAAACACGTTTCTTTGACCTCCCAGAGGTGGCATCCGACTGGCTGGACAGTCTTAAATCCTCGCCGGAACAAGACTCCACTGCTCATTGATCCCCGCGGTGATCTCTCATGGGATGGCCTCTGTTTTCTTCAAAATGATTCGCTTCAGCTGCTGTTGTACCCTGAACCGCCAGTATGCGGCTCAGGCTGGTATAAACCTTGTACCAATGCCTTGGGACCTTTCACATGTGGTGAACTGAACATTGGTCATGTCCTGCATCGATTCTGTACTGGTAGGCGGGGGGCCGACGGAACTCTGAGGCCTTCCCCAGTGTGTTATTTTTCTATTAGTAGAATAGTTGGGCGACAGGCACTCTGCATTTAAATAATATGGGCAGTTTTAAGCCCGGAGTGCAGGGGAGCAGGGTGGGGGGATGTTGGGAGGGACTGATGTTTAATTTGTATGTTGTTTTTTGTATTATCTCGACAGTACGATATCTATATACGACCCCACTAGTGGGGAACCGCTCCGCTTTCAATGGGAGTACAGTACAACAGGGCTATTAAAATCTTAAGTTGGAATGTTAACGGACTGGGGGACAAGATAAAAAGAGGTGTTGTGTTGCAGTATATTAGGAGACAATCGCCGGATATCGTCTTACTCCAGGAAACACACCTCGTTGGCAACACATGCAGGGCAATGCACAGATGGGGGTACTCGATGGTGGTGCATGCGGGTTTTACCTCTAGCTCCAGGGGAGTAGGCATTATGCAAAAAAAATCATTCCCTTTCTCACTCACCAATACGTACATAGATGACCGAGGCAGATATGTTGGAATCACAGGCACTTGGGAGGGCAAACCTACCACTTTCATGTCAATATACGCACCCCCCGGGATGCAGAGCACAACATTCACTGACTTAAGTGCTATACTCTTGACGTTGCCTGACGGACACCTGGTGCTTGGCGGCGACTTCAATTCAATTGTCTCGGGCGCTTTAGACAGGCACCCCCCCGCGCAACCCCTCGGCCGCTCATGCGTTCACTAGCTTCTTGGAGGCGATGGGACTGATGGATGGCTGGAGGACATACAACCCCGATAAGATGCAGCACACTTTCTACTCAGGGGCGCATAACAGCCTATCCCGACTGGACTATATACTTGTCCCGGCCTCGCACATTACCAATATCCATGAGATCCGTCACCTGGCACGAGGTATCTCCGACCACTCCCCTCTCTGGGTCCATATAGTTTTAGATTACACACAGACAGGACGGGTTGCCCCAATAAACCCTTGGCACCTCAAGAACCCCAAAATACGGAAAGGCCTAATTAAAACTCTTGATGACTATTTCCTGGAGAACGAACACACAGTTGAGTCACCTCAAACACTATGGGTAGCTTTCAAAACGGTGGTCAGAGGACAGGCCCTCTCCTTGGTGGCGGGCTCCAAAAAAGACAGGATGAAAGAAATCTCTGACATAGAGCAGGAACTATACCGCCTAGAACAGGATGTCACTGCGGATGCTAAGCCTGAAACCCTCCACTTCCTACGCTTGCGGCAGGAAGAATACCGGGCGTTGGTCACCGACCGTGCCAAACTACTGGGACAGGAACGGCTGGGACGGATATATGACTGGGGCGACAAGGCCGGCAAATTGCTCGCATGGTTAGACAAGAGAGAGCAGGCCAGCAGGCTCGTGCCCGAGATTAAGGACTCTGATGGGTCCTCGGTGACAGATCCCCAAGACATAGCTAACCATTTCGCAGCTCACTTCCAAACTGTATATAGCTCGGTGGCACCATACCCTGAAGCAGATTTTACTGATCTAGTCAAAGACATATCGCTCCCGACACTATCGGACTCGGACCTTACATTCATGGACAGTGAACTGACGGCTGATGAAATAGCTACGGCAATAAGAGCGCTGCACTCCGGGAAAGCTCTGGGCCCAAATGGCATCCCAATAGAGCTCTACAAGCTTCGACCAGATAGATTGGCCCCCTATTTGAAGTCAATGTTTGAAGACACCCTCACCCAGGGGATGTTGCCATATGACCAGAGAATTGCCACCATAGTCACAATCCATAAAGAAGGGAAGCCCAAAACGCAGTGTACCTCCTACCGGCCGTTATCGCTGCTGAATGCAGAACCCAAAATTCTAGCTAAAGTGCTTGCCACCAGGCTTACCAAGGTGTTGGGCGACCTAGTCCACCCAGACCAGTCAGGGTTCATGCCCAAAAGAAACACGGCTCTCAACCTGCGTAGACTACACGGGGTCCTGGGCAGGGTGCCAATGATACGAGAGGACGCTGTGGTGGTCTCTCTGGATGCCGCCATGGCTTTCGATTCACTGGAATGGCCCTATCTCTTTGCAGTGCTTGGTAAACTGGGATTTGGACCGGGCTTCTGCAACTGGATACGGCTGTTGTACAGCGCGCCGCTGGCCCAGGTAGTGGTGAATAACAGAAAGTCTGAACCCTTCGTACTCAGCCGGGGGACTCGTCAGGGGTGCCCCCTATCTCCTTTACTGTTCGCTTTGGCCCTTGAACCACTCGCAGCATGGATCCGTAAGGATGTGAGGATCCGTGGACTGCGCTGGTCAGCGGAGTGGGAGGATCGGATCTCACTGTACGCTGACGATATTCTCCTCTATCTTACAGCCCCTAAGAGATCCCTAACAGTAGCCTTTGATATACTAGAGGTTTTCGGCAGGTACTCTGGGTTTCAGGTCAATTGGAAAAAATCACTCCTATATGTCCTATGGGGAGCCCCTCCACAGTTGCCCCGCAATTGCCCGATCCCAGTGGTCTCAGACGGCTTCAAGTACTTGGGCATTTTTATATCTTTAGACCCATCAGTTCGGTACACCCGCAATCTGCTCCCCCCACTGCAGCGGCTCAAGAGCGACATAACACACTGGAAGTCCTCCCGCTCTCGCTATTGGGCAAGGCTGCATTATTTAAAATGATGTCACTGCCCCGATTCCTGTATGCGCTACAGAACTCAGCCGATCTTGTCCCGAACTCGTATTTTAAAGATCTGGAAGGGCTCCTGAGAGGCCTCCTATGGGGAGGGAGACCACGTATCGCCATGAAAAAACTGACACTTGGCTGGTATGATGGGGGAATCGGGTTGCCTGATATTAAAAAATATTACTGGGCTGCGCATCTAGCAGCGATCAACCATTGCACGTATGGTCACCCTGACAACCCGGGGTTTCTGATGGATCGTTGGCTTTTACCTAAAGGGACCTTTTTGAGAGCTCTATATTCAAAACCGGAGAAATACCCGCTCACCGGACCCACTGCCCATACAGTTGCAATCTGGCACTCCGCTGCTAAATCAATCGGTTGGCAAAATAAGTTAACGATGGCCACACCCTTGTGGGACTCACAAAAACTAGGCTATATGGGAAACTCAAAGGGATTTGCGAAATGGGACTTAATAGGGATTTCCCATGTCAAAGACCTTTGGCATGCTGGGGGTGTGGCATCCTTTGCTACCCTACAAACACAATATGCCCTGGCAGACTCCGAGGGTTACCGCTACCTACAAATTAGGCACTCGCTGCGAACAGCTATCCCCGACGACTCGACGCCAGCGGACGCTTCCCCACTAGAGGACAGACTATTGGATGGACATCTGCCTGACAGGGCCATCTCCCTCACATATCGAAAACTCATCAATAACACTGACAACCCCCTATTACAATTGCGTGACAAATGGACTGAGGACGGAATAGAGTTGGACGATGAAACCTGGCAGGAAGCGGTCTCTTCTCCTAAGACGGTCGCTATCCCAGCGAGACTCAGACTGGTGCAATTAAAGATCCTCCATAGAATTTACATAACTGGTCCCCAGCTGGTACATATGGGTGGACTGACAGACGGCTCTTGTAGGAGGGGATGCGCACAACTGGGCACATTCATACACATAATATGGCACTGTGCGCCGATCCAGGAATACTGGCGTAACATCCATGCGGTCATGAGTGCAGTGTTGGAGGTAGTAATCGAACCGGCGGCACCTAGATGCCTCCTTAATATCTGGGAACCTACCGACCTCAACACCTATACTAAGACATAGGTCACGCTCGGCTGCATGATCGCTAAGAGAAATATCGCGCAGCTCTGGGGAGCCCCACAGCCGCCCACGGTAGTAGCCTGGGAGCAGGATCTAGACTGGTGTATGCTGAGAGAGGAAACAGTCTATGTGGCTAGGGGGTGTCCCCGAAAATGGTCCAAGATATGGGCCTCCTGGAATGCATACCGAGGAGATATATGTGCACCTCCCCTTGAAGACGATAGTGAAGACCCCCCATCCCCGTGAACTCCAATGAATTATATTGCTGTACTGTATGTAACCTGATTTTGCTGTAACCCTAATTGATTCTGTGAATATGTACTTTATGTCGAGACTGTTTAATAAAAAGATGTTTAAAAAAAAAAAGAAAGGCAATTGAACAATAGATGGGCGCCCTTTCCACAGACTTTATGCTATTGAAAGCTGATCATAGCAAACTGGCAGAAACTGTTAAAGCCAACAAAGTGCAGTTAGAAGAGATCTTGCCACAGCACAAAGCTCAGTCAGCGCAAATTGAACAACTAAGACGCCAGCTCGTGGGGCTACAAGATAGAGTTGATGACGCAGAAGGAAGGGCTCGGCACAACAACGTTCGGATAGTAGGAATGCCGGAGCGCAGTGAAGGGTCGAATCCCACGCAGTATATAGAACAATGGCTAAGGGATACGATAGCGCCAGAGGGACTTACCGAACATTATAGTGTGGAAAGGGCGCACAGAATACCGTTGCGACCTCCGCCCCCTGGCGCACCGCCTAGACCAATAATAGCGCGCATCCTAAATTTCAAGGATCGAGATACCCTCTTAAGAGCCGCCAGAGAAAAAGCACTGATTCAATTTAAGAACAAGAGAATCTCGTTATACCCAGACTTTACGCTGGCAGTGCAAAAACTGAGAGCGTCGTTCCAGGAAGTCAAAAAGCAGCTCAGAAGCTATAATCTGAAATATGCCCTTTTATTCCCAGCCAGATTAAAAGTAATACACGAGCAGAAATTCCACTTTTTCAACAAGCCGGAAAAAGCCGCGGAATGGATGGAGGTCACGCTGTCGCCAAACCCGTCACAGAGTACATCCCAAGCTCCAAAACAGAAAGTGCGCAAGCCACTGAAGGTCGGGGGAGACAAGACTCACCATACAACGCCGCCTCACACAGACGCCATGACGAGCCCAACTCCGGAACAAATACTAGAAGGTCAAAAATCGGCAATACTAGGAGCCGCAGCGTCTCGACGGTTAGATCCCTGGACTCTTCAGAGGACGCTACCCTGCATTCGGACTCTGAAAATAGTTTGGCTCTCTTCCCTTCTATCACACCACAAATAGTGAATGACTACCTGGGCTGATGTACCTGGTCTGTGTACATAGGGGATGGGGAAGCAAGTTGCAGGTAGACAATATATCTCGTACTACATATATTGCTCTAGCAGTGCTGGTATAGGTGTTAAGTAAGGGCCCGGGCGCGGCTGGCTTTGGCACTGGTTTGGTATATTGCACCACTAGAATTACCTTAGCTGTTGGTTTCCACCCCCCCCCATTGCAACTGCATTTTTATATCAGTTGTTAAGATTTTTACTAATTAACATGATTTGGTCCTCTGCTGTTATGTGGGGGAACCTTGCACTGGGATTTGTTGTGGGGAAAGTTCAGATAGACTCACTTACTGGAGCATTAGTACTAGTCACTCAAGAAGTCACGGGTATGGGCATGACGCAGCATCCCACGCCACTCCATGGACACGACTGGGAAGTACACTATCACGACATGGAATGTTAGGGGGATGGGGTCTCTGGACAAGAGGCATAGAATTTATGCTCAACTAGGCAGAAGGAAAACCCACATAGTGTTCATGCAGGAAACACACCTCACTAATGCGGAAGCCCTTAAGCTAAAGAGAAAATGGAGAGGACAGCTATACAGTGCATCATACTCTGCATTCGCACGAGGGGCAGCTATATGGATTAGAAATGGTACTGCATTTGTGGTCCTGGAACAGAGAATAGACATTAACGGTAGGTATGTGTTGCTCCGCGGCACACTGGATGGGGAACAACTAATACTTGGTAGTATATATGCCCCAAATATAGAACAAGACAAATTCATGGGAGCACTCAACACGATATTAGCGGACTGGGAGGGATACCCCTGATGTATAGGTGGGGACTTCAATGCTGTCCTGAACATCGACTTGGACCGCTCGCACCCGCCACTAATAGGGACTAGCAGTAAAAAACAAGCAGAGGCATTAAGGGGATGGGCGAAGGGTTGGTCACTAGGGGACGCCTGGCGTGAATGCAATCCGACGAGCAGAGAGTACTCGTACTACTCCCCACCGCACATGTTACACACAAGAATTGACAGGGTGTTTTGTTCTCTAATCCTAATAGCAAGCATCACACACACTACTTACCTTAGGAAAACAGTGTCGGACCATATTCCTCTAGAAGTAACACTTGCATGGGGGAGAATTCCTGCACCAGTGCCCACATGGAGAATGCAGCCTATAACATTGGAAGACCCTGTGTTCCGCTCCGCCCTCTCCACTGCCATAACTAATTATTTTATAGAAAATGAGGACACTGCAAGCTCGAGGCAGACGGAGTGGGAGGCCTTCAAAACGGTCATCCGTGGGGTGGTTACCAGTACCAAAGTGGGAGTCCGCATAACGTTAGATAGTGAACTACGGGAGTTGGAAAATAGTTTGGGAAGGCTAGAACAGGCTGCTGTGTCTGATGACACGAATAAAGATGCACTACAAGAAGCTCATATAAGACATGCAGAACTATTAGAACAGTTGCGAACCATAGACTACCGCGCTTACACCCAAAGACAGCAGGCAGAGGTAGATAGAGCGGGCGCCCTACTAGCAAGAATTATATGAGACACGCCGGCAACTGTTCCAATACATGAGGTCAACACGATAGAGGGGAATATAGTGAACACACAAGCAGACATCAATATGGCCTTTAGGAAATATTATGAAGCACTATACGCAGCTCCAGCGGGGCTTCGAGAGGAGGAATTAGTGGCCTTCCTGGATGGCCTAGCGGTCCCACACCTCTCAGACGCACAGGAAAAAGTAGTTGCAGAGCCCATTACCAAAACTGAAATACGATCGGCGATAAAGGACCTCCCACGTAATAAAACTCTGGGGATTGACGGTCTACAAGTTGAGTTTTACTAAACATTTGCGACACAATTGGTCCCATACAAGAAAAACTATATCATGCGGCGCTGGAGACAGGGCTTTTACCCCCCACTACACGACAGGTGTTAGTTGCATCCCTCCCAAAGCCTGGCAGGGACCCCACAGATATGTCGGGATACCGCCCCCTTTCATTATTGAATACCGATTATAAGATCCTAAGCAAAATCTTGGCCCATAGACTACTTACCTACCTACCACAGCTGGTACACATAGACCAGTGTGGATTTGTCCCGGGCAGGAGTACCTCTCACAATACTAGACGTCTACACCAGGTATTAACAAGTGTGGCAACAGAGGACGAGACAGCAGGCTGTATTTCACTCAACCTGAGACAGGCATTTGATACTCTACACTGGAGCTATATGTTGCGAGTCCTCCCAAAGTTTGGAATACCCAACGAATACATAAAGTGGGTTAGAGTATTATATACGGATCCCACGGCAAGGGCCCGCACAGGGACACATATCTCGCAGCCCTATTCGATAGCTAGAGGCACTAGGCAGGGGTGCCCTTTGTCCCCTCTGTTGTTTGTGTTAGCGCTTGAACCATTAGCCGTCAAAATACGTGCTGTGGCGGTGGACAGAGGTATTAAGACTGGGGCCACCAAGCATATTTTTTCCGCCTATGCGGATGACATAATACTATATTTAAATGACCTGCAAAGTACCCATGACCCACTACCCATGGTGTTTCAACAATTTCAAGTACTCTCAGGCTTAGCAATAAATGAAACAAAATCGTATGCTTATTATTTCAAGGACACTGCGCGAGTAGCACCCATTCACTGTGGCCACTGGACATTTCCAATAGCACCCGTAACATTTAAATACTTAGGGATACAGATATACAGAGAGGCACAGGATCTACTGGATGGTAACTTGGGCCGTACCATCAAATCACTGAAAACCTAAATAGCTTTCTGGACATCACTCCCACTCTCGGTGGCGGGGAGAGTGGCTATTTCAAAAATGGTCATGCTCCCGAGACTGCTTTACTTTTTTACAAACTTACCGATAATAATCCCGTCACAAATTTTTAAATCACTAAATACGCTTCTATTGGAACTAATATGGAGTAGAGGGCGTAGAAGGGTGGGACTGGAGAAACTTCAACTACCCACGGATCGGGGGAACTGGCGGTCCCCGACTTTAAGGGATATTGCTATTCGTGCCAACTCCAATGGCTATCATACTGGGTAGCAGGACGACATTTGCAGGAAATAGGGATGTCACAGAAAACATGGGAAAGTGGCACGTTACATGCCCTGCTGTTACCCAAAGGGAAATCCTTGCGGACAGCACCGCTGCTACTAAAAGTGGCTGTATCCTACTGGAAGAGGTCTGTCCACTACACGAATAGCCTTCCTCTCTATGCTCCTAACATTCCTCTGCTGGGGATCCCTACACCGTCCAGAATAGTCAATACCAGAAGCCTAACCAAATGGTCAGAAGAAGGAGTTACCACAATAGGGATGTTGTTTGTAGACAATACTTTAATGAACCATGAAGCTTTTGTCAGGGAACAAGGGGTTCCAAACTCGCTATATCTGCTCCACGCTAGCGTCAGCAGATATGTTAAAAATACCTGGTCGCCAGAGAGTACGGAACCAAAAACACATGAATTAGTATACATGCTGTATCTTATGGGAAATGGAGGGCACTTAACTAAGTGGTTGTATAGAGGTATTCGTGCGCATGCGGCAATCCCGCTCCAGGAGCTAAGAGACAAATGGTCTAATGATATTGGACGTGCACTGTCGGATAAGGAATGGGAGCAAATACTGGAACACCCTAAGAAAATAACTCATAATCCCAAGTTTAAACTAATCCAATACATGTTCTTACATAGAGCGTACTTGACTCCACATAGATTGAGTAAGATGTTCCCGGGCACAGCAGATATATGTCCCAGATGTCACACACAACCAGCTGACTTACTCCATATGATATGGGCATGCCCCCGTCTAACCCCTTTTTGGACAACGGTACTCAACATTCTTGGTGAGGTGGCGTTGGTTACAGGAGGGAATACAATTGAATACTGCATACTGGGGTTATGCAAAAAGCGCAAGAAGCAGGGAGTGCAGACTAGGTTTGCCAATCTGATGATGCTCCTAGCGAAAAGATCAATTACAATGGGTTGGAAGTCTGCATTGCCCCCGACGGCGTTGGCATGGCATGGTGAGGTGGTTCGCTGGGGGAGGGCTGAAAGTATGGAAATCAAGAGGGAGGAAAACAGAGGTTTGCGAAAGAATCCGATTGCACTGGAGTGGAATGCGATGTTGGAATTGTTTATATCTACTAAACCGTCGTTGCATTGAGATTTTACATCATTTAAAAGCTGAGTTGTATAATTATGGAATTAATAGCTAACAGACCCCATATGATCTCTACGGAATTGTATTACGTAACTTTATTGGATGAGTGCCTGGAAGTATGTGCTGCCATATGTCTTGGCTGCCGTAACTGTAGCTTAGTTCGCAGAGTAGTGAGTCTGGGATGGGTTGGTGGGTGGGTCTGAAGTTAATAGACATCGGGAGGGGGGCGGGATTCCTCGCTGACTACGTCTGTGTTTATTAAAATGTAGTACTGTAATCTAATTGATAATAACTTGCTGCTCTGCTGTACGAATATTTCTTTTACTACTACTGTACCTTGTATGAGCTGTCGGCTTTGTTCCTCTTGTTACTTTAATCCAAAAATTTTATAAAATATGTTTAAAAAAAAAGAGACGAAAATGAAGTGGGAAGCATTGTGCGCAGCCATTGAGGGCAGAGGGCTGGAGACCATGGGCTGGGCGCCGCCCCCCCCATCGTGGGAGGTAGAAGCAGCACTAGAGCAGGACCCAGGAGCAGAGATGGAAGGGGGCAAGTGGGTGTGGGTTAAGAAGACACAGCAGCAAGGGAAAGGACCAGGGACAGCCGTGACGGCGGAGAGACCCGGTGGTGCTGGGGACCCCTCCGGTTGGAGCAGCCTGAGGGGGAGGGTCACAAACCAGCAGTTGAGGCCAGTAGTAGCAGTGTGGCACAGGTGGGGTGCAAAACGGCTCGAGACACTGGCAGGAAGCAGCAGGAGGGTCCGCGGCGGCCTACCCTCCAACGAGGGATTGGGCGTCATTGGCCGCGACAGAAGAATGCGGTGGTGTGAATAGAAAGAATGGGAAGGGCCAGAAAAGAGCGGTGCATGAGGTGATGTGGGCGCCTGCAGAGGATGAGGCTGAGATACTGTTGGACTATGGGGACAAGAGTGACGAGTTGGAGGAAGGTGAAGTACGTGATGAAGAGGACGTGAGTGCGGCGGTTTCTGGGGCACCGGAAAAGGCAACCAGGAAGGTTGGTGTTTTCCAGGAGGCAAGTGCGGCCAATGACAAGACGAAGACAACGGGCCCGAAGAAAGCCGGCAACTGGGGCACGGACAAAGATGCCCATGGAAGTTTATCAGGTGAGGGTGACTGGTGGGCAGTATGGGAAGGGGGGCCGAAGTCCGTTAAGAAAAAAGCCTGCCGGTCAGTGGGTGTGGGAGATGGGTCTGTAAGAGACTCAGCGGTGTACACAGGCGCAGCAGCGGCACCTGCGTTAGGCGCAAAGGACAGCAGGGTGAAGCTTTTAGTTGGCGCGAGTGTCCAGACGGACACGGCAGAAGGGAGTGAGGGGAAGGAGGAAAAAGGGGATGACAAACACCACAAGAAGCTGCCATACAAGGGCCTGGCAATGCCCTTGGGGTCACATCTGTCTGACAAAACAAAAAGCAGGATATGGAGGCACGAATACGTCAATGTGTTCACGTTGCTCCATAGGGAGATTCAGGCGGAGGGATCAAAAGAAGAGGAGTGGGAGCTGACGAGGAGACCAAGGGTTCCCATCAATATGGAGAAAGGGCCCTCAGCTTTCCTAATATATGCCAGCATTTACTGCAAGAAACATTTGGACAGGGCAATCGCCTTACTGAAGTATATGGATATTATACGGAAGGCGCAGATGCACTTTGGGGGTTTCGCATGGTTGCGCTACGATGAGTAGTTTAGGGCCAGAATCAGCATCAACCCCGACAAACCATGGGGGGAGGTGGATCAGGAGCTGTGGATGCAGTGGATGTCATCCACGCAATCCTCGGCGTCCACCCATATGGCTAGCGGCCTGCCGGTGACGTACCGGTCCTTTCCAGCGCGTCCCGCCCAGAAGGGGGTGGGGGGGCTGGTTTTGGGGCAGGAGGTGCAGGTTTGCCACCAAAGCAAGGAGGAACCACCATGGGGGCATGCTGGAATTTCAACAGGGGTTTCTGTTCCAGACACCCTTGCAAGTTTAAACATGAGTGCTCTAAATGCAGGGGACGACACCCGTTCACGCAGTTTTTTACACTGTCCACCCCAGCTGAGCAGTGGAGGACCACTAAGGGCCAAGGACAGTCTGGGCCAAAGGGCTCTTACCCCAGTTAGGATCAAGGCCATGGGCCCATGGCTCTCAATTTACCCTGATAAAGAGGCTGCCTTGAGGATACAATGGGGTTTCGTTGAGGGTTTTCGGGTGGGATACCAAGGCCCTAGAGAACAAAAGTGGGCGGACAATTTGAAATCAGCCAGGGAGTTGCCAGAAGTAGTAGCGGCGAAATTGGAAAAGGAAGTTGAGAAAGGGAGGATAGCAGGCCCATTGGCAAGTTGGCCTGTGGAGGACCTCATCATATCACCTCTAAGGGTGGTGCTAAAGAAGGAGCCAGGGGAATACAGGATGATCCACCATCTATCCTGGCCTGAAGGGAGGTCAGTGAATGATTTCATCGCAAAGGAGGACTTAAGGGTGCTGTATGCCTCAGTGGATGATGCAGTCCGCCTGGTGAGGTTGTGCGGGCAGGTAGCAGAAATGGCAAAATGTGATGTAAAATCAGCCTTTCGCTTGCTGCCCATACACCCTGCGGATTTCTCGCTGCTGGGGATGCAGTTTGGGGGCGCCATCTACGTGGACAGGGTCCTGCGATGGGCTGTGCAATTTCTTGTGCACTCTTCGAGATGTTCAGCACTTTCCTACAGTGGGTTTTCGTGAAGAGTAGTGGTCATCGGGAAGTGTCCCATTACCTGGATGACTTTCTGTTCATAAGGAAGGGAACTTCAGGAGATTGTGGGAAGGCGCTGCATCAATTTCAGGAATTGGCATGGACATTTGTGCAACTGACTTTTCTGGGGATTGAACTGGACTTGGTCCAATGGGTGTCGAGACTGCCTAATGAAAAAGTGATGAGATACAGGCTTTTCTGTTGTGGGTGGTAGGGGAGAAGAAGATCGATCTGAGAACAGTACAACAATTGATGGGTTTTCTGAACTTTGCCTGTCGGTGGTGAGAGCGGGGAGAAAGTTCTGTCGGCGCCTCGGCATGGCCATGTCTGGGGCAGTGCTACCACATCACAGGGTCAGGATTTCGATGGGAGTCAGGGCAGATTTGAGGGTTTGGCAGACGTTTCTGGAAGATTTCAATGGGGTGTCTTTGGATTTCGTGGAGGACAATACGATCTGGCAGGTTCAAATTTTTTCGGATGCAGCAGGGGCGTCTGGTTTTGGACTGTTTTGAGATGGACGTTGGTGCGCGGAGCAATGGCCGGCACATTAGTTGAAGCAGGGACGGAGCATAGCATTTCTGGAGTTTAGCAGGGAAGCTGGCAGGGATTTCGTTCTATGGCAAACTGTATTTAGGTTTCGATCCAGCAAAAGATGAAATTTTGAGTAGGATGTTGAAAAGTTGGGGGCGTGAATGTGGGGTGCGGGGCTGGGAGCTCCGAGGGAGGCCATAGCATTTGAATTGTTAGAAAGCTTGTTGGGTGTGTTGCCGGATTGTTGTTATGACACGTTTGAAGTGTCAGTATTTAGGTTATGTAAGGCGTGGATGTTTTTTGGGGCTTTTCGGGTCTCGGAGTTGTTGGGAATGGTACAGCAGGCAGGAAGAAAGTATGAGGAGGTGAGATAGGTTGGCAGGGGTAGATGGGTTTGGCTGAATGAGAGCGGTTGCAGCGGTGTCTGCCCGGTACAGGAATGGCTGGATTATTTAGCAAGAACAGGACGGCCTTCGAGAGGAATTTTTTATCACGCGTCAGGTGACGGGCTGACGGCTTTTCAGTTGCTGGCTGTACTGCGCATGGCTCTAAGGCGTTTGGGCAGGGATCCTGCTAGGTATGGGACACATTCTTTCCGCATTGGCGCAGCTACAGTGGCAGCGCGTTTAGGTTGGTCCTGGGACAGAATCTGTCAGATTAGGAGATGGAGGTCTAGGTGCTGCGAGAGATATGTACGCAAGTAGGGGGGTTAGAACCAAAGAAGGGCAGGGACAAGAAACACTTGTACACAGTAGGAGATGGATGGGTCAGTTTGTACACTAATATATACTTTTATGTCGCAGGTTGTGTGAGTGGCCCAGGAACCAAGGTGGTTTCCTGGATCGTGGGACATTCTTTCGTGCATTGGGCGGCAAAATACGCGGATCGGCAGGTTTATGGTCATAACCTGGGTCTGAGGAGCAGCCACCATGAAGTATGTTGGTGGGGTAAAGGAGGGATGCGATGGGGGGCTTTATTGCCGTGGTTGACAAAAATGGTACCACAAAGAGGCTGCCCCGACATGTTGGTTCTACACTTGGGCGAAAATTATTTGATACGGCTATCAGGACTGGCAATTTTGCAACACATGCAGAGGGATTTAGAGGCAATAAAATGCAACATGGCTGGAACGTGCTTAGTATGGACAGAGTTTGTGCCGTGCAAAGTGTGGAAAGGGGCTGTGAAGCACGCAGCCATGTAAAAAGCCCGCAGGAAATTGAATAGGGCAATGAGGGTTTTCTGCCAAGCAAAGGGAATTCAGGTGATTGCTCATGTGGGGCTAAAATTGGAAGAGATGTTACTGTTCAGGGACGATGGAGTGCACCTTTCGCAGCTAGGAAATGCCTACTACATGATGGAGGTGCGGGATGTGATTAGTGGGTTGTGGAAAAAATCCATCTGGTGCCCCAGGAGAGACTGAAAGCGAGGCGAAAGGTGCACATGGAGAGGGGGGGGCAGGTAACCGCCCTTCGGGGGTTTCCTGGTTGGCAGTACTTTGGAGGGGTGGTGAGTCACATACGGGTGCATACACCCCTCAGGGGGGGAAATAGGTGACTGATGGCGGGGTGCCGGAGGCAAGAGAGCGACGGCAGGAAACTCAAGGGATGATGTTGGAGGAAAAGTGAAGCAGAGAATGGGGAGATGTAGGAGGTCGCAGAGTGAAAGGTGGAAGAGCGCAACAGGCGTGATGGTTGGAGGATGGATAGGGTGAATGAAGGGGATGATGATGGAAAATGTTATAGTTGTATTGATGTTTTGGTTAATAATGTTAACTGTTACAACCATATCCTAATAAAATGGCCTTTTACGCTTCAAGTAACAGCGTGGAGTGTAGTTATTGCGCGAAAGTAAATCGCAGCCGGACATCTGCTGTTTCTTGCTACCTTCAGCCCCAGAAGCGGAGGTCTGCCGAGACCGTCTTCCCTTAGCTCTGCACAGGATTCAACGTGCTAGCGACTAGTGAGGCATTGCACTGCCAGCTCCTCCCCTGCAGTCAGCCGATAATGCTGGCCGCTCTCGGACCCCAATAGCAAGTCTGGCCATTTTGTCCACAGAGAGCAGGGCCCCTGGGGGCTGAAACAGAGACCCCCAGAAGCCAGGTGCCTCGGGGCAGCCAGTGCATGTGAAGAGAGCCGTATCAGAACAGGCAGTATATGGCTTCTGATCCCGCGGACATTTGGAGCGAGGACAAGCTGCATCTTACTTCATACCCAGCCAGGCCACGCCCCCGGTAAAATGTATTTTAGCAGTATATTGTTGGTAAATCTGAAGCTCACCCCCCTATCTTACTGACCATGCTACGTCCCTGAATGTACCCCCCCCCCACAGACCCCCCGTTGCATGACTATTTATTCCAAGATGCATTGGGGATTAATTCCGTTGGTTAATGTCGAAAACTGCAGTTGATTAATCCAATATGGATGGCGGCACAAGCCTTTTTGAATGATGTAAACAATGATTTTGAAATAAGAAAAGAAGGCGAAGACTCAATATTAAAAATAAAAGTCATTTTTTTACTGTGGATTATTAGCAGCACGTTATTCGCAATAATGAGCAGTTGAGCAGTGCATCTTGGGGAACATTTTGTTAGATAACAAGTAGCTGGAAATGTGGATGCATAAACACATCCCCGGACAGAGCATATGTTGGGAATGACAACATAATTTAGGCACAAAATAGGCTTCATGACGTATTGGTAGCGCAATTTTAGGAATCTTTTGTGAATTTTTTGTACTGCTAAAGGACTCCGATTGTGGTGCACCCTCAGATGCAGATGCATATTGGTGCATTCCATATTAAGTTGCTTGCATATTAGTAACAGTGGCCATAAGGATTATGTGTTGTGAGAAAAGAGATGGTTGGTCTAATTAAGGCAGTTGGGACTCCAGTCCCAATCTCCACCACAAAGGTGATTCAATCAGTTTAGTATCATACACACCTGATCAATGTCCCTCAGCATTGGGAAGACTCAGCCTCTGTTGTTCACTTTTGTGAGATTTCAGGACAGTGCACCTGACCAAGGCCTGCATGTGTCTTCTTGTGCCTGTATAGTGATTGCTCCAGCACACTACATGCTTACATTTACTGTCAGTGGTTTTACATTTCATATCTAACGTGTATAAACTCATGTACAGTTCCTTTTTGGTATGGCTTAGAAACAGCTGTAGTGTTTCACAAAGCACATATAATTACAAATACAAATCTCCCTCCCCCCCCGCCTCCTAATAATACATCAAACTCCGAAATATGCTTGAAGCAGATGTCAGTCAAAACAGTATCTACTTAAAAGTGCTCATATCATGTGACTTCACAAACAAAGCCTAATGTTTGAATGTTTGGTGCATTATTACCTAGTGATAAGTCCAAAATAGACGATAGGTGCTAGACCACGTTTCCTTTTCTACTGGGTACACAATCTTATTAATATCAAGCAAAGTGTGCAGGTGCTTTAACCATCCAAGCTCCCCTGTCTGCCCAGGCCTCCCGGATGTGCCTATATGGCTCTGATACCAAATTATTGACATACTTTTGGGCACCTGGGGAGATCAAAAACATCAGCAAGCAGCGCCCATGCGTGAAATCCTACTGCTCACGCACAGAGGCTGAGAGGCAGTGACTTTAAATCGTTAACTTCACACATATCCTTGTTTTCCTCTTTCCAACAGCAATGTGTGTCAACCTTTTATGGTGATTAAACTGCTCTGATTAGTCCCTGTTTGCAAATGTTCCAAATTCTCTATCAAAGGCCCCTTGCCAGCTGTGGACATCCTCCTCACTTTGTACATCACTGACTAAGTGTTACATTTCAAAATTATTCTCTAATAGAACACTTTTAAACTCCCAATTTCGTGAATAAGCTCTTAGGAAACAATGGCCCTAATTATGATGCCAGTCGCACGAGCGTCTGATCGGCATCGTTGCCGTAAAGGGACCGGCCGACAGGTAGTCAGCAGTCCCGACCGCCAAATTCGGATCCGCCCGCCGCGGAGACGGTTGGAAACATGCCTCTTTAAATTGAGGCTGGTGCTGTGGCCCGGAAAAGGGCCGCAGCACAAGCCCCAATGCCAAAAGGCATGTTTTTAAACATCCCTGCACCCTGTGGCAGGCACCTCATTGTGCTTGCCACATGGGGCATGGATGTTTGTGGGGTCACCTGTGGTGCCCTCCTGGCCTCATAGTGGAGTCCAGCCCCATCGGTCGGTCGGTCCCTCACCTCATCGTAATGCATCGGTCTGACGGCTGCTTCAGATGTCGGTGGGTCCCACCGACATCATAATGAGGCCCATAATATCTATATTCTTTCTGTTCATTTCTGTCCGGTACAGTATGCTAAGATTTTAATATCATTTAGAAATCTGCTTCGTGATCTCAACTCAAGAACAATTTCACCTTTCTGACATATAATTTGCAAATGATATGTCTATTTCTGAAACCCAATATCACTTCTATAGACCCTAAAATGTTTTTAGTCTCCCCTTTAGGCCCTGATGAAATTTCAATTATGCTGTCGTAATTTGCTTCATTTCAGAAGTTTCACGTTACTCTTGTTATGTAAAATTCCCAAAATAATGCAAGTATGCCTCATTGTGTAATCGTGCTGCATTTGTGGCAAAATCATAGTGCTGGGGGATGGGATGACCGGAACATAAGCAGCTGTCATTTATGGTACTTCTCTTTTTGGTGTCAGACAGCTAGTTCAAGGTCAGTCTCTCCCAGTGATGGACAGCTAGCGGGAGGCCAAAGCGCCAAATGCGTCCTCATGTCCAAAATGGGCGCAGAGCTGCATTTAGTATTGAAATATAGCGCTAAATTACATATTTGCATTTCGTGTAAAGATATGTAATTTTGCAGAGTTTTCCGAAAATGTCATGTATTTATGCTAAAGCAAATTAACACAAATGTTTAACAGCACTACCCCCATATGAACTCGGGGCTATGATGCAGGATTTCAGTCCATTTATATCTCCATATGCACATGCATTTCTGAGCACATCCCCTTCCAGTATGTATCAAGATACCCCGAATCTATCAGTAATCTCACAGATACCTCGATTATCACAATGGATCCACTGATCACCCCTCTACAGGTAGCTTTTGGCAGGTAGTTACACCAAAAGCCTACATTCACTTTCACTTTCAACTTTGTGAATTATATTTTTAAGTTTCCTTTATCCATTGGCATATACATCATGCATGATGTCCTTTCTTCCACAGAACATGCAAGCCTCTGTTAATACAGGTTTTCCAGGAAATGGCCCTGTGGCTGTACCTTTCTCAATCAATCAATCAGGATTAGTAGAGCGCGGCTGCTTCACCCATTAGGGTCTCGAGGCGCTGTGGGATCATGCTGCAGGATCACGCTACCTGTTCCTCTTGGTTGAACATCCAGGTCTTGAGGTCCTTCTTGAACTGCTGGAAACGATGGTGAGGCTTTGAGGTGCAGGGGAGGGTGTTCCAGGACTTAGCCACCAGGTGGGAGATGGAGCGGCCTCCGCTGTTTGCTCGGTGGATGCGCGGGGTAGCTGCTAAGGAGAGGGATCCAGAACGAAGTTCCCTGGTCAGTTGGTGGAAATTCACTAGTTTGTTGAGGTACGCCGGTCCTTCGTTGTGTAGTGCCTTGTAAGCATGGGTGAGCAGCTAGGACTGGCATCTCTTTGTGACTGACAGCCAATGGAGTTTCCTGAGGTGAGGGGTGATGTGCGCCTGTCTGGGGAGGACAAGGATGAGACTGGCTGCTGTGTTCTGGATGCTCTGGAGTTGGGTGGTGATTCTCCTCCCCTATAACATACATTTCCATCACTCTTCATTTTGCCTTATTAATTCAAATTGCTTTTGTGCTTGCCATATTTGTCATAGGGCTTGTTGTTATCCATTCTCCAGCATGAGACACGTTACTCACAGTACCTTCACTTGAATCATTGCATCTCCATACAAACCAAAGGCCATTTGATTGGCAGCGTTATTCCTTGTGCATTCTCTTTTCCTTCTGCATGCCTGCATTTTGAGTTTCCGCCTGACCAAATTCACCCATGCACTTTGGCATCTATAGTGCACATCATCAACTGATATCTGGGACATTTTTTCCCCAAACAGGCAGGTAAAAACACAGACAACAATGATCTCAATTGGATGCCTGTCCAACACAATGTTTGCCTTTTCTCCAATGTTTTCATCCAACATGTTCATCTTTTTTAGGCCTACTCCTCTTTATTACCCTCCCCTGCACCCTCTTCATCTAAGACTGATCTCTACAAATAAAGCTTTTCAGCTCCTAAATCAATTACATTGCTGAGTTGCACTTCTCATCAAATTTTCTTCCTCCATGTGTTGTGATGTATACGGTCAAGTGTCTTTACATTCTTCCCAGGACATCACAGGACCCCTTTGCCCTGTAATAAAAGGTGGAGGTGTCTTGTGGCTCATGGCCTCCTGGCAGGTCTGGCTACGTTACCACGCCTGGCTGCCATGATGACTCTTGCGCACGTTACTATTGGATGTTGTTCTGTCGCCCTCTGTTATTGCCAAGTTGTTCTACAATAGTCTGCATTTTCTGTTTCTCACCTTTTCTCCTATTTCCTTTGTGGGCTCAGTCTGAACAACAGTTACAAGGTCGAATAACAAATCCCTGGTTTCTACTGATTTGGCCCGTCCCTCGCACCTAGACATAACACTTGTACAGCTGCCATTGAGAAATTAGTGTGCTTTTAATAATGCGCTCGCTTGCTCTAAGATAGCACTTGGAGACGACCTTTCCAGAGAGAAGAGCTGTGATTGTATGCTGATGTAGTTTTGCATCAAGAGACTCAGGTATGGGGGTTCGCTAGTCAAAGCCCAAAGGTCTTCTATTATTATAATAAACTGGCTTCTAGCACGGGGAGGGTGGTAATGTTAGTTAGACATATATCCACTGCTTTATGAGATGCTTTCCCCGTTCGTATTCTATGGAGTAGTAACTATGCTGATTATATTATTCTTATGTATTATGCTATTAGTACTGACACGTGTACTGTATCTAAGGGCACGTAAGTTGCAATAAATATTTTGAACTATAAAGTGTCTCTTCTTACGCATGTTGTGGACAGGTACGAGAGTAACAAAAGAGTGTTCTTGCCTCTGCGAGTCCTGAGAGAGAGATACCGTGTTCTGGGTTGTCTAATCATTGGTACATTAGTGCTAATGGGACGCTAAGGCTAGTTGGGTTGGGGTTTTGGGTGCTAAGGTTTATGGTTGGCTCACCACTATATTCCGAGGTCCTATTATCCTGTGCATAGCTCTGTATGTGCAGAAACCTTATGACATGGCGCGACCAACGAGTGGGGCAGCTTACTTGCGAGACGCTTGAGTAGTACTTGTGCTTGTCCACACAACCCTCACGTACGCTTCCGGAAGCGTGTGTGACGGCGATACCTCCTATATTGCAGATTTTGTAGGTTCTTTCAAGCTTGATGTTATTAAAAAAGGTTTCTTAAATATAACCCTTTTGTGCTGCCTCGTGTAAGATTGTTGTCTCGACCCGTTAGTAATGGCGGGTATAGACATAGCGGCGCATAGCCGCACAGCACTCCGGGATCACTTACGGGTGTATGGAGTGCCAGACGCGGGAGTTGACCTAGTCTTTGTGGTTCAGGCCGACCCGGCTTTCCACTTTGAAGTGTTCTACTCTTGGATCACTTTTCCAGCGGTGGATGCGAACGATGATCTGTTCCATACATATGAACCCACCGTTGTTCCTGCAGTCTATAGACCTTATACTAATCTTGAAGTACCGCTCACGGCTTGGCAACACCGTGTTTGGTTTAATGGCGCCCTCCCACAACCGAATACCACGGTTCGTTTAGGCCCCTTATCAATTGAGGGGGCCACTTGGCCTGTTTTGGCCGGGTACACACCACATCCGCGTTATATGACAATACCAGTCGCGGAACTACGCACTATGTATGCGGCCTTGGTGCAGGTGCATCGAGCTTTAGTGCGATATGTTACAGGCAGCATCCATGGAGCCGCTCCTGGAGTGCCTGGCCAACCAGCTGCTGCAGGCGGAGTGACCATAAGTCCCGTCATGGTGAATTCTGTGATGGGCAAACGGCCACAAAATAAGGATGATTTTCCTTATTGGCTTGCAGAAAAGTTTGATCAGTTGGAGGCAGTTTTTCCACATACAACTCCTGTGGATAAACATCGTATTTTGACGATTAGTTTGCCAAAAGACTTAATTCCCGAGTTGACAGCATGTGACAACTGGGGTAGGGTATTCGCAGCAGTATATTCTAAATGTTTTGGTACTCCTTCCATGACAGTTCTCCCCTCTGTAATTAAAAAAGTACAGGATGAACACGGCCCTGAAGCGGCTGTGGAATTAGGGATGAGACTAGTGGGAGTGTTTGAAGTAGTAGCTGAACTGATCCTTGCGAATGTCAAGGGCGATGCAGTGAACTTTCAAGTAGCTAACGCTTTGGCTTTGGTCCCAGAATTGGACAAGCCTCGAGAATTACCGAAAATTATTACCCAGGCTTATAAAACTATTGGTAGAAACAGCCTGGGTAACAAGCCTTTTGCAAAACTGCAAACACAATCGCAACCACAACAGCAACAAACCAAATCTCAATCTGAGAAGGATGAGAAACCAGTCTTCACTAAAAAGAGCTGGAGGCTGAAAAAACAGGGTAAGCAACAGACAAAGCCGGGATCGCGAGGCGCATCCCCGGTTTCAGTTTCTTCTGAACGTACTTATGATTTACGCGATAGAGCGAGAATTAAGTCACCGGATAGGTTTCAGATCCCTGATACGCGTTCTCCTCGTTCTTCACAGGCACAGACTTCGTCACAGGCCGGTGGAGGAGACCGCCAGGATAGAGGAAGGGCCCGTGAGGCCCCACAGGGACGAGACCAGCCTCGACAACAAGTCAGAGGAAAAGAAGAAGACGCTCAACGTTTTCGACCACAATTTCAGAAGAAGAAAGTTGCCGCTGTAACAGCGAAATATGCCACAGACGGTGAGAACGAGACTCCTGAATTGGACGTGGGCAGTAACCCTCCTAGACAGCGCCGCGGAAGTAACCATAGTGCGGGAGGCGCTACGTCCTCATATGGAGGCGACAGCAACTGAAACATTCATTACTGTTGAAACAGCAGACACCAGAGTGGCACCCCCTGACAGACTATTTAATATTGTCCTCCAAATTGAAGGTGATATACAGCGAGTAATTAAAGGTATTTTTTGGGAAAATCTGACCTCTTCATATGATATTTTATTGGCAGAGGCGGATTGGCCACCCCCATTCGTAATTACTGCGCGTAAAGGGGAGGAGGTAATCCTTCCGAGCTTTTCTCGACATGTCCCAAAGGACAAAGCAGAGGCTCTTGCAGCAGAGTGGGCTGTGTCCCTGGCTCCAGCGTTATTCCGCAATCACGTGGGTTGGGACGAAGAATCTCCCCCCATGAAATACCTTTGCGATCGTTGCCGCAGCCACAACCCCAATATCCCATAAAACGTGAAGCCAAAGGCCCCGTTTCCGAAATTCTGACACAGTTGGAATATCAGGGAGTAATTGAACCCTGTGTATCACCTATGAACAATCCCCTTTTCGCGGTTTCTAAACCCGATGGATCGTACCGTTTAGTATTGGATTACCGGCATTTGAACTCTCATTGTCGGACCTTTGCGGTGCAAAATACCCATAGTTCTGCGCTTGTAGACAGTCTTGTTCGTAAAAAATACAAAACGACCCTTGACCTTTCAAATGGATTCTACACGCACAACTTAGCCCCGGAGAGTGGCCAATGGTGTGCCTTTACTTCCGGTGGTAAAATGTTCAAATTCAGGCGTCTTCCTATGGGCTACAAGAATAGTCCAGGCGTATTCGCCGCTCGTGTTGTCTCTTTGTTAGACGGCATCGATCCAGACGCCTGTTCGTATGTGGATGACATTTATCTGACAGACGATGAATTGTTTCCGCATCTGACCCGGGTGGACCGCATTATTCTTGAATTTGCGGTTCAGGGATACAAAATTAACTTTGCCAAATCCCATATTGCTGAATTTACCGTTTTGTTCTTGGGCTATGAGCTCAACAATGAAGGTAAGGGTTTAGCCCCCATTTTCTGGAGAAATGTGCACTTTTGTGCCCTCCTACTAATCTGAAGAAGCTTCAGTCTTTACTGGGTTTTCTGAACTTCGGACGTACATATATTCCCGAATACGCCCAGCGTATCAAGCCATTGTATGCTTTGATACAACCTACTTTTTCGAAGTCTTGCTGGCTTCCGGAGCATACCTCCATTCTGCAGTCTTTGCAGACAGACCTTCTTGAGTCTAAATACCTTTTGACGCGTGATAACCACACAAACTTGGTGATTAGAATCATTCCAGGGGCAGTGGGTTTCACGTACTTAACCTTTAATGAAGGTGATACAGTACCCATCGCATACAAGTCACATCTATACACCTCCGCAGAAATGCGGTTCTCATCTGTGGAGAAAGTGCTAACAGCAGTGCAAATGGCGATCCTGAAGGAGCGCGCACTGGCACAGGGAAAACGCATTCTGGTGGTAACACCCTATCCTGCCCTAGAGGCAGTGACGAAAGCAAGTGTTCCGAACTCTAAAGCTTTGCACCCCCGTTGGATTCAATGGGCAACATCTTTGACGTCTCCGGATGTCACTTTCATATTCGACTCTTCTCTTCAGACTCAGGAGTTTTTACAGTATGAATTCATTCATCCTCCTCCTTTGTCCTTATTGCCGCTTGAGGATTACGACTGTGTGATCTACACCGATGGTTCGGCACAACCGGCCACGGGGTCCAAGCATGCTTATTCAGCCGCATGTGCTATTGTTGCAGGTACGTTTGTGAACGGAAAGTTCAAATCCACTGTGGTGCATACACAGGCACTCGGGGACAGTACCGCACAATTGGCCGAGTTGCGTGCCTTGGTGCTTGCGCTTGAGTTCGTAAATCCTGATGTGACTACTTTAATAGTGTGCGATTCTTACTACTGTGTTCAATCATACAATGACAATCTGTTCTTTTGGTCGCAAAATGACTATAGAGACGCTAAAGGCAACACAATCAAGCATAAAATGCTTTGGGTTAGGGTGGCAGAATTACAAAGACGTCTGCCACTCACACAGGTGGTTCACACCCTAGGCCATCAGCGAGTGGGCGCACACGCTGTTGGTAACAGTCTGGCAGATGAAGCTGCCAGATCAGCAGTACTCACGTGTTCAGTAGCAGCAGTTACTAGATCCATGTCTAAAATAGACACTGATATCTTGGCAGCTATTGCTGCAACAAAAGAAGGAATTAATTACCCTAGAGGTTTCCCTTCTAAATATTCTTACCAGATAGGTCCCGATCAGGCTCCTTATGTAACAATACCTAAAGTTGGGGTTCGGCTGATCCCCAACGCGGACCGCAGACTTTCCTTGATGGCAGCGGCACACGAAGGCATGGCTTCGGCGCATGCTGGTGTGTCTGCGACAATTTCCATTTTGCAGCAGCGTTACTGGTGGCGTGGTTTATACAAAGATACACGTACTTATGTGCTTTCCTGTGACGTTTGTCAACAGATCAAGCCTTCAACAGTCACAAGACCACCGCAGACCTCGCTTGCAATTTCGAACAGACCCTTTGGGTGTGTTTACTTGGATCACTGCGGTCCATTTTCTTCAGACACTGCCTATAAATATATCTTAGTGGCAGTGGACTCGTGCACACGGTTCATCTGGGTCTGGCCACAACGGAGTGCTGACGCACGAAATGTCATTAGGGATTTGCGTGTCTTTGTGGGAATTTTTGCATGCGGCACCTTCCATTCTGACCAAGGTCCGGCGTTTGCCTCTAAGGCTTACAAGGACGCAATGGGCTCCTTAGGGGTGCGGGTAAAATTTTCGTCTCCGTATAGGCCTGAGGGCAACTCTATCGTTGAACGAATGAACCGTGACTTAAAGCAATCCTTGACAGCTAGAGTTATAGGTACTGGCAGGAACTGGCTGGCCCACTTGTATACTGTTCAGCGTGCACTTAATAATCTCCCTAGAAGGCCTCTGGGTGGGCGGACCCCTTACGAAATGCTCTTTGGCATACGAATGTTTGTGCCTGACCTTGATGGTCTAGACATGGCGGCGCAATCCGCCAAGTTCGATGTAGATAATCATTCTACTATGTTACAGGACTTACAAGAAGCCCGAGACAAACTAGCGATTGCACATTTACCTTCAGCCACAGACCCTGCTGTGCAGATTCCGGTTGCCGGCTGGCTTCCGAAGATTGGCGACCTGGTACGAGAGAAGGTGGAGAACAAAAAAGAATTCGGCCCCTCTTTTCGTGCACCGGTTCCAGTACTGGGCTTGAAGGGAACACGTACAGTCATCCTACCACCGCTTCCCGGTCGCAAGGAAAACAGATACATCTCAGTGGAAAATGTCAAGCTACAACATCTGGCCGATCCTAAATAGTGTCACACCAGCGGTCTCTTGTCCTGCCATTTATCGGACAAGCGTTCGAGGCACGTCTGCACGAACAATCACTGATGTTACCATGGAGATGGTTGATTTGCCTGAAAATATATTTGAACCCCCTGCATCACCCTGCATAGCCGAGGACGAGTATACTTATCCCGCCACAGAGTCGGTGGCACACCAACCAACAACGCCACTGAGCCCGACACGTTATTCTTTTGACTCGGATTCCAACTCATCACAAGTCCCGTCCAAGTTTAGTCTTTTTGTATCCTGGTTTAGAGACAATTTTTTGATTCCACCTTGGACATATATTTGGATGGTACTTTTCTTGGTTTTTTTGTTCATGTCCATTGGCTTTGTCACAGTGTTTTTTCTACTCATCAATGGTCACTATTTACCTGAACGCTCTGCTGTGAACAGTGTTGCTGGAACTTTGGCTCCACATTCCTCTTCACACATCATGAAGCGTGACCACACATTTGTGAACATTTCAGCGTTTCCAGTTGCTGATGGCATCGTATGGGATGCGGTAAACTTTCAAATACATGGCCCGACAGAAATTATTAATGTACCAAATGTCCTTCGAGTCTCGATGGGTGATGTAGTAAAAAGTAATATTCATTCTGATGATTGGGATGTGCATGCAGTTGAAGCATTGTTTGCTGATTTAAAATATTATGCCTCTTTTAATGCTGAAGACTTGTATATGAATTCTGCGAATTATGCCGATTTGTATTGCTACCAGCATTGGGGCAATCATTTTCTCCACAAACCAAGTGCACTACGCAGCCCTGTTACTTACACCCAATGGGAACACTGCCCAAACCCCATACCAGGTAGTTCCCAGACTCTTCGAAATAAATTCAACTATTTTACTGATTTTAATCGATCTAACCCTGGGTCCTATTATTTTAAATTAAAATCTCCATCGACTCAAAAATTTATGTTGACCCACACTAAATTACTATATTCGGGTTCCTTTTTGAGCGCCTTGGCGGTGGGTGGTTATGAGTATTGGAAAGACACAGTGGATTTAAAATCAATCTGGGGTTCGAAGCTATGGCAGGTGCAGGGCACTGAGGCCCTGCACCGTGCTTGCCTTATCCCAGCCCAAATTCTATTTCTAAATGCTTCCATTTATCAGACCACGTGTTGGGGGTTGGCTACCGTTAAACAACTAAATGCGCCAACCATCCCATCCTTGTCGAGTCTTCCAAATGATAGTTTGCATTTTAATATGTCCCTTATGGCGTTACAGGCTCAGTTTCAGAACAATTCCTTTAACGTTTCTGCACTAATACAGTCACCCTGGTTGGCATGGCCCATATCATCTAATGCATGCCAACTTCGTTTTCATGGCACAGTTCCTGGTTACATACAGGACAAGCCTGATCCAAGATTTACTGAAACTCGTACTGTGACCACGTATTCGGTTGGTAAATTATGTAAACAATGGTTACAACATTCGTCCTTAGACTCTGTTAAGAACCATTTATCCCTCCTATCAGGCACTATTGACTTATCTGACTTTATCTTGGGACCTCGTGGTCCCCGACCGAAGAGATTCATTTATGAAGCATATAATGAGCTCTGGAAGCTGTCACAAATGGAAGCTGCTTCCCGTCTTAGGGAAATAGACCAAGCAAATTTGGAAAAGGTGCTTGCTGTTGTTGACAATAGTATAAATACCCTGTCTTCCCGCATTTACACATTGAACAATATTGTATCCTCTGTTGTTGATATTGTACAAGATGATGTCTCTATGTTGTATCATGGTCAGAATCAGTTGCGTTCAGTGATGCAGTTTGCATGGACTTTGCAAACCCTTAAGTTGGGTAAAGTTCCTTGGAATTTGTTAAACACCACTGCCCTCTTTCTGCCTTTTAATTTGACTGACAAACAGCAGTTCATGTCCATGAAAGATGCATCTTACACTTTGTTACATATTGAAAAAGTGGATCCTTTACCATTCTCTGTAGCGGAACTAGATTCTGCGGTGTGGCTAGTTCATGGGGTTATAGCTTTACCTTTTTCCCTATTTGAATTCGGTTCGTGCATGAAACATTATCCTGTAGGCCGTTTCCAGCCTTTGGGTAGTGCTTTCCTGCATGAACTTTGGTCCTTGCCTTTCATGTATAAATGCCTTAGAGATGGCAAGGAGGTATTTCTCACGGGGGAGTCTTGTGATTCAACTGTGGGTCATTCGCTTATTTGTAAACATATTAAATTGCACGGGGCTTGTAGCGTTTCAGTTCCAAATCTTGCATGTGTGCTAAAGGGTATTCCTGCTCCTGCTATTTCTCCTACTTTTACTTTGCTTACCAACGGTAGCTATTTGCTTTTAAATAACGAAGACTGTTGTGGCCTACAGGCTGGCATTCCGTATATTGTTACAGTCTCACACAGAGTTGTCTGCTGCAAGAATGTGCTTTTTCCTCCCCCTCACGACATCGTTGATAGCTCTATTTGGCCTTCCATTCCTACCATGGAGGCAGATTTCAATAAGTTGAGCAGAATAAAGGCCCTATTATTGAATGAGGAGGTTATGCTCACATCCGCCCGGGAGACATTCATTCTCCAGGTGGCGAGCACCCACAGTGAAATACAGGCCCTTTTGAACACTGACCTCCCCCAACATTTTGGGGAGTTAATTCATCGTATTTTTAACGCATCAAACACTGAGGGTCTGGTGCACTTTTTTAAGGTTGTGGGGTCTGGCCTCGTGTCCACCTTTCAAACTATTTTCGGTGTGATACCGGCATTCATACATTCTATTTTTTCTAGCGTCTTTGGTGGTTTCCCATTAATCCTCGCTTTGGCGGCTGGTGTCTTGCTGTTGGTCTGTTTTCTGCGCAATGGCTGCGCACCACTGGGCCCTTCTCGATCCCGAACGCCTCCAGCTGCTCCGTGAGCGACTTCTGGTTGGGTTCGATGTTCTGCCCTTGGCAACTATCAGTGTGTCCTACACCCTTTCCTTTCGCTTTGCGTATTTCACTTGCGTGCAACCTGTGATGTCTTGCATCCGCTGTCCGTTTACATGGACCATGGATTATTGCCTCTCCAATTCGTCATTGTCGGTCCCGGATTTTGTTCGGTTGGTGGGTCCCTTAGAGGCCCATGAACGGGACTGTTCTGCTGCTGGCTTTATGATGCGTGCGGCTGCACTGGGGATTTTGGCACAATGGGATATCTGGGCGGCTGCTCAGAATCTCCTACAACAAAGTTATATTGAATATCACGCAAGCTGTCCCGCATTGCTTTTGGATGCTCCATACTCTGAAGAACATTCCTGCAGCTTTGACCTATTGGACTGGATGGCGTCTACGTTTTTTGACGATTCCAATGATGTCCTTCTGGACGGTATAGCATTTTTCTGCTCTTTCACATTTTTGGATTGATTGACTTGCCGTTAGTTGTTAGTAGACCGCCTCTATTCTGCTCAGGTATTTGGAACTCTGTCTTCATTTTCGTCGTGGCCGCTGGACTGACCAGGGAGGGTGTCTTGTGGCTCATGGCCTCCTGGCAGGTCTGGCTACGTTACCACGCCTGGCTGCCATGATGACTCTTGCGCACGTTACTATTGGATGTTGTTCTGTCGCCCTCTGTTATTGCCAAGTTGTTCTACAATAGTCTGCATTTTCTGTTTCTCACCTTTTCTCCTATTCCCTTTGTGGGCTCAGTCTGAACAACAGTTACAAGGTCGAATAACAAATCCCTGGTTTCTACTGATTTGGCCCGTCCCTCGCACCTAGACATAACACTTGTACAGCTGCCATTGAGAAATTAGTGTGCTTTTAATAATGCGGTCGCTTGCTCTAAGATAGCACTTGGAGACGACCTTTCCAGAGAGAAGAGCTGTGATTGTATGCTGATGTAGTTTTGCAATAAGAGACTGAGGTATGGGGGTTCGCTAGTCAAAGCCCAAAGGTCTTCTATTATTATAATAAACTGGCTTCCAGCACGGGGAGGATGGTAATGTTAGTTAGACATATATCCACTGCTTTATGAGATGCTTTCCCCGTTCGTATTCTATGGAGTAGTAACTATGCTGATTATATTATTCTTATGTATTATGCTATTAGTACTGACACGTGTACTGTATCTAAGGGCACGTAAGTTGCAATAAATATTTTGAACTATAAAGTGTCTCTTCTTACGCATGTTGTGGACAGGTACGAGAGTAACGAAAGAGTGTTCTTGCCTCTGCGAGTCCTGAGAGAGAGATACCGTGTTCTGGGTTGTCTAATCATTGGTACATTAGTGCTAATGGGACGCTAAGGCTAGTTGGGTTGGGGTTTTGGGTGCTAAGGTTTATGGTTGGCTCACCACTATATTCCGAGGTCCTATTATCCTGTGCATAGCTCTGTATGTGCAGAAACCTTATGACAGAGGTTGGTTCAAATGGTGGCACTGCTTCTATAGATGTAACGCCTTAAATGCACACTTGAATGTTAACTCGGGTGATAGGCAAAGTATGGTGTAGAGTATTTCCTTTTTCCATGCCAACACTTTGGTCTCATTGGTCATGCAATATTAATAGGATGTCTACATAGAGGCCAAAATAAACTAGCACATTCCGTTTTGCTGATGGGTCATACTCCTTTATACTGAACCAAGTGCGCAGGTATGTGTGGGCCCAAACCGGTCAGAGATGTGGACACTGGGGTGAGGCACTCGTCAGGGCTGTCCATTGTTGCCGCTTCTCTTTGCGCTGGCCATCGAACGTCTGGCAGTTTGGGCTTGAATGGTGGGGCATACATATAGGGGGGAGATCGCAAGTAATACACTTATACGTGGATGATGCCCTGTTCTATATCTCTTCCCCTCGCGATGCGATACCTAGGCTACTGCAGCTCCTGGAAGACTTCGGAATCTACTCCAGATTGCATCTAAACAAACATAAGTCCCTGCTCTTCCCTCTGGCTGAATTGTCTGTATTGCCACTGGAGCGGCTTCTGAGTCTTGGATTGTGATGGAAGACGGGACATTTCAGATATCTGGGTGTACAGGTGGCACTTGAGGACTCACAATTGCTACACCTCAATGTGAACAGGGTGGTCAAAGCACTAAAGCGATCGGTGGACTTCTGGAACTCACTGATGCTCTCCCTCATGGACATGCTGGCGGTGTCTAAGATAGCCGTGCTACCGTGTTGCCTGTATGTGCTCCAGAACTCGTTGTGCAGCATCCCCATGTGTGTGTACAAGCAATTGAACTCAGTACTGGTATCCCTAGTCTGGGCAGGCCGTCTCAGTAGAGTTGCCTTGAGCAAATTAATTCAGCGGTATGAGGAAGGGGGACTGGAAGCCCCCAGGATAGATTTATATTACTATGCAGCTCATTTACAACACGTGACCTGTGGTTGGATGAGGGAGGCAATCGGGAAAAAAGACTTCTGAGGGGGCGAGTCCAACCGGACAGGCTCCAAACGGCATTGATGGAGGGTGCGGGCATCTTAGGCGACATGCCCTATGTGGTCAAACAGACTGCGTGCATATGGCAGTCGTTCGTAGAATGAATACTAAAATGCATGCCATTTCACCGGGAGATCTATATGGATTCTTACCCCAGTGCAGAAAACGATGGACATGATGTCATTCCAGGCATGGAGGGAGGGGGGTTGTCAGGAATTAGCGGACTTGTTCCCAAATGAAACCTTCATCTCTTATGTCTGTGACTGTTTTGGAGAGGGTCAGGGACAATATCTTCAGTATGTCGGACTCTTGGACCTGACTAGGGTGACATGGCTCACATATCCAAATGTCCCGCCAATGATACAAACGATGGACATAATCCTACCAGTGGTTCTGGGGGTCAGCATATCTTTTTCCTTTATAGTGCCATGAGGGCCGACTCAGTGGACCCTCTACCCAGGGCCCGGGCAGCGTGCGATGGGAACGCGACGGAACCCCTGAGTGAGAAGATGTGGAAAGCTATAAGCGCACCCACGGATACAGTGTCTTGCAATGCACGCTTCAAATTGATATATTTCAATTACTTACACCACACATATATGACTCAGATGAGACTGCACCACATCGGTCCCGACCGCACAGATGCATGCCCTTGGTGCAGCATAGTGGGGGCAGTTTTCTGCATCTAGCATGGGGGTGCCCAGAGGTGTACTGATTCTGGACCCGAGTGGTGGAGTTGGTGAAAGGGGTACAGGTTTTCGGGTATAGAAAACCCCACTACACTGTTTACTCAGACATATTACGAAACCAAAGAAGCGCAAGATGGCGTATAAACTCTTGCAACTCCTCCTGGTTTAAGCAAAGCGCAGCGTAGCAATAACATGGATGGGAAAGCGTACCCCCACTGTAAATGAATGGGTAAGAGATATCCGTGAGAGTACACTGGCAGAGGAGGCGCATATGAAGGCTAGCAGGAGGGATGAGAAATTAGAAGAGGATCTAGGGACATGGAGTTGTCATGTCATGTGTTTTTAAACCCTGATGCAAATCTAAGTGATCAGCATGACCCAGATGCGAGTGAACGTTCAACTGAGGAGGATTTGAGCTGATATCTCTGACATTTTAATGACAAGCTTTTTGTTATAAGATAACTGGTAAAGTAAAAGTGATTATGTACTGCTTATACATTTTCGCACTTTGTCGTAGATCCCATCCGCCTGCAATGTTTGAAACTGTACACCTATTGTGGTTTTATTGACAAAAAGATAAATAAAGGTTTTTAAAAAAAGAAAAAAACGAAACTAGCACATTAGATCACTTCTGGGTTACATTACCGGACCTCAAGGTGTTCATCATCTGTATTTTCAAAAGGAGGCTTTCTGCAAGTATCTTCCTACCATCTTTGAAGAACCAGGTCTACCTCTCCCAGCTGCTTAGCGTGGGTTGCCAGTGCCCGGGGCAAGGCAAGTATTGTGCAATGCAATTTGCAATTTGCACCCCTTATTTTGCGCCCATAAGAATTTTGCGACCGGGGCAACCACCCCTGTGGCCCCGCCCACGCTACACAACTGACCTCACCTAAAGACACTACCTGCTTTACCATCAAATTCGTGGAGTAAATCACAAAACAACATACTACTGCTGCTGCACATTGCACCAGTACCACGATTTGTCGGTACCGTCCCAGTCTGTGAAAGAATAATGTGACTGATTTTAATCTGATGATGGATTAAATTCTGGAAGCAAGAGCAGTGGCAGAACTCTGGCCACATAGCAATGCCCTACAATAGAGCATCAAACAGAAGCTGCTCATAGCCCTATGCTTGGAATCTCACTGGCGCCATTTCTCATATTGAGAAATTCGCTGCATCTGATTGGTCACGCTCCCACTAGTTCCTTGACCAATGGTCAGAAAGTGAACTGCGTTTCATTGGCTGGATCCTGTACCAATGCTGCATCTTGAACTGTACTTCTACGTTTGTGATATGAGAACGGCCGTGACCCTATTATTCTTTTTTCAGTTTTTTTTTGTGAGAGCACTCTCCCTCTCTCCCGCACCTGGTGCCGGTGCTGCTACCTGAGAGAGTGATCTTAAATATCTTTTGCTCAGTACTGACCTAGAATAACATTAAAATCTATTTATTTCAGGTTTGGTCGGAAGCAGTGAGACATGCGCATGAAGCGCCTAAATCCACAATATTATATACTTTTCATACAAATATGGATTTTTTCGGCATTAAACTTCGTCTCCCGTGCTAAAAGACAAAATTCTAGTAGGCAATGAAAACAATAATGACATTTAATGCTGTCAGGTTCTGGGTAATGCAATAACTCTTTACAAATGATGGAAGCTTTGTTTTTCTAGGGTTGAAAGGGTTCTGTATTAACACATAATTGCGAGTCCCTCTGGTTGAAATGAGGATAATGTGGTAAAAGTACATGTTTTTGCTGCATTAAGAGCTGTGAAGCATGGGACATTACAGATTTGTCACAGCACTTGGAATGAGGATCTAAAAATGGGCAAAACTGTGAATAGCACTTCTCTTTGTAACCTAATGTGTTAACAGAACAGAAAAGGTGTCTGCTCGGTCATATTACAATCTATATTTTTAATACAATTTCAACATTATTCTACTTTTATGTGAAATATGAGGAAAGATTTGAAAGGAGAAATTAGACATGTCGCCCCTTTTTAACTTTGAAAAGTATATTTTATTAAGAAATGTCCATTGTACAAAGTTTTAGTCGGGGCCGGACTGGCCGTAGCGGGCATCGGGCATTTTCCCCTGGAGGCTAGAAGGGTGGGGGCCAGTTTTACGGCAGTGGGGGGCCGGTTTTGTTACTGGGTGCCGGTTTTGCAAAGATGCTGCAATATTTGCCACCATAACAAAAGCAGCAGTGCTTCACACATGCAAGCACCCCAAGCCCCGGGGAGAAAGGGTGGGGGGACGTGGGAGGGGCTGGTCCAACAAAATTACCAGGGTTGCTTTGGGTTCCTAGTCGGGCCCTGGTCCTAGTAGTTAATTCAACTAAGTACAGGCATGTCAAACGGTCGCAAGACCTCAAAGAAAGGACTTGTGGGATTGGATAGTATATTTATTTTTTTAAAGGGAGTTTCTCTCGAAAAAATACTAAGTGGGGATAGTGTTTTGCAGATGCCTTAGCTTGCACAATTTTACTTATAAATTGCGGTGAATCATGTCAAATACAAATAAAAGAATCAATTGATTCAGCTCTGTTCAATTACTTTTTATGTGTTTTATAAGATTGTTTAATGTTAAAAACCATTACCTAGTGAAGATGTTTATTTTCTCTTTTTTGTGGTTTTATGTTGCACGAACTTGCTCAAAGATATTAGAGCTTCGTTTACATGAGCCCACGATTGCATTAAATATGTTTTTTAGGCACCGGTATACTAGGTAACTTGCACAGAATCATAGGATGTTGAGCCAAAAAAGGGACTTGACCCTGGTTCCAAAATTCCAAGGTCAACAGCTATGTCCGTTAGACTACAAGTTGATTCCATATACCATTCTAGCCCAGCAGGCAGTTAAACTTTCCTTAAAGCATACCATTCAGTTAATCATCATTGTATAATTCGCTAATTTGCTGCAAAATCAATTGGTGTGCGAAAGCCTGTGATTTCAGAGACAGCACCCTCGAGAAATCTGCACCAGCAGGTTCCATTTCTTCTTTGTATTTAAAAATGTGACCTAGCTGTTTATTCTACACTCACAGCACATCAAAACATGCCTTCGCAATAGATTGGGTACAGGCAGTGCTTAATTTGAGCTGGAGGTTTCAGGTGCTCGACCCCAGCACGTAATTGTTGGCACTGACACTTATGACAGTCTGCCTCATGGTGGCGTTGTCTATCTAATTTTGGAGTGAACACAACAATGGCTGTTTGATAATTCTATTAACATTAAAAATCACCAAAACCTGTTGTCCAAGCCATTCTTATAGTTTTGGGTGGTCTCGAATAGTCTGAATTATCACACTTATAGTAGTGTCATGGTTAGTAGTTGTGTTGTTACTGTCATTGGCAGCGCTGGCAGGGGCAATGGGTGATACAAGCTGCAGTGGCCTCCTGACAATGGCCCTGGCACTTCTTTTCTTACAAATTAAGCACTGGGTACAGGCAAGAGAGCAGTCTCGGTTTTTGCTCCCTGCTCTTCATCAGGTCATCTCATCCAGGTCCATTCTTCAATGAGTTCACCCTCCATCCATCCACCTCTTTCCTTGGATAGAAGGATCCCAACTAGTTTGATTCCGCTTCTGGAAACGACCGCCGGGGACCCAGGAGGCCAGGCGGGTATGTCTGCTATGTTGGAAACATAGCATTCCCTTGCTTCACTCCTCTTTGCCGTGGACACTGCCTAGGAAGGAGAGAGCAAGTGCACTTGTATTGTGTTACAGCACTGTAGCTGGCTGCCGAGAAGTATTCTGGGTTTCAAAGGCCCTGAACCAGAGTAATAGGCCTAAGCTGCAGAAAGAAGGAAAGGGCCTTTAACAACTGGAATAGCTCAAGGCAGAAGGACTACAAAGTTAGTAGAACATTCCAACCGCTGATAGCGAGTTGAGGGAAAAGCAAACATTGAAATGTTGGAGCAGAAGGTCTGTAGCAGCCATTAGTGGCACTGAGACACTCCATTGCCTTAAATGGAGCTCTCAATATTTCAATGATTTAATATAGCATTATATTCCCTGTTTAGGATGGAATGTTCTAAAGTAAAAAAGGAAAAAAAAGAGAAAAACATTGGAATGTTGGAGCTGATGGCATATACAAGAATTTACTGGCCCTGGGCCACTCCATTGAGTTCAGTAGATCTTTCAACATTCCAAAGTTCTAATATATTGTAGTGTACCATTTATATAGCTCTTCTCTCCATGTTTCTGTCCTGAACTGCCTCTAATGGTCAGGTAGGAGGCTACCCTGTTCATTGGTAGACTTTTCTTTTCATCTGCGTAACCAAATGCACAGACTTGCCAAGAATATTTGGGCAGATAAACCATGAGCATGCATTGGGACCTGCGTTTGTAATATGCACACCCTATCCTGGTTAGACCTGCCTCGCCTGGTGTTTGTTTTTTACCTGCATACTTTATCCCAGTGAGTAAAGTGTGCAATTAAAACAGGACCACATGTAGTGTTGTGTGTGTTAGAGATAGCGGGTCCCCTCTGGTTCCTGACGGACTGGGTAGAATAATGACATAAATGATTGGGTGTGGTTAAGAAACTTCATGACGTAGTAAGTTCAGTTAACGGTAGCACTCTGAAGAATAAAAAAAGTGTACTACTAAGCTCTGTGTGGGGCGTTATCCTTTACGTGTACCTGGGGAGGATGCTACAACTGGCGACGAGATAGGGGATTACGTAAACCCTGCAACCTGAACAATCAAGAGTGCTCTCCCAGTGAGTTTGCAGTGGTCCAACAAACTGCTCGTGCGTGACCCGGTGTGCCTAAGTCGAAGTGAAAAATTGATGAGTGGCGTATGTGGAGTCAAAGCAACACTCCAGCTATTGCAAGGCCTGTAAAGAAAGTGAAGGACTTATGGAAAGTTTGTTTGTCGTCAGATACAAATTTGCTGGTAAAGTCGAGACAAGAGATACTGTGTCACAGCCCAACACAGAGCCATCATTCATACAGTATGACAACGGCAAAGGCAGCAACAAACAGGTACAGAGAAGCGCTATAGGCAGTAATAGCCGAGTGCAAGGAAGCGCTAAAAGCGGTAACATTTCTGACACAAAGAAATGCTAAGGGCTAAGAAACCAGGTACAATGCAAAGAGTTGAGAGACCCTTTGCAAAAACAAACCCATTACTCATAGCAAAGGAGAAGACAGCGGCTCACAACCAAAGAGCGTGTGTGACGACTCAAATGTTAGCACACAGTTAGTGCTTAAAGAAAGTGCAAGTGGGCAGCAGACACTGCTGGAGCAGGCTCCGCTCTTGACAGCAGAAAGTTCCACAGGCTATGATGCTGCTGCATTCTTAAAACCACCACCTCCCTTCAATACCACCAAAAAGCATAATATTGGTGACAGATGGACTGCCTAGAAGGAATCCTTTGATGATTTCATTGATGCACTGGAAGAAGCAAATGACAAAAAGATCATTAAATATCTAAAGAATTTGCCAGGTGAAGGAGTAAAAGAAGTAATTAAGAAAATACCACACGGTGATGAAGTCATGTACCGTCAAAGAGGCGTTGAACATCAAGTTCAATCCAATGGCAAATGTCGACATTTTCAGTCAAGAAAGGCAGAAAGCTGGTGAAACAATGGATGAGTTTGCAGGAAGACTTGATTCGCTCATCAAGTATTGCAACTTCAACGAGTACAGCAATGAAGAGGCCATGCGTCCCAGAGTAATAGATGTTGTCTCTCCGATTCCTTCAGACAGCGAATGCTGAATGCTGAAAAAGACACTCAGCTTGGAGCAAGTACTCATAGCTGCTAGAGCGGAATAAAGAGCTGACAGACATGCAGCTAATATGGAGGCCGGAATGGCCCAAAATGAATCAGTGCTGAGCATGACAATTGAGCTGAAACACAAGGCAGAAGGCCACAAAGTGTTGTCTCCAAAGAAAAAGAAGTTGTGTTTTCGATGTGTATTTCCCTTTCTACATGAAGGTAAATGTCTTGCCATTGGACAGATATGCAAAAGCTGTGGGAAAGAGAATCATTGTGTCATGGTTTGCAAAGCAAGGGAAAGATGAAGTGCGTCATGTCAACAAAACAAAATGGATGCCAGAAAGTTCCAGAGATGTTCCAATCACGCCCACAAGGCCAAACGGCAATATCAGTTGAGGCAAGTAGAAATGGAACGACATCGGTTGTTGTCAAATTCCTTGTTTAAAAGTTTGTCACAGTCATTGTCAAGCGACAGTGAGGAAGATGGCTGAGCGATGTCAATGTCGACCACAGGATAACGTGCACATGCAGGATTAGCTTCTTGCAAGGAAGAATGCTGGTCAAAGCAAGATCGACAAGTGAAAGTGCGAAATTCATTTGGACACTGTCCCAAAATAACATTGCAGGCGAATGAGTGCTCCATACCTTCTATCATAGGCGGTGGCGCTTCGATAAGCATTATGCCAGCGGAAAAGTACAATGAACTGTCTCCAGTGCCCCGTTTAAACCCGTCAAAAGCCAAAGTGTTTACATGGGTTGCTTCGACGCCACTGCAAAGTCAATGTACATTTATAGCAACTGTGAAGGTGCACCATGCAGGAAGGTGCAGGCGGTGCTCTGAGAGCGGCGGTCTGCATGGTAGACTCTTCTATAAGTCTTCCAGACCGCTCCAGGACTACCCGCCAGACCAGGAATAAACTCCTGATCTGGCAGGCGGTCGCACCATGAGTTTGATGGTCATACAGCCCCCAAGTCATTGTCAGGCAGAAATGGAAACGCAAGTCTGATGCTCCTTTTGATGCTGACCTACTGAGGCTTGTGATTAGTCATGGGCACATGGTGACTGCTCATTATCCTGGAAAGTCCATCACAAGAGATTCTTCTTATTTCAAACACCTTCCCCGAAGTTCGTTGACTCCAGAAGTTCATAGTAATACCCTTCCATCTGGGAGTCTGGAGACCCTAAAGACTGCACCTGTGTCTGTGTCACTGGTGCCTGACACAGATGCCTCTCCTCTGTCTCCTCAACCTCACGTGACAAGATCTGGAAGATTGATTCAAGCACCTCGATGACTCATTGAGGAGTTATGATCTATACATGAATTTTTCATACTTTCTGTTTAACGAGGGGGAGATGTAGTGTTGTGCATGTTAGAGATAGCGGGACCCCTCTGGTCCCTGACGCACTCTGTAGAATAGTGACATAAGTGATTGAGTGTGGTTAAAAACTTTATGAGGTAGTAAGTTCAGTTACCGGTTGCACTCTGAAAAATAAAGGCGTGTAATACCAAGCTCTGTGTGTGGCATAATCCTTTACGTGTGCCCGGGCTGTGGAGGACGCTACACCACCCATCCTGAAAATGTGGAAATGATCCACTCCTCTTGGTCCTTTGTTATACAGGAACATAGCAGGAGTTCTACTTCATGGCACAGTTTTTAGTTTAAGCATAGTAAGGCAAACTAGTACATTGCTATTACATGATTGGGGCATGGTAGAGGAAGTTACACAAGGTTTCACATTTAGTGCTTTCGCAAAAGTGTGCTTTCATTTTTGGGAATCACGGCACAGTAGGTATTGGTACACTTATTCTCTTGTATGCTAATTCCTCTTGGCCGTGAGTCAATCAGACATTGTTGGTGGAAAATGGCCACACCACACATGAATCCCCAGTTTTACGAATCCTCACTCTCAGTACTTTGTGTGTCCTTCTCCCTCAATAGTCCTGAATGACTCCTTCAGTTTGGTTTATTATTATTGGTGTCTTTTCTATCATTCATCCAGTTTCTATTATGCAAAATTTCCCCTACATCTTGCCCACGCTACTCTTCATTAATGTACATGTCCTTCTCCATGATCTGGCTCCCATTCTGGTCTCTTGCCATGTCTTTGCCATGGCGCTGGTCCTCCACCCTGAACGGCATCCTACGCCACACCTTCCCTATTATGGTGATTGTTGGACTTGGCCCTTTTTGCAGGGTCATCCCTGAACTTTTTGCCTTCCTCCTATATTTTCTCTGACCTGTTTTTGTTGGTTTTATGACTCTGGGCACTTTACCACTGCTGATCAGTGCTAAAGTGCATATGCTCTCCCTATTATAAATTGTGTTATGGATTAGTGACTCCATGATTGGATGATTGGTTTACTTGTCAGTCCCTAGTACAGTGCACTGCGTGTGCCCAGGGCTTGTAAATCCAATGCTGCTGGTGGGCTTGCAGCACTGGTTGTGCCACCCACAGAAGCAGCTTGTAAAATGTGTCTCAGGCCTGCCATTGCAGAGCCTGTGTGCAGCCTAGGGCTGCCATGTCGACTTGGTGAGTACACCCACTTACCAGTCCCTAAACCTTCCCTTTACTGCATGTTGGTCACCCCTAAAGTAGGCCCTAGGGCAGGGTGCATTGTAAGTACAAGGTAGGACATGCCCTGGTGTGTGTGGCATGTCCTAATAGTGAATTACAGCCATTTTCGTTTTTCACTATTGCAAGGCTACCTGTTCTCCATAGGCCAGAATGGGCAGTTTGATTATTACACCTTATAATCCTAACTGACCCAGGGAACATGGTAGAAAAACGAATTTAGTATGCCTGAACTCAGGATGATAAAATACATCTTTTAGTGAAGTTGGTTTTAACATTCTTTGTTTGAAAATACCACTTTTAGAAAGTAGGTATTTTCTTGCCTAAACCATCCAGCTGCCTCTGCTCAGGTTGTGTATTGTGTGTCTGGGTTTGTGAGTGACAGGGGCTGGGGGATTCCAGGAGGCAGGGTGAGTCAGCACTAGGCTGAATAGGTCTGCCTGAAGGAGGATGGGTGGGAGGAGTTGCACCTGGGTCTGAATAGGGCTGTGCCTGCCTTCCACAATGCTGGCTCCACCTCCTGCCGGGCGTCTGATGGCTCTGCCCCTCACTCTCAAAGGAAAGAAGGAGTCAGAAAAACAAAGTGCTCCAGGACTGACCAGAACTGGTTTGGACTAGGCAGAGGCCTCTCTGCCTTCAGAGAACAAAGGGAAAAGGTGTATAAAAAGGGGACCCAGACCCCTAGGAAATTAGATCACTTCTGGGAAATCAAGAAACCTGTTGCCAAGGAGAAGAACCGGAGAAGCTGAAGGAGGAGTACTGCCCCTGTGCTGTTTTGCTGATTGGGGTTGGCCTGCAGTGGTTGCTTTCTGCCAAGGACAGGAGAAAAGACTTTGCTGTGCTTTGTCATCTTGAAGAAGGGAATCTCCAAGGGCTTGAACTGAGCTTGCCTCCTGCCTGAAGTCACAGGGACACAAAGACTTCACCCCTTCTGTTTGCCTGCATCTGGAACTGCTGCTTTAGCTGCTAACAGAGGGAAATTGCAACACCGACGCCGGCGAGCGACGCCGTAACCTGCACCGAAGCCGTGGGCACCGCTCGTGAAGAGCACGACGCACCGCCCCGACTTGCACCGTAAGCCCGACGCCTGCCGACGCCGTGCGACATCGACTCCGAAGCCGTCATCGAGGCCGCTGCCTGCACCGGAGCCGAGGACACCGCTCGTGACGCTCACGACGCACCGTCCCGACTCGCACCGCAGCCCCGACTTCACCGACGCCAGGGCTTCATCATCGCGGAGCCGATCCTCGACGTGGGTGACCCCCGAATCCATCGACGCCGCACCATCGTAAGGAACCGACGCCTCGCCGCCATCCGTGACGTCACCTCCCCGACACAGTAAGGAACCGACGCCTCACCTCCCCTGCGCTGCAGTAAGGAACCGAGACATCACCTCCCCTGGGGTCGTAAGGAACCGACGCCGCCGGCGCCAACGAAGCATCACCTCCCCGACGCCGTGCACCGTCTTTGTTTTCATCGAATTCCAGGTACTGTTCTTTGTGGGTCTGCTCGACTCCGGGCCCGACGCCGCGCACCTCGCGGTCGGCGCCGTACTTTGGGATTTCCACCGGTCACGACGTCGTGATAACTCCAAGTGGAGTTATTTGTTGCTACAAGCTTTATTTGATTGACTATCCTATTTTTGAAGATAACGTGAACTGTCTCTATCATTTTAAGTCTATTTTTGATTACAGTATTGTGGATTTTTGCTATTGGGTCTTGTGATAAGTCTATATAAAGATTACTTATTTTTTATACTACAACCTGTGTGGTGTCCATCTGTAGTGTTTTCACTGTATTACTGTATGTGGTCACAAATGCTTTACACACTGCCTCTGAGATAAGCCTGTCTGCTCGTGCCAAGCTACCAGGGGTGAGCAGGGGTTATTTTAGGAGTGTTTCCCCTTATCCTGACTAGAAGCAAGGGTCCCTATTTGGACAAAGGTGCAAACCATTGCCAACTAGAGACCCCCAGTTCTAACATTGGTGGTCAGCGGTGAGGATTTGGACTTGCATTTGTGATTCATATACAGTGATTGGTGTACACTACTAGTGAGTGCAGACCAATACGCGACCACATACCTTTTTGATAGGACTTTTTTTCTTTGGAACCTTTATTTTTGTTGAGAACTGCCAATTTTCACCATGAGCAAAAAGGATCCATTGCACCTGCAGATATTGAATTTGAAGAAGATAGGGTTGATACCTACACTGTGCCAGAACTCAAAGCTGTTTGCAAAAAGTTTAAAATCACTATGAGAGGCCTCACCAGGAAGGAGGAGTTTCACAAGGCGCTAAGGGCCTGGTTGGAAGCACGGAATGCCAGTGGGCAGTCCGAGGAGCCTGTGGAGGAGGCAGAGAATTTAGATGGGCAGCTTGAGGGGCCATTGGGCTTACCTGGGAGGGAGTGCCTTCCAGGGAGGGCAGCAGTGTTTCTCAAAGGGCCTGTCTCCAGAGGAGCTGGAGGACAGGGACAAAAGCAGGATGCATGAAATGGAAATGGCCAAACTAAAACAGGGAAGCCATGATAGCCTTGAGCATAAGAAATTGGAGTTGGAAAGTAAGAGGTTGGCCATGGAAGAAAGGAAGATGCTTTTAGAGCATGAGAGAATGATGAGGGTGTTGGAGTTCAAAGCCAGGGGCTTAGGGATTCCTCCTTCTGGTGGCAGCAAAATTGTATTACCTAGTGCTGAGGGAGTAGTACACACACCCAGAGATGTGGTGCCTGACTTGGAGGGGTTAATATACACCAGGAGGTTCAAGGGTATGAGGTAGCTCCAGTGGTGCGCAGCGTCCCTGAGGTGGATTGGGGAACTGGCACAGGGGTTCATAGTCCTAGTGGTGGGAGGGACACTCTACTGACTCTAGATGAGAGGTGCAGGGAGAGGGGTTCCCCCATGTTTGAATTCCTGGGGTGTGAGTGTGAAGACCGCCCAGAAGAGTGTGGGTTGAGTGACAGAGACAGTCAGATACTGTCTTGCCAATCTCAGCAGAGTGGTGTGGGGTACATGTGTGAGGCACTGGATGGTGAGGTGAAGGATAACTTGGTTAACACCTGTGAGGGGTTGTGTGATCCAATTGTGGGAGAGCATATTGTAAGTCCCTGTTTTCCAGAGCTATGCCAACGCCTGTTGGAGAGTGAGTTCTCTGACCCCAGGGAGCTCACGAGGGAGGAAGACCTTTTGGTGGTTTCCAGAGGGTCTGAAAAGGCATTGGGGAGTGACCCTAAGAGGAGTGGCTCAGGTATCTTCCAGCCCAGAGTGGTGGAAGTGGTTCAGAGTAGCCCAGCTAGGTCCCGGTGTAGTGGGAGGGGTGTAGGGGCTCACGTCCTGTCTCAGTGGAGAAGGAGTGAGTGTGGGGCTGCGTGTCCCAAGGTGCCCGAAACCCAGTCTCAGAGCCTGGATGGTTCTTTAAGGGAACACCAGGTAGGGAGCCTAGGCTGTCCTGATGGGCCGCCTGTTGAGGAGGATCTCCTAGTGTCTAGAGAACCTGGAGCGTCTGTAAATGGAGCTCCAGTGTTTCTGGTATCTGGCAGTGCCGCTCCACTTGGGAGGGTGCAGAAGTCCAGAGTGAGGGGTGAGAGGGGGAGAGAGTCCCCAGTGGAAGAACCAGTGGGTCAGGGACCAGCCAGAAGGGCTGAGTCACCAGTGAATGACCATGGTGACACCACTTCTGTCCTGGGGGATCTTCGTGCGCTGTCAGATGGACAGGGGTCGGGAGATCTGCGCCAGGCGGACTGTCACACAACACATGAGAGATGTGTTACCCTCTGGGGGGCATGCGTGCTCCCCAGGAAGTCCTGGTGCGCCAGGCAGATTATTACACAACTCTAGAGGAGTGTGTTTCCCTTGGGGGGTTGGTGTACCCTCCCGGAAGTCCTGGGTTGCCAGGCACAGGTCCAGCCTAAGGGTACAGACCCTGGGTTGGAGGACCAGGTTCAGGGTGTCCCCCTGACCTGGAGGAAGGGGCAGCTGCTAACAGTGCCCCTACCAGTTTGTCTTCTGGGGGCACCACTCCAGGTGGGAGGGTGCAGGACCCCAGTAAGGGGGCAGGGAGAGGACAGCCTCACCCCTGGCCTCTACCCAGTCTAAGGGTACAGACCCTATGCTGGGATCCCAGTTGCAGGATAGAACCCCTGAACTGGTGGGCGAGCTGTGCAGGACCCCTGCCACAGGTGCCCTGACAATTCTGGAAGGGGGTACAGCTCCAGGTGGGAGGGTGCAGAGCCCCAAGGAGGAGGACCAGGTGTGGGAGAGCCCACCCCAGTCTCCTGTCCAGCCGCCGGTTACAGGCCCGGGGCTGGTGGGTCAGTGTCAGGATGTCATACCTGACCTGACGGTTGGGAGAGTGGACAAAGGGTGCCAGGCACCTGGGGCTACTGCCCCCGCTCTCTGACACCACAGAGGTTGGAGAGCCATGAAAGGCCTGGGGCCTGGCTCTCATCACTGACGGCTGTCAGTGGCCACTGTGGCTTGCTGTCCTGGTGGACAGAGTTGCCCCTGGGAGGGGGACAGAAGTCACACCCGGGGGTGGACTAGGCCACACATCTGTGTTGGCCATGTGGGTACTGTCTGTCGGTTGGGACACACCTGTGAGCAAGCTAAGGTTAGGTGCTGCACAGGTGGGGTCCACAGGTGAGGAGAAGGGTTCCCCATGGATTAGCTTGGTGGGCCCTGAGAGTATGGACAGAGGGATCCAAATAGGTTCAGATTGGCGTAGAACTGGAGTATGCCCCTGCTGTTGTGGGCCAGGGTCCAGGTTCTATCGCCCAAAGCAGAGAAGCCCATCAGGGTAGTGATTGGTCTCCCCTGCGTTTTGGCTGGAAGGGGGTTGTGTTGGACTTGGCCCTTTTTGCAGGGTCATCCCTGAACTTTTGCCTTCCTCCTATATTTTCTCTGACCTGTTTTTGTTGGTTTTATGACTCTGGGCACTTTACCACTGCTGATCAGTGCTAAAGTGCATATGCTCTCCCTATTATAAATTGTGTTATGGATTAGTGACTCCATGATTGGATGATTGGTTTACTTGTCAGTCCCTAGTACAGTGCACTGCGTGTGCCCAGGGCTTGTAAATCCAATGCTGCTGGTGGGCTTGCAGCACTGGTTGTGCCACCCACAGAAGCAGCTTGTAAAATGTGTCTCAGGCCTGCCATTGCAGAGCCTGTGTGCAGCCTAGGGCTGCCATGTCGACTTGGTGAGTACACCCACTTACCAGTCCCTAAACCTTCCCTTTACTGCATGTTGGTCACCCCTAAAGTAGGCCCTAGGGCAGGGTGCATTGTAAGTACAAGGTAGGACATGCCCTGGTGTGTGTGGCATGTCCTAATAGTGAATTACAGCCATTTTCGTTTTTCACTATTGCAAGGCTACCTGTTCTCCATAGGCCAGAATGGGCAGTTTGATTATTACACCTTATAATCCTAACTGACCCAGGGAACATGGTAGAAAAACGAATTTAGTATGCCTGAACTCAGGATGATAAAATACATCTTTTAGTGAAGTTGGTTTTAACATTCTTTGTTTGAAAATACCACTTTTAGAAAGTAGGTATTTTCTTGCCTAAACCATCCAGCTGCCTCTGCTCAGGTTGTGTATTGTGTGTCTGGGTTTGTGAGTGACAGGCCTCTCTGCCTTCAGAGAACAAAGGGAAAAGGTGTATAAAAAGGGGACCCAGACCCCTAGGAAATTAGATCACTTCTGGGAAATCAAGAAACCTGTTGCCAAGGAGAAGAACCGGAGAAGCTGAAGGAGGAGTACTGCCCCTGTGCTGTTTTGCTGATTGGGGTTGGCCTGCAGTGGTTGCTTTCTGCCAAGGACAGGAGAAAAGACTTTGCTGTGCTTTGTCATCTTGAAGAAGGGAATCTCCAAGGGCTTGAACTGAGCTTGCCTCCTGCCTGAAGTCACAGGGACACAAAGACTTCACCCCTTCTGTTTGCCTGCATCTGGAACTGCTGCTTTAGCTGCTAACAGAGGGAAATTGCAACACCGACGCCGGCGAGCGACGCCGTAACCTGCACCGAAGCCGTGGGCACCGCTCGTGAAGAGCACGACGCACCGCCCCGACTTGCACCGTAGGCCCGACGCCTGCCGACGCCGTGCGACATCGACTCCGAAGCCGTCATCGAGGCCGCTGCCTGCACCGGAGCCGAGGACACCGCTCGTGACGCTCACGACGCACCGTCCCGACTCGCACCGCAGCCCCGACTTCACCGACGCCAGGGCTTCATCATCGCGGAGCCGATCCTCGACGTGGGTGACCCCGAATCCATCGACGCCGCACCATCGTAAGGAACCGACGCCTCGCCGCCATCCGTGACGTCACCTCCCCGACACAGTAAGGAACCGACGCCTCACCTCCCTGCGCTGCAGTAAGGAACCGAGACATCACCTCCCCTGGGGTCGTAAGGAACCGACGCCGCCGGCGCCAACGAAGCATCACCTCCCCGACGCCGTGCACCGTCTTTGTTTTCATCGAATTCCAGGTACTGTTCTTTGTGGGTCTGCTCGACTCCGGGCCCGACGCCGCGCACCTCGCGGTCGGCGCCGTACTTTGGGATTTCCACCGGTCACGACGTCGTGATAACTCCAAGTGGAGTTATTTGTTGCTACAAGCTTTATTTGATTGACTATCCTATTTTTGAAGATAACGTGAACTGTCTCTATCATTTTAAGTCTATTTTTGATTACAGTATTGTGGATTTTTGCTATTGGGTCTTGTGATAAGTCTATATAAAGATTACTTATTTTTTATACTACAACCTGTGTGGTGTCCATCTGTAGTGTTTTCACTGTATTACTGTATGTGGTCACAAATGCTTTACACACTGCCTCTGAGATAAGCCTGTCTGCTCGTGCCAAGCTACCAGGGGGTGAGCAGGGGTTATTTTAGGAGTGTTTCCCCCTTATCCTGACTAGAAGCAAGGGTCCCTATTTGGACAAAGGTGCAAACCATTGCCAACTAGAGACCCCCAGTTCTAACAGTGATTGTTTCCCTCCCTACTTATATTGTTACAGTGATCATCCTGTCCTTGCCCTAATCCCTGTTCCATCTATCATGGTGGTCGGTTCCTCCTATCCTGTCCGGCCCTCATCCCATAGCTAGGCTCGCCCTCAGTCCCTGTCTGAAACCTCCCCATCTCCATGAGAGTGATCATTTACCCAGGCCAACTAAGATCTCTGTCCATGTCCTTTCCTTTCTCTAGCAGTGTCATGGGTAGCACCTCACATTTAAGATCTGGCCTCTTAAGGATATACTGGGGAAGCTGATAAATGTGTGTGTGTGAGAGAGAGAGAGAGAAAGAGAAGTTTGCTTGTGCTGTAGGTGTGCGTGAAGCTTGGCTTTTTGTTTAGTGTTGTATGTGTGCTGTGTATGTGAGAAGGTATGTGCAGCAGTGGCAGGCACAGGTAAGCACAGTGGGGCGGGGCAGGGTGTGGCAGGGGGAAGCCGACAGACAACAGAATAGGTATTATCTATTTATTTAATTATACCTATTCCGTCGCCTGTCGGCTTCAATCCCCTCCCACTGCGCCCCGCCCCCACCCCGCCCACCACGTTTACCTGTGCTGGCTGCTGCTGGGTGTATGTTTGTGTGTGTGTGCGTGTGTGAGAAGGTTTCTGTGCTACTACCTGTCTATATGGAAGCTTATAATGCGGTTGTCCTTACTGTACCTGCTTTATTTGTGTGAGTGAAACTTGCATACGGGATACCAATGCTGTACCTGTTTTATGTATGTAATCAACTACTTATGTTTGCACTGCAGTGGCCGGGATATACCTGACCTCTATGTTGACTTTTGTATGCTAAAAGGGGTTTCTCAAACTCTCCTAACACACACTGAACCGTTGCACTTTGGGAAGCAGTAGCGCAAGCTTCCTTCATATAAAAATCCAGTGCGGTATAGATTGCAACAGCCCATGCTTCCCATTTAGGTTCTAATTTTGGGTTTTGTTTACAGAAACACTTCATTAACTCCCGAGTAAAATATAGTTGTCTGCGTAGTTGTGCTCATAGCTGCTTGTATATACATGGCTGCATGTGTATCTAATGTTAATTTGCAGGTTTGTTCCAGAATTGCTGGTGTGGTACTAAGACGTTCAGGCCACCACATCCTACAATGACGGCATTCTGCAGAAGAGAAGCAGTGTTTAATGCCTGGTTGACCATAGCTTTCCTATGGGGAAGGGTCTGGATGCTTTCATTCAAGCAGTAAGCTGAGTGATGTATGGATCAGGCGGAACTGTTTGCTTTGGACTCTCACCACTCTAATCAGGAGTCAATGCAAGAGTTATATTTTGGGAGTGGTGTAATCAGATTTAGGACTAACCATGATACAAAGCATAAACTGCATTTGCTGAAAGACAATTACCTATAAAAAAAATATATAGAGATTGGCATGTAATTAATATTGTTTTACAAAATCATCCGAAATAAAAATGCACACATTTGCAGTTCTCCTGTTTCATCTTTTATTTTTTAGAACACTCTGGCCAATCCCAGTGGAATATTTAACATTAAGTGAAAAAATAGTGTCACATGCTGAAAGTTTTCCATAACTGAGCGAACATCGATCCGTTTTGATAGAGAGAAAACTGGGACAAGTGGAGCAAAGGCAGGCAATCTCCAGGCTTGCTCATGCCTTTCAAAAATAATGAATGCCACAGATTTAAAATGATTTGCACACACTATATGGTAAGCCTTTCTTCTCATTTTTGTTGTACCTATTGATATTGTGGATCATGTTTTAGAACATTCTCAAAAGGACAACCACTTAACCAGTGGTGGCTGGCATCTATGAGGAGTGGTGGGCTCCCAAATGGGTTATGGGAGGTGGGTAAAATAAAAAAAATAAAAACACTACCTGCGACATGTCCGACTACGATCCCTTCCTCGCTGCACATCTTCCTCCTGCAGCGTGAGCCCTTGAGAAGTGCCTTAATCAATCCTGGCGCTGCTCTCACAGCTGTTGGAGGGAGCGGCCTCACTCGCCACTCCCAAGGACATTGGAGCCCTGCACTTACTCTAACCTAGCTGTCTTAAGACAGCTAGGTTAGAGGTTTCAAAGTGTGCATGTCTGGCTGGCTGTAGCAAGACAGCCGGCCAAAAAGACATGAGCACTTTGAAAAGTGCAAAGGCAGCCCAGCTTCCTCCCTGCTGCTGTCACTCATCAGCGCCCGTCCCTGTCCTGATAAACCAACTTTATTACCATTCTTTTTTTCAATTCTGGGACATGGAGGGGCATTGTAACCAGTGGGGTGACGCTCCTCCGCTCAAACTGCACTTAACAACAGAAAGTGTAGAACTGAGAAATATAGAACTTTTAAGGTGTACTGTAGCTATGTAGGTAGGGAGACAAATGTATGCAGCAAGCTACTGGTAGTTTGGAGGTTTGGAGAGGGACTTCAATCGAACAAATATTACTGTAGGTTTTAGAAGGCGGGGTAGTGAGTCCTGGAGTAGGAGGCTGGGAGGCAGAGATTTAACTGATAGGGGTTCTGTAGAAAACCTGTCTTCGCCGTTTACGATAATGCCATTAAAAACCTCAATGAAGACGCTGCAACAACGAAAAACAAAAGCAAAGTTTTTAGAATGCTACAATGAAATCTTTTAAACAAGTACTTCAAGATAAATAAAAATAAAGAGAGATTACAGTACAGGATTAAAGGTGCTGAAATGAATTAGAATAAGATTAGGAAGAGGCATGTGGTAGGGTTGCCAGTTAGGGTAAGGATTAATGTGAGGATAAAGTTTAGAGTTTGGATTAGGGTTAAATTTGAGGCTAATGCTAGTGCTAGGGTTAGAGGTGGGAGTGGGAGGATGAGATAGGGTCGGGGTAGATGGGGTAAAAAGTAGTAGAGTAGGAGTAGCTAGTAAAGAGAGGTTGACATCAATTTTCTATATAAATCATTTCTTTTTGGCATTGGAGATCTTCAAATTTTAATTAAAATTGTCAATATTGTGGAATCTTTGCTGAGCTTTCTCTATAAAGCTATTTGTTTCTGAATGTGTTCTGGCAGAGATCCATTTTAACCCTGGGTTTCATGGGTATGTTTTGTTCTCTGGATGTGATATTATCCTGTCATGCAGACTCAAGAGTCGTGCACTATGAATGGCTTGGAAGAACATATCTAGTGCCTTGAGCTCTCTTCTCTCCTGAACTAATAGTCAACAGAAGCCACAGAAGATCAATGAAGCCAGCAGGCGCTCAGTCTAGCCATTTTGCTTTGAATGACTTGCAGTTGTTCAAATTCAGGTTTCATGAGGCCTTGCTTAGGGGAGGTGCCTCAGTGCACTTAAAACAGGTGAACGCGTGAATCACTCTTTAGAGATAGAAGGAAGCCTTGATGGAAAGGTTCATCTCAATGTGTTTGACTGTAGAATGCAGTAATCGACACTTGAGCTGTACTGATAGTATAACTTGCTTTTGGGATAGATATCAAAAATTTACACTGAGGACCTGATTCACAAGAATGTAGTAAAGTTGTCCCCGTAAAAGTACTCCCACCAAATTGGTTTATATTTACTGCTTGTTGCAATTCACATTTTGTAATTCCCACAATTCAAAATTGTATGTACACAATTATGCTTTGGGGAAGCCATTGTCTAAGTTAATGTGCACCATTGTTCTTACTTTCTTTTCTTTTTTTTTCTGTACATGGAAGACATTTTCTCCGACGTGAGACCCCTTTTCCATATTAATCCAAGACGTTTGGGATTGTTCTAGTTCTCTTTCCACTATGGAAGGGGGTTTATTCCAGCCCATTGCAGGAGCAAATCTCTACTATTTGCTGCTTGCCAAAGGGCCAGAGTGGAGTTTGTGAATGGCCACAAACTCACTAGTTTGTGTACATTTATTAACTCACAAGACATCCCATGCATTGACCCTATAATCCCTAGTTCTTGTGTTAGTAAGTGTACACATCCATGGGCTATATTTTCACAGGAGTAAATTAATTTACATTTACTAGGTATCCTTTGTAGACAAAAATGGCTGTGAATTGGGCTCTGGTTCCTTTACTGGTTGGGTTGCACCTCCAACGTAAGAGATGGCAAGTACGAACATCCTTTAGTTAGCCATGGAGGTCAATATCAATATTTCAGTTTTACCACCTTTAGTTTTTGGATGCAGTGAATCATTCCACTGTCCATGGGGCAGGTGATATCTGTGTGTTATAAGAGAAGAGCCATTAGGCAAATACTCACGTGTGAACCAGGGTGGATCAGAATGTTAAACCTCAGACAGTATGCTTCATTTGTACTCATTTCCATACACCCCATCACCAAGTTATATCCACAATAACTTTAAACACTTACCATCACTCCATTAACATGTTGCTGGGGCTATTTTATATCCCTGAAGCCTTATCAGAATCACACTGCACAGGCATAAAAATGCACAGGCATAAAAATGAGCAGGATGTTTGTTTTGCAAAAAATAGACAGTGTGTATGTGAATGTGGTAACTCTGTTGTTGTACAAGTTAGCACACGTGGTGCCGGCAACACACCTCAGAAACACAGAACGTACTGCCGCTCTGTGTCTCCTAGCTGTGCTGCCTACAGCTGATGCTCTATCTTGGAGCATTTGCGAGGCTCAGGCCTTCTTTACAAATGTTTTGGTTTTGGAGGTGTTCATTATTGCATCTAATGCAATCTAACACCCAGGCGTTCGGGATTTAACGGGTGTGATAATTATTGCCTATTACAAGTTTTGCCCATGAAATGGGGCATAACATGAGGATTATAGTGTTTACAGTAAAATCCACATGTCCCAGTATTTTCTGTACCTTGTTTCCCTCTTTAAATTCTGACCGATTTTACTACCCAAAATTTAACAGAAGATATGAACTTTATCACACCCGCAAACTTTTTTTTGTGCATGGATCACAATTTAACAGGCCACTCGTAATTGGGTTCTTTGTGCGTGTGCCCTGGACAACCAAATTCCATTAAGAAACAGGCACAGAGCTCGACTATGCACCTGGCATAAGTATTTTTGTTCCTAATTTGTTATGTTTCGGAGGGCCAGACCACGAACAGGTGTACAGGAAACTCTATACCAACAACAAAGCCCTTAATACTGACCACGCCCAACAAAAATTACATAAAAGTATGTACTACAGAAAACTTTCCCAGTTGGTTCAGGTGCAGCTCGGTAACAGGAAGAGGCAACCATTGCTCCCTAACAAAGGAGTGTGGCCTTTAAGTATTTACTTAGGTAAAAGTACATTCACGAAAAAAGGGGGAAACGGTCTGATTGCATTTTGATCAAACATACACTAAGGGGTCGATTCCGATTCGGGCCAGAAATTTCTCCGACCGAGCCGGACCCGGAGAGATTTCCGACCGAATCGGACCCGTGCAGTCCGACCGAACGAGTCCGATGCGTCCGTATGTTATCGGACACGAGTCGGTCGGACTCCCATTGAACTCAATGGGAGCCGGTCGTACAACGCGTACGCGGGCTCCCATTGCCTCAATGGGTGCGAGGCGGACAAGGGCGCCCCCTACAGCGAGTACGCCGCGAGCGCTTCGCGGCGTACATGCACAGGTAGGGGGACCCATGGGTCCCCCCTGTGTGCGCCTCGCACGGGTACGCGTACAGGGGGTCCGACACGGACCCCCAAAGTACGGCTCCGACAGCGAGTTCGAGTCGGACGGCGCGAGTCGGTCGGAGCGGTCGAGGTGCGCATCGTACTTACCCGGCCGGAAAACGTCTCCATTGCGCGGTGCGAATCGGGTCCGACCGAGTCGTTCGGAGCGGTACGATCCGGGTACGAGTCGGTCGGAGCGGTCGGGTCGCCCGGACGAGTCGGTCGGCGAATTCGCATCGTACTCGCTCGGCCGGACCCGCGTACGGTTCGGTCGGGAAACAGGCTTTCGCATGGCTTTTTTCCCGACCGAATGGTATTGGGTGCGCCTCCGACCGAGATCGGAATCGGCCCCTAAGTTGTGTTGAAAAAACCAGTATAAATCAGAAAGCATTAACAAACTCCCTCAATAAGGAGTATAAAGTTGACACGTTTTCTACCTATCGATGATTCCCATAGGGCCAACTTCCTCTATATGAAAACCGTTTTCAATTACAACTGAGAGGTTCATTAGTATGCAGCATCTAACAAAGAGCATATAAAACATACATCCTATGCCATTTTACATTCCAGAATAGAATCATTTATTAGTTATGTCAAATAGCGCTGATTTTGCTTGATGGCCACAGTGAATATTGGCAAAAACCAATCTTAATTTAGTAGTTCATTTTATTGACTTATGTGTAGCACCAATTCAAGTTTTATGGGACCAAGTCCCTAAGCCCATGCTTATCTTTGCTCATGAGACTCATTTAATCTACTCAGGAAAGTAAACCAGCCACAGAGGACCATGGCAGCGTATTAATTAATTGTACTAAATTTAGAGCTAAGGGCCATTTAAAGTAATTAGCATTTTACAGATTTATGAACCATCAAGCCCAGAATTCCCTTCTTCCTGGGGGAGGTCTTTAAATAATTGCTGCATCTAAGAGTGCACTGATTTCATATGGCTAATAAAGTCACTGTATGAACGAGTGTCCCTATTCCACTTTTTGTTGATTTTTTTGTCAGCATTTGTAAAATCAATGGGCCTGATTCTAGAAGGTTTTTCCCCACCTGTGTTTGCAGCAGGTGAATGGATGGGTGGTTGAGTGAGTGAGTGCATTTCTTTAATGCCTTCCATCCTAAAAGGGTAGCTTGCTCTGGCAAGAGGTGCAAATAAACTCATTTACTTTAGTAAATGAGGAAGGTTGGAACTTTACTATTGCATAGTCAACTTACAAGTCTAGAAAACCTGCCAGGGAGGCTGAATCGCTACATTCACCAGTAGAGGGTTAGTGGCAAGATTTTGGGAGCTCTAGGGTGTGGTCCCACATTATGCATTCAACACTAACACTCTGACAAGTTTTAGGGCATTGACCAGTGCTTAATTTGTAAAAGAATGAGTGCTGGTGCCCAAAACTCAGCTCAGATGTCCGCTGCCAGTACAATTAAATGTCAGTGCGCCCAATATCAAGGTTTGCATAGTCTTGAATCCACCTCAATCCGCTTTATCACACAATCAACTCCCTGCCCTTTTATTTCATACTTGCAGGTTCCTTCTTTCTCCCCTTATGACAGGTTTTATGTCTTTCTCTCCCTCCGTCTTTCCGTTATACTTATTTTTCACCTCTCTCGCTCTAAGTAAATTTCTGATTCAGAAAAATAAGTGCCGGACCCCCAAAATTAGAGCCAGTGGCCCCCAATCCTCCACCAGCAACCACCAGCTCAAATTAAGCACTAGGGCATTCACAATTTGCATCGATACTTCTGTGTAAGTGCCTTTCTAGGATAACAAATGAGATAGAACATCCATGTATTTAATGGTGGAGAGGTGATGGAAGGGGCATTTCGACAGATAATATATCTCCCCTGTGCAGACAAAAAATGCATGTAGGCGGGGTCTTCAAATAACTCCTGAATATAATTGCCCACTGATTTCAAAGAATCACAATATTTGAGATCTTTATCTCCACTGGTCATGCATGGATCTCATTTAGGGGTCACCAGGGGTCGCAGCTGCGGTCCCTGGCTTGCCCCTTGCAACTCCTGGCACTGCCTTTGCAATCCCTGTCCTCAGAGGTGGCAAAATCAGCGTTGAGAACACAGGGGCAGATCGCCCTACTGAGCATCGTGGCTTGATCCTCATTATTTTCTGTCCATTTTTCTATTATACTAATGGTGAATATTACTCTTTTTTTCACTGTAAGTGTAATAAAAATTGGACCGCAATTAGCTGGCAGCTGAAGTAAATAAAAAATGCTTTTATATGAATTCAGTGTGTGTGCTTGCCGGTAAGAATGTGTTTATGTGAGAGAAAGGAGATGTGTTTTGACTTGAGCATGTATGTTTAAACATGTGTGTGAGAGAGTGACAACTAGTGAGTGAGAATCAGTGAGAGTGAGTGTCAGTGAGTATGAGTGAGTATGAACAAGTAAGAATGAGTGTGAGAGATTGTTAGTGTGAGTGAGAATGAGTGCGAGTGATTAAGAATGAGTGAAAATAAGAGTGAGTACAAGTGAGTGAGTGAGAAGGTATGAGTGAGTGTGAATGAATGTGACAGTAAGGGTGAATGCAAGAGAGTGGGAATAATTGAGTCAAAGTGAGTGAGAATGAGTGTGAATGTAAGTGAGCGTGAGTAAGAATGTGGTGTTATGCTTGTGAGTCTGATGCTGGCTCTTTCATACTGAAGGTAATTCTTGTCTTGCAGAGGCACCCATGGCACCTTACTAGTGCTGGAATACTGAAGAGAATTCTTAGCATGAAAGGCGCCCGGACAAAATACTGGCAATGGCATACTGGAGGTAATTCTTGGCATAATAGGCATCCATGGTAAAATACTGATATTGGCATAGTAGAGGTAACTCCTGGCATATCGGGCACTGTGACAAAATGCTGCTGCTAGCACACGGAAGGTAAGTCTTGGTATTAAAATAGTGGCAGCTGGAACGAGACGGTGTCGGAGATGGGAGAAGGTGGGGGGGTTAGGAAATAAATAAAAAAGAAAATTTACCTGCTGGTCGCTGCTGCCAGCCGCCACCTCTCCTCATAGGAACAAGGAACAGGAAGCACCCAGGCTTCCAGACTCCCCTAGCCAATCACGAAGCTGCTGATAGCAGCGTTGTGATTAGTCTGAGCACTGTGGTTCGGCACTCAGAGAGGGAGTGGGAGCCTGGGCATGTTCTCGACCCCAGGCTGTAGAACATGTAAAGTGCACATGACTGTTTAGCCCGCCCAAGACGTCCGGCCAAACAGTCATGCGCACTTTAGGTGCTCCTTCCTGCACAAAAACAATCCTGCCTACAACGAAGGCACCCTTGCACCATGACGCAAGGGTGCCTGCATTGGCACTAGGCAGCAAAAATTGTGCTAGTGCTATGAAAGGACAGGAATGAGCCGTATAATGTTAAATATGGGACATTCCTGCCCTTTCACGCAGCACAGTGCAGGAAGGTGGATTGTTGCGTTGACATGCATGAAAAAATGATAAATATGGGTCAACCTGTATAGTTGTGTGCCTAACTGCTAGGAGCGCATCCCTGGCTGGACTGAATATCCAAAAGACTCAATTAGAATGCACATACTGCTAGGACGTTTCAGCATATGAACCAAGAGTTTGGAATGGCCGCCATTTGCACCTCAGACCTGTTTCTTCATTGGTGCAATTCACAAGGTATCTCAAATCACCACCTCCATGCAATCTTTCTGCCATCGTACGCTGTGTCCACTTATTTGTATGCATTTAGGGTCCTGAGTGCTCACTGCAAAAGTGCCTGAATGTCTTCTTATCTTCATATGTTGAGTATGTACATTTCTGCTATACACAGTGCTCCACTGCCCTATGGGGCAAGAATCACACCTTGTAACTACCTCCAATAAAATAATAAACTAAAGATGCATAAAAAGGAGTGTCCCCAGGTGCTCCGATCTTTGAAGCTATTTAGGCTAGGCCAAGGTCATTAGTTGCATGGAAATAGCATGTTTAGGTTTTTTACACCCGCAGGCCGAGCACGACAGGCACTTGAGTTTGAAGTCAGTCAGGACTGCGACCACGTGGCTAGAAGGTGTGAAAAACAGAACTGGGTTTGGTTACAGCTTGGACGTGGGACTGCATGTCAAGAGATGTATTTATATCCTATTGCCCTGCCAGGAGCAAGCCTAAAAGAGTGCCAAGCAAAAGCAGTTATATTTTATATGAACGCAGGCTGCAAGAACCTAGGGCCAGATGTACGACCATTCCATTTTGCGAGTCGCAAATTGCAACTTTTTGCGACTCACAATTTGCGACTCACAAAATGGAATGTACAACAGTGTCTCAGACACTGTTTGCGGCTCCTAATGGGGTCGCTAAAGACCAACCTCATTAACATTAATGAGGTAGGTCACAGTTTGCGATCACTTAGGAATCCCACATATCACAGAGACGGTGGCCAGCTGACACAGCAGGCCACCATGTCTGTGTTTGCCTTTTAAATAAAGCAACGTTTTTTCTCAACTGCAGCCCATTTTCCTTAAAGGAAAACGGGTTGTGTTTTTTAAAAAAATGGAAAAGTTTTCTTTTCATTTTTTAAGGGCAGGCTGTGGTCCTTGGGACCACTGCCTGCTCTTAAAAAATATGTTCGCTGCCAAACACAAAGGGTAAGGGGTCCCCCGGGGGCCCATTCCCTTTTACGAGTGGCTTACCACCTACTTGAAGTAGATGGTAAACTGCAATTGTTTTGTGACCGCATTTGCAGGCACAAAACAATCATACATCCCCCTGCGACTCGGTATTAGGAAGGGATGCCCTTGGCATGCCCCTTCCTAATTGCCACTCGCAAACACTAAACATAGGGGGCCTCATTTATGAAAAGTGACGCATCGCTGCCTGAAAACAGCGATGCGTCACTTTTCATTGCGCCCTTCTTGCGACACCAATGATGCGTCATATTTACAGTATGACGCATCATGTCGCAAGGAGGTACAGATACGTCAGTATTTCTGACGTAGCTGTAGGCGCAAAAATGACGCATTGCTGGAGTGACGCAACTCCAGCAATGTGTCCTTTCAAATGGGGCAAGCCCCATGTGAAAGGGCCTGCGTCAGTCTTACGCCTGCCATGAGGCAGGTGTAAGATATTGACGCATTGGGGTCAAAGAAATGGCGCAGTGAAATCTGATAGATTTCACTGCGTCACTTCTACGACCCTTTCTTGCGTCAGAACTCCCCCCCTGCATACATTATACCTGGCGCAGGTATAATGTAGCGCAGGGGTTTACAAAGTGACGCATCTACCTAGATGCATCACTTTGTAAATGTGACGCAACATGGCGCATTTTTTACACTGCTGGTGCGTCACAACGCACCGGCGGCATAAAAGTGACGCAGGGGCTCATAAATAAGCCCAGGGTTTGTACATGTTACAACCCTTTTTAGTGGTTGCAAATGGCCCGATTTCCCGTTTGCAACCACTAAAAATGTTCGTACATCTGGCCCCTAATCTCTTGTGACTTGAATCATGTCTGTACAGGCTCATGAAATGTGTCTGAGGCAAACTATGTGCATCGCAGGTTCTTATTTCTTTGTTTTCTTCATATGCCAGATGCAGTGGCGTAGCTAGGCACTCTGCCGCCTGTGGCGGTCCCTGCCTTTTGCCGCCGCCGAGCGCCTAAGAGCGGGGGGGGGGGGGTGCTGGCGATAAATTTACCTGCCGCCCCGAAATCTCGTGCCGCCCGGGGCGTACCGCCCCCTCCGCCCCCCCCTTGCTACGCCAGTGGCCAGATGGCAGCGCTGGTCACTGGCAATAGGACTTAAAGTATAAAATAAACATTTACTAATAATTACATATGTTACATAGACAATTTGGCTTCTACTGTGCTGCACAATGTGTTATCTGCCAATTGAAGTACATGTGGGGAACATCAGTGCCACCTTCGCGGCTCTTGCATTCTGCATGACCCTGAAGATGTACCTGGACTAAATCATCACAAGGAACGATTGATGGACTATTCCTGAGTGGTAGCGAAAATTTGCCTCCTGTGTCATTGGATGAAGCCTACGACATCCACCCTCGACATGTGGTTAGAAGGCATGACTACGATGGCGGCCCATGAACACCTGCTCTATCGGCTGAATGATCAAGTAAAATATTTTATGGACATTTTGGATGCATTCCATCATTGATCCTTACTCAATGCTGACTCCCCCTTCAGGCTGCAGAGAGAACACACATTCTGTAAGCAGTATCAGTTTACTTTATTTCCCCCACGCAGTGGCCACCCCTGTGAACTGTGAGTAGAACCTTCATTTACTGTGGTTGACTATTATTATGTGGCAACAACAGAGTTAGAAGCATGGTTGAGTGATTCATATATATTTCCTCCCTTTGTTATTTGTTCAACATGTGCTAGGCTATCTTTGCTTGTAACAAATGTCTAACTTTGTTGAAAATATGTATCACTACTGTAACTGTTTCATTTGAAGTTTACCAAATTGCTGACGATAAGCCAATAAAAATATTCAAACACTGAAGGAAAAAAAAGATAAATCAGTGTCAGATGTCACAGTCATAAGACCTTCTTACACTTTCTTTCTTTAATCTTTATTCGATCTTCCAAAAGCAGATCATAAAAGATACACAGATAAAAACATACAATAAAAGACTAAAATATCAAAAATATCTACAATAAAATTATTTGTTAACTTCCATTTAGAAGAATGAAAGTGCATGGATCTTAATTTCTTCTTATACAGGCAGAAACGCTGCCCTGAGTGTACCGCTTCATGCCTGCTCCTTGAAAATAACATGGATAGCCTGCTAGCTACCTGTACAGAGACAACCTGACACTGTCATTGGCTGGGGTTGTTCTCCTTCCTTATGACACAAGGAGGGGCAGCAAAGATGGGTTAATAGAGTGAAAACTGACAACAGCTCTTGAAATGAGCTCCTTGGGTGAGTGCTTTTGACTTTAGAAGATAGGCAGGGTCCAGACTTCATTGCATGTCAATGAGAGATTCCATGGGATTCCCTGATGCAGCCAGGCTGTCCATTCCTTTAGGAGATTAGTCATAGCAAACAGTGGGTGTGTGTGGAAGAGTTAAACTGTTCCCCGTACAGAACAATGGCCCACATGTGCTCTGTCTATTCTCACCTAAAAAGTTGGGTAAGCCTGGCTGTGTTGGTTGGAAAACCACCAGTCTTGGCCCTAAAATAACTAGATTCACCACCGCTTTCACAGTTTTGCCTCCCTTTCCTTTTCGTTTTCCCTCCAATAACATTGAATGACTTACTTCTTTACTTATGCTGTACACATTTTCCTGTCCTCTCGAAACTGCTCATCCCATTCTTGGTTCATACATTTACCTTGATTCTTTCTCTTCTCCCCACCTCAGACCACTAATCCTCCCCTCCCTCTGATCCGTGGCCTATCATGGCCCATTCTGGAACCAACCTAACTTATCTTTACTCTTTTGTTTGCATTTTGTAAACTGTATTGCTTCCATCCAGTTTGATGTAAGTTAAAGCATATCTTCTCTTGTTGCATGTTCAGTGCACTGATGCCTCAGGGCTGAGTGAGTTATATAGAATAATTATATAAATAAACAAACAAACAAACAAACAAATAAAGAAATACATAAAATAAAATAAACCTTCATGAAATGGTTGTCCTTGCTGTTCCTCAAGCATCCCAAACTGTGCCTGGTTCGCCCACCATCTAGTAGTGAGGGTAATTTTTCTTTACCAGTGTTTGAGGTCTTTGTCTCAGCAGTCAGAGCTGCCTGGGTACTATCAGGAGAGATTACAGTATTTTCTAGTAGATGGATTTAAAGTCCCCTTGATAACCTCAGTGATGTCTCTCCAATACCTGCAGCATATTTTTTGCAACCAAGCGCTTTCTTCGTTTCACCTTCCATCACAATAGCTTAGGTACAGGAGTACTCTCCAAAATCATCCATGGCTTATATTCTGAGGGTGTTATATTTATTAAACAATTTTTAAGTGCATCCAGTTGCTATGATTTCTGCCCCCTTCATTGGTGACCAATAAAGGTAAGTTTTTCAACATAAAAACATGCACGCTATGTCACCAAATGCCTTGATCCTAGTAGCCCTCAGTCTTCATAATGACATCACATGTCCATGCTTCTGAGTCAGGATAGGTCTTCAAGGGAAACACTGAGTCCTTCACAGTTTCAGTCAGGGTACCTTGGACTTGAAACAAAAAAGTGCAAGACTGAAAAAACAATGGATTGCACTCCTGTAGGACCGATGAGGCCCAAGGAAAAAAAAGCCTGCTTGGCCAATCAGAATGCTCTATTTTTTGAACGTGAGTTTGAGGGGCTCTAGTTAGAGTCCATTGAAATCAACCATCCAGATATACAAATATTTTTGATCCTTAATTTCTCAAAAACTACTGAACGGATTTACACCAAATCACAAAAATACACAATGTGGACCAATATCTAGCTTCCTGCCAAATTTGGTGGAATTCAGTTCAGCAGTTTTTGTGGTATTGTGTATTAAAAAGGTCTATGTAAAATGCATGGAGACTTTGCATTTTGGGATACTCCCTTTTTCTCGGCCCCTGCAGACCTAACAATAACTACCGAGTGGAGGTCGCCACTGGGTAGTTATTGTTAGGCTGTTGCATAGGAAAAGCGATTTTTGTGTTGCTAATAACTTTGGCCCAGTTTGACGAATCTCCATTAAACTTTCTAAAAAGATGCTGCTTTTTGACTAGTTTGTGCAAGGAAAGTTTCAGGGTGATCTGTCAAGCGGGGACCAAGGGGGCCCCAAAGCTCAAAATCCCCATGCATTTTTCATAGACTTCTTTAAGAAGGGTTACAGCAAGAACTGCTAAACGGAATTACATCAAATTTGGCAGGAAGCTAGATCTTGGTTCACAGATTGTGCTTTTTGTGATTTGGTGTAAATCCCTTCAGTAGTTTTTTTTTAGAAATTAAGGGTCAAAAACATTTGCATATCTGGACGTTTAAGTCAGCGAGAGGTTCAAGAGACTCCTGTGGAAGCGTCAATTTAAGAATGAAGCATTCTGATTGCCCCAGGGAGCTTTTTTCCCTTTGGCCAATTCGCTCCAGCAGGAGTCAGACTCCAGCCGGAGCGATCGCTCTGATTGGCTGCCAGCAGCATCAGAAAAATGTTGCTGACAGCCATTAAAGTAATATAAGGGGGCAGGATAGGGATACGCTGCCTCCCTAGACCCTATGGGGGGACCCATAGGGAGCCTACTGGGGCCAAAATGCAAAAAAATCTGCAATTGTTGCCGCGATCCCACAGGATTCCCAGAGGATCAAGAAAAGAAATGCTGGCCGGGGCAGAATTCTTCAATTATATACCCTGGGGAGCCCACCCCTGGGGCCACAACATTTATTTAACGAAGTTAACTGCAGAAGGCACTGGAGGGCTTCAATAGAGAGAAAGCAAGAGATGGGGGACGTGGAGAGAAAGAGATAAGAGAGGGAGAAGAGAGAAATCAGGTCGAGGGACGAGAGGAGGAGGATCAGAGAAAGGGAGCAGGCTGGTTTGTGCATTTTTGCCAGAGATGCTTTCGGTTCTCCAGTCTGGCCCTGCACCAACAAACGGCAAGGTGAGGCAAACTAATAATTAGATGTTTTTTCAACTACAGTGTGTGCAATGCTAAAGAAGTAAAAAAACATGCTGGAGGTTTAAAAAGATTACAAGAACAAATAAAGTCGTCAGTGCACTGAGCAAATTCAAAGTAAACACCATGGCACATTGCAGGTAATTTTCAGAAGAGTTAATGCAAGGATCTAGCTACAACAACTGTATGAATTTCATCATTACTAGTAAGAGCCTGTTTATTATACAACTGCAGAGGTTAATACATTGAGATCCATGTGAGTATGAATATTTTGGTATTCTAATAGTGAGCTTCAAGATACAATATTGAATATCCTGTAAGAAAGCTCTGTAAATTAATCTCTCGCTTCACAGATCTACGTGTGAGCTGCAAGTTATAAATTGTAATCTCAACAAGGCTAACCCATACTTTCATCAATATAAGGTGGACACAAGGGAGACAACTAGAAAACGCACGCTCATGGAGTGCTTATGCAAAAAGAAACTAAAGAGAGCAATACAAGATGGGGGAGAAAAGTACACAGGCAACACAAGGAAAGAAGAGAAGCACATGAGGGAGACAGCTGGACATGCATGCTTGTAAGGTGCTTAAGCAGAAGGAAAAAATTGTTCCCTAAAAGTGAGCAAGTGAGCAGTGGAAGGACACAAGTGGTTATGCTCCAGTGGAGGAAAAGACACACAATGGACAAGTGTTGCAAGGTGAAAGTATTATGTGGTATGGCAGGGTTTCGTTCCTTATCATGTAATACTAGCCCAATACACAAAGATGGACCCCGGGTACCCTCACCGTATACCTTCTCTCAGTCCTGGTAGAGTGGCAAAGAGCAGACAGGCTACTAAGAGGAACATGTGCTAAGCATTTCACATCACCAACATGGACGATAAGTAATTGACACGACTCAAGAGAAATCTGTCACCAACTTATAAAAATCGTTCTGATTTTTATATATTTTTTTGACACAAAATGAAATCAATACATACAGTATATTCAGAGTTATCAGTTTTCAATCAATAAATAAATCAATACTTTGCACTGTGAAAAAAAATTAAAGTTGTGGTCAATGGGAAAAAATACATATATGCAATCAATACTTTAGAGGGTGAGTTCAATGGAACCCACTCAGAGTTAAGGTCTCAGAAGTCCTTAGACCAGTTCACAACAGCTAGCACAATTTTACCTGGCACAGGGGAGCGGGTTACAGAGGTGCACTTTCAGCTGTCAAATGGAGCTAACAATCAGACTTGCGGTGTTGAAATGGTTAACTTAGTAAAAAGGTACTTGCGGGGTGAGTTGAGCAAAATCCATTGGAATTAAAGCAAGGAGCTGGCCCTGGACCAGGAGTCTTCAGGCAGATCTGATCTACCTGGCTCGGGGGACTCGGTGCAGAGGTGCTCTTGGCTATCCATGGTGCTGAACAAGATCTGCAGCCAGAGGAGCTGGCAGGCGTGCCAAGAGAGGGTTAAAACAAATGCAAGATCTTTACGATGGAGCCACAGGAGTGGTTTTTCGTTTGAGCACATGAATCTTTTCTCTTGAAGCGTCGAATAAAGCGGCAGTAGCCGGACAGACCACCAACTAGCCTTGTTACCTGCAAGCACCCCGGTTGAGGAAATCTTTATCCAGAGGACCAGGGGAACGTTGTAGAAAGCTGAGCCTCACTGAGGGTCGGGACTACAGTTCCCAGAAACCACCTGCGCAAGGACTTTGAGCGGGCACACCGGGCGGCTCGGGGGCAAGGTATTAAGGTCGTGGACTTTGCGGTTTGTTCCTGCTGACTGCAGGGTACTAGTTCCTCTAGCCCAATGGATTTCTTGTGAAGTGTTGAGTGAGCCTCCTGTGGAACTAGTCTGTTGCCTTGGTCGAGTCACAATCTAGCGGGTGCAGGGTGGCTGTCACAGGAGCAGAGCTTAGCGCCTATCTTTGTGGAGTACTGCCTTGTTGTGGAAATGGGTCTCTTCTTGGTATCACGTCGAATCTGAGGTTCTGGTGTCTGGGGTGCCCCTTAAATCCTGGACTTAGGGGGTGTTAGTGGGTGTGAGGACTAGTAGCCAATGGGCTTCTTGTCCTGCAGTTAATCTGCCCCAGTAGTGACGAAATCCTTTGGGTGTATGTCTCTAAAAGTAGTCAGAACCTGATTTCTAACCTAAATTCAAGATGGCCAAAACCATCCTCGACCGTACACCTCAGCTGCAAAACCCCAGAGGTGTGGTCAGCCTTGTGGTGGTGGACGCCTCCTGCATAGCTAATTTCCCACCTGCCCATGAAAAACAATGCCTGGGGCAGGGGGAGGCTTTGTACTCGACTGGGGGACAAGCTCTTTTGTCCATTGGTGACAGTGAAGTCTTTGAGGTTCACCACCACACTGGTGCAATCCCTAGCTGTCCTGTGTGGGCAGAGGTGTCACCTCATGCTCACACAGCCTCTTGTTTCTGACCTCTGGGAGCTGCACACACTACCCAGCATAAGATGAGGCTTCTGTCTTGGCGGCAAACCATGGAAAAAGCCTGCCAAGGCACGAGAACACCGGGTTAACTTGGTGGACACTGACTAAATTGCCAGCTATGCACATGCTGGTTAAAACTTGACACCACCATCGTGTCGGGGGTTCAAAAGCACGGTGTTTAACACCAAACACAAAAGGAATCGGCTAGTCCATCATGGAGCTGGACATATAGGTAACGCCCACATGCTAGTCTATGTTATCCTATGGACCGTCAGTCACTTGTGGTAGAATTACATTTAGAATGCTACCACAGGGCAATATATGCTTGCACATATATTTCCACACATGTAATATAATGCACCCTGCCTCCTGAGATATAGGAGGCCTACCTTAGGAGTAACCAACCTATATTAAATGCAGTGCGGGGACTCTATCACACATAATGTGTGCAGGGTCAACCTCAAGCAGGAAAGCTGCCTGTGCAGGGCTGACATGACAGACCTGCAGACTTCATTTTTACTCGGGTCACTCAGGGTGGCACAATAAGTGCTGCAGCCCTGATACCCATTTACATCCCTGCCCTGGGTACCACTTTTACCATATACTAGGGCCTTACAGGGGTGTACAAGTACTTGCCAATTGGTTGTACCAATTCACATATACAGTTTAAGGGAAAGAGCACTGGTGCTGGTCCTGAATAGCAGGACCAAGCACACTCTCAGATCAATTACCACAGCATCTAGCAGTTCAGAATGGGGCAAAGCATGGGGAGCATCTGCAAGCAGTCCAGTTAACTAAAACAAGGCAAGCCATCGAATAAGAAACAAGCAAATGAGAGTGACAATCATGCCAACCAATGGTAAGCAATGAGTGGGCTATAAGTCAATTGTAAGATCTGGTAAGCTGACAGTCAGTCTTTTCCAAACAAACAGCTTGCTCTTTCTAATGGGCCCGACCTAAAAACAGATTTTTATGATAAGGAATGAAGGTATGGAGAATGTTAAATCATAGATGTTTCTTGAAAATCAAACACTCCCAACTTAACCAACTCTCAACAAATACTGCCATGGCTTCCTATACAACCATGGGAGCTTTGAAAGCCTTTGATAAGAGGTATTTACAACCACTAGTTTAATGGGAGTGACCGTCAAAAGGTCGTATTTTGAAACTTTTGAAACAGGATCGATGTTTGCCATTTTTTTCTAACAACAATTTAAAAGCCCCCTTAATATCTGAAATCCCACAAGAAAAAAACAACATGCATTAGAAACCTTTAATCAGTGCTGTCTTTGCACATTCTCTCTGTGTCCAGACAGGCTGCCCTACTCTCGCTCCTTTCCATGTGCTGTGCTGTCCCTAAATGTACAGTTATTTCCTCGCTCTAGTGGCCCAGGGCCTTATGTACCAAGCAATTTTGTGATCACAAGCCCTACGATACGTAAATCGATTGGTTTGCAACTACAATATGACTTTCAGTATGTATGAAACCCGTTTTGTGAATTGGTATAGCATTTCCGACTGACACAATGGGTTTACCGACCCATACCGAATTGTAATTAGAAAGGGGCATGAAAGGGGCATCTCCTCCTAATTGCAATTCAGCATGGCATGTATCAATGGTTAATGACCGCAACTGCTACAGCTCCTAGAAGCATACAAAGTTACAAAGACTTTATTTATCCTGCCACAGGTTAGTCATATATATTTAAAGAATTTTCAGTGTGTACAAATTGGGAAAGGTATTGTTATGTTTCATATAGAGGCCCTAATATAGACGCGTTCATATATGCCGTATATGGTCATATTCGCATATGCCCTATTATGGTCATAATCGTATATGCCCTATTTTGGTCATAATCGTCTATGCCCTATTATAGTCATGATCTCCTATGCCCTAATATAGGCATGATCTTTCACCTACATTAGTTCCCTACAGTACACAACGAGCTCTGAGGTTGAACGTTATCTAGTCTGTGGTTAGAACATTGCAGGGTTTTTCCCGAACACAGGCCTACAATGTACTCATAAATTATGCATGAGCATTCACCAGCTACATCGCCTGCATAATATGTATGTACAAAGTTCACCCCTGACGTCTTCCTCATGTCTAACAAAAACAATACAAACCATACTGAGGGACGAGATACTTTAGGGTATAAATACACCACATCTTGCCACGGTAAGATAGAGGTAACCGAGACTTCCATGCTGACACACTGACCAGAGACGCTGAGGCTCCTGCATGCAGTCGCTCCAGCTGACAGCGGTCTAACACAGCCCTTGCGGGGTGTCCAACTCGAGACCAGGACGGGCTCCCACACTCTCTCTATTCAGATATGGGGGTTCGACTAAATCCTAGAAGGATTCTTGGCTCTTAGGCTTTTAGACCTACACATATGCTAGGTACACTCAGGTACATCTAGTTAGGCATCGTAGGAGTATGCGCACTTTCATAAGGCTTTTATATTCATGTATGTATTCATGATTATTGCAATATGGTAGAACTGTTCTATCCCTTCACTTTTATCGTACTGCTGATAATATATCTCTGCTATTGTCTGCTGGTTGCTGCAGCACATATATTTTACACTAGAATAACAACTGTTCAATAAATACTTATTGAAACGCCAATACTGTTTATTCTGTGTAACTCTCTGAGACTAACCGAATAAGTAAGCACGAGTGACTGAGCGAAAAGTAGTACATTGTTTCCACGATTCTGAGGGATCAGGGTTGTCATGATCTAAGGTGGCCAGAAACTAATCTCTCCCCGATAAGAGGAGATTCTAGTGGCACCGTGAGCTAGCTAATGCAAATCCGGCTAACATACGCGGTGGGGGTGCACAGAGCCAGTCTGCCACCAAGCCCACAGATTATGTTATCCAAACGCGCAGGTCCTGCAGGGGTACTATAGGAACTACACGACATGGCGCCGCCAACGTTGGTTGGGTACTTATTTAACAGTAGAATCTGAGTAGTTCAGTCGTGCTATTCTCAGAGAACCTACTCACAAAACCCCAGAGACGTCTGGAGTGGGTGGGCACAAACTCCGCCACAGCTGAGTAGTACGAAAATACTATTTATTGGCTGTTGGTTATTCAAGTTTGAAAGGACATGGTGTTCCTAAAATTGTGCCTAAAAACCTTATCATAGTTTCTTTGAAACAGTAGTCTGTGTTCTATACACAATGACTACCGCGGTCATAGATCCACTACAAATGCCACTGCCCCCGTCAGATGACGAGGAAGATCCTGAGGATGCAATACAGATTGCACCAAAATTCAGAAGGACAGTCACCATAAGACTATTAGAAAACGGCTTACAAGCCAAGGGTGGCATTGTAGTTTTCGTGATTGAGGCACACGAATCAAACAAAACAGAGGTATTCTATTCATGGGTTACACTCCCAGCAGCAAATGCAATAACAAATACATTTCACTACTATATAGAAGGAGATGCACCACGGGAATATTGTCCGTTTGAGGACATAGAGATTCCACTCACTTACCAGGAACATTATTACTGGTTTAATGGCGCCCTACCCCACGTACGAGAAAGAGTAAGATTAGGCCCGCTCGGAGGAGACGGGGCCACATGGCCAATACTAGCGGCTTACACACAGCACCCTAACATTGACACAATGACACAGCCAGACTTACTCATACAACACAGAGATTTAATTAAAATCTACAGAAACCTGACACAATTCGTCATGAGGACTTTAACAATCCAACCTGCACCAGGTGCAGCAACTAGTACTCCAGCTCAGGGTACAGGAAATAAAATTACTCCTCGACAGTATAGCAAGGAAACTGGAAATAGCGTACTTGCAATATTATCAAACTAAAACCACATTTAGGGCCAGATTTACACAGTGCAGAGCCATATCTACTAAGATTGGCCTGCTGCTGCTGTCATCACCTGTGATGGCATACTAAAAGGCAGCATTGTGAGGAGCATAGCCTCTCAGAGGTCAGAGTGCACTGTCTCACACAGAAATTGTACTGAAAACATGCCCTTCCTGAACACATTTCTATACCTAGACAATCATAGAAGGATCCCACGCACTGGCTGTGTGCTGTACACTTCAACACCCACGTAATGTCTGATTTCTTTGAGAAATGAAGACATTTCTCCTTGTTAGCACCTCCTTCCTGGAGGTTTTAGTTTTTGATGAAAAGTTCTATCTGGCTATTTTAGTAGATCACGCTTTGCGTCAAAACATATGCTTGTTTGCAGTGATCCGCACCAGTTACACCCCCTCAATGCAAAGCGACACAAAGAAGCGGAAAGTGCATTTTTGCTGAGAAAAAGACACCATTCCAGTACAAAAGATCTTTTGCTCTGGAAAGTAAACACCCTTGTGCAGCTTTGAATCACTTTGTGATGGCACAAAGCCTTAGTCTGAGAAAGTTGATTATTAGTTGAAGTGGATGACAGTCCTCTTCAAGTAATAATGGCGCTATTTCCTACTTGGTCCAGTTAGGTCTCAATAATTTAAGCCTGAGCTCAACTCTTGGTAGCTGTAGCACAGGGCAGACAGGCTTAACCAAAGAGACATATATAAAGCATTTATCAGTACCAAAACAGTTAAAAAGTAGAAAACACAACACAACACAATAAATATCCCACTCCAGTTTATAAACATAGAGAAAATGATAATGAACACATAGACACCAAAACAACAAAAATTGAATATAGGGAACCAATGATATGATTTTCCAAGGTTTTGGAAGTATCTAGCACCAAAATGCGCAAAGTGCCAAACACAGGTATCTGGTTGCGCTAGACCAGGTCGAAGGCAAAAGTTAAAACTGACAACAATGAAGCAAGGGTCGGATATAGGGACGGGTTTCGTCCTGGTGGAAAGTTTACATTCTGACGTAGTTATTTTCCTGGATAAAAATCTTCATCGCCGAGGTCGTCGTGAGGTGTGCTGACATCTGGATCTAAAGAGGGGCTCATTAACGCCCGCCAGTTTCAGTGAACGACCTTGGTAGGAGCCTCGGCATTGGCGGGAAGTTTGAGGCTCTCAATGTCGAAGTGAGAAAACTTCCAGTAGGTGAAATCCGAGGATCAGACAGAGGAAGGTGTCATCGTCATCGGGGTGCTGCGCGGTCTTGGTCCCAGTGAAGTCCTCTACGTTTGGGCTTAGAAACTTCTTTGAAAGTCAAGATCCTTTCAGCAGGGTGAGCCAGCAAGTTGAGACTGACTGGCAGTTGAGTGTCGGCGGCTTTGACTCGATGGTGGTCCAGTGGTAGCCTCAGGTTCTTTTTGCAGAAATTTTGGAAAAAGTTTCTAAATGTCTAGTCTTGTAGTTATTGAGGGGTGAAAAGTAAACACCAGCCAAGGGTGCAGGACTCCATTTGGGGATTAGGACTCAATCTCCCAGATCCCACAGCAGAGTCCAGCACAAATCCAGTTGCTATGGTCAGCCAGGGTCAGCAGAGGCTTGGGCTTCTTGCAGCTTTTGTGCACCTGGAGCTTAACAGAAGGCTAGTCACTTTGCTCTTGGAGTCCACTCTTCAATCCTGGGTACAATTGACGAGCAAGTCCAGCCCTTGGGGATTCTCTCCATAGGTTCAACAGCAGGTGCAGTCCTTCTTTTGTCTTCTACAGGTCCAGAGATGTTCTGAAGTGGGTACTGAGGGTGCCACTTTTATGCTCAGTGCCAGCCTGTGGGTGGTGGGATCTACTGGACACTCCCTAACCAATGTGGTAAAAGTTCCCAGGGGTGCCCCTACACACTTTCACATCACTTCCTGGGGGTTTGGCCCTAAACAATCACACAGTGCATTGTTCTTCCACACTAACATGGCAAAACCTTTCTTACCTTGGGCAGAGCACTGGGCACACCCTTGAGGTGGTGTCTAAAGAAATGAGGAACTCCTCCTGCAAACCAGTTCTGAAACAGGTTTTTCTCCCCACTGGGATTAGCACCATTCTGGCTACTTTCTACATTCTAGCGGTGGAATTTATGGCCTACCTTAGGGGTGACTTATAAGTATTAAAAAGGATGTTTTACACCTGGCAAAAGGTTTATTGGACTTGTCAAATGGCAGTTTTTAAACTGATTTGCTATGCTGCAGTGGCATGCCTAGATTCATGTTTTCACTTGAGGAGTTGCACAATAAGTGCTGCTGTCCACTAGTGACATTTAACTTACAGGCGCAAGGTATGCAAAGTGCCATCTACTAGTGACTTATAAGTGAGTTAAATATGCCAATCTGGGATAAGCCAATTTTACCTATTTTAGGGGTCAGAGCACTCACACTGGGCACTGGGCGGCACGGCTTCAGTGTTTAGATTCCATACACCAGCAATAACATCTAGCAAAATGTAGGGCGATGGCTACGCAAAGACGGGAATTTTCTTACACTTAATAAATCTAGGCCCTGGTCTGTAACAGCCAAAGTAACCACGGATTCCATTATTCATTGCTCATATATTTAAGTAGCTGTACATATACTCAGCACTGTACATTATAGTTAGGGCTCCCGGTTTTATGGTATTTATTTTTTTAACATTTCCGTCTGTATTTATCCATATTTATTTTTTGGTCATTTTTTCTGTATTTATCCACATTTATTTGTGTTGCAGGCAAAAGAAGACGCTGCAGCTAGTATTTTTCCACATTTATTTAATTAGACAATGCACACTTGAACTCGGTTGTTATAGGTTTAGATATATTTATATTTATATATATATATATATATATATATATATATATATATATATATATATATATATATATATATGTCAAATTAAATAAAAATAATAGATAATATTGAAAACTATGACAGTGTAGGACAAGAAAATTTGTATTTCAAGAGACTTTGAGGACATTGAGGCTCTTTCTGGTTGTTTTTTGCCTTTATGCTTTCTGGTCTCCGGACATTAGTACAAACTATTCAGAGTACAGACTGAGGGAGTCCCTAAGTCCTAGTTATCCATATGGTCTGTACAGCTTAACCCCGGTTAGGACTTCTGATCTACAACTTTATCAACTGTTAACACCTTCACTTCATAGCAAAAGTAGTCCGGGGAACAGCGTGCAAATGGCCTCTTGCCGCTAGTACCCGTTACATGAGCCGGCATTTCACTTTAGGTGATTTGCCCAGAATCACGAGATGGGTAAGTAAACCCCAAGACTCAAATTGTACTTTAATTCCTCCCATTTCTTCATGTTTATCATGTTCATCTTGAATGGTTACCTTTTGCTTGGGGAGGGTTTTTTTCTCATAGAAAATAAAGTTTTTGTTTTACATCGTTGTGCATTTTTGCCTGTTTTGTATAGCGTGCACCAAAGGCATTGAAGCGCTTGACATGAGCGCCAGTCTGATTACACAAGATCACTCTAATTTCTACATGCTGCTGTCAGGGCGGTAGAGGCTCCCTGGAAACAAATCAGTCTCACTCAGCAGGGGAGTGCTTAGGGTGATTTAGATGGAAGAATAGTGTGCAGGAGAATCTGGAAACGGTTTCAAATTTCTTTCTGCAGCCCCTGTGAACCTCAGACACGGATAGACACATCGCCGGTTTGTCAGTATTTTTCCGTGTCTATTTATAAATACAGACAAGGAAAAAAAAAATTCAGTCTGTATTTATGTGTATAAATCCGTTTAAACGGAAAACCGGGAGCCCTAATTATAGTGCAAAAAGATACTGCAGCATTTTGCACTACAACTGGCACAGTAGGCACCGTATACGAATGTAAGGGAGGCCGGTTTAATGACCACTAGAGGTTTATTTTAATACACCAATATTATGAATATTTTTTCTGAAAACTAACCATGCAGGAAAGTATTTTTCTGCTAATCAAAGTACCCTAGTAAACCAACTGAAAAAAAATCTAGGGCCAGATGTATCAAAGAATAGTTTTGCGATTCTCAAATAGAGATTTTTAGAGAATTGCAATTTGAGAATTCCAAAACTATTCTTTCCTTAGGTTGGAGCGCCATCTAGAGCAAGTCCAATAGGGAAGGTGATGGGATATTCCTTAGGTTGGAGCGCCATCTAGAGCAAGTCCAGTAGGGAAGGTGATGGGATATTCCTTAGGTTGGAGCGCCATCTAGAGCAAGTCCAGTAGGGAAGGTGTGATTGCGGCCGCGCAGAGACACCCGAGTGAGATTGCGGAGTGTGCGCGCTGAAAGTCCTTCATTGTTGTGTGTTTTTTAAACTTTTTAAAAAACTGTAATAACACCAGTTTTATTAAGCAGAATTTGCACAGCTTACTGTTTGTAATTTGGATTTTACTTGCTTACCTTGTTAGTCTGCCCGCCCCGGTCCATCCCGGCTGTGTGCCGTTGTGTGGAGGGCAGGGCAGAACGTGTCATAGGGCACTAGGGCATCACTTCCGGTCTAGCGGGCAGAGGCGGAGCCTCCCGCCTGATCCCACCTACAAGAATCCAATGTGCACGCGTCCGCGCAGCGGGCGTGCGCAGCGGGCGTGCGCAGCAAGCGCGCCAAAGGCAAGCCTGTCTGCGCCCGTCCGCGCACGACCGGGCCCAGGGGCCAGAAACCCTGGCCCTAGGGGGTTACAGGACAGGATTAAATATTCAAAGGAGGAATTACTTAGATTGTCTAAGCCCACAGACACAGCATGCAGGCATAAAATGAAGGTGGACAGCATGACACCAATATGTAGGCACTGCAATATAGCACTCATGCCCAAAATACAAAATAGTAAGGAGACCAAGCTACAATTGGCCTTACTAAATTGTAGGTCAATGGCTAGACACAAGTATGAGATCCACGATCTATTGAGGGAAAGATCTTTGGATGCTCTATTCCTGACAGAGACATGGCTGAACGAAAACTCTTCCCCGGATGTACTAGACGCCACCCCGAACGATTATATGCTAGTTAGGCAGGATATGGAAGGCCAAATAGGTGGGGGAATTGCAATAATATATAGGGACAACATGAAGTGCGTAAGTAAACAAGCTGGCCTAGACAACTGTGAGGCATTCTCATTCACACTATCCACAGCGGAAGATAACAACATAACTGGCTTTTGATCTACCGCCCACCAGGCCCAATAACGCAGTTTATGGCAAGCCTGGAAGAAAAGGTAGTACACCCAGCCCTAAGATATAAAAAATTTCTGGTGCTAGGGGATTTAAATATACATTTTGATGACACACATAACCGAGAAATACGGGCTATATGCAAGGACATGCTGACATTGAATTTAACACAAAAAGTAGAGTCACAAACTCACCAAGGGGGACATATTTTAGACCCTATTTTCTCAAATTTTAGTGAGATAGAAGTAGGAGTGCCTTGGCCAGTTCCGTGGTCGGATCACCACCTAGTCCCTTTCACAGTGCCATATCAGAGAAGGAAGACTCAACACCCAATGAAGGAAATCACAACCAGAAAGTGGAACAAATTTAATTCCGCATCCTTCACCCAAGCACTTAGGGAGAAGAATCTTACGTTGGATAAAAATATAAATTTAGCCAATAATTAGGTGGAGACATGGATTACGGATGCCTTAGATAAGACGGCACCATGGAGCACTAGAATCCCTAAGAGACAAAAAGAAACAGCACCATGGTTCAATGATGAATTAATGAAGGCCAAAAAAAAGTGTAAAAAATTAGAACGAGCCTGGAGGAAGGACTATTGTAATAGGGCCAAAGAAGAATATAAAAAGGAACTGAAGGACTATCATTCAGCAATTAAAAAAATCAGATGTGAATTTTACACGGATAAAATAGAAAGCGCTAACAATTCCCATAAAGAAATGTTCACAATTTTGAAGTCTCTCAAAACTCATGAAGAGGTTAAGGACATTACATCTTCCAAAGAGAGCTGTAATAAGGTGGCAGAATTTTTTGCCAATAAAGTGACAAAAATATACGAGACCTTCCCAATAGAAATACGACAAGGCACCAAGCTAGGCGGAATAAGTCATGGGAATTTTGCAGGAATAAATCTGGATGAATTTAAGATACAGGAAATTGAGGAACTCATAGACCTGGCAAAGGGTATAAAATCTGGTTCCCCTTTAGACCCCGCCCGACCAGAGAGAGTAATGGAAGGGGCAGACACGATCATGCCGTATATTCCGGAACTTATTCTCTGCTCCTTCCAAACTGGTGTGGTCCCAACCAAATGGAAACAGGCCATCGTCAAACCACTCAGGAAAAAACCATCGTTAGAATATACAGTATTAGAGAATCTACGTCCAATCTCATTATTACCATTTGTGGCTAAGATCGCTGAAAAAATCACAAATAAACAGTTGGTTGACCACATCAATACTAATGAATTATTGCATCCATCCCAGTCAGGCTTTAGAATGGCGCATTCCACAGAGTCAGCACTACTGATGGCCACAGAGACGTTGAGAAAATATGCTGATGAAGGGCAAACGGCCGCACTGATTCTGTTAGATCTCAGTGCGGCGTTTGACACTATCTCACACCAACTGCTTCTCCAAAGACTAGAGGCTTGTGGCATCAGGCGGAACACCCTGAAGTGGATGACATCGTTTCTCTCCGAACGGAGCTTCCAAGTTGTACAACAGACGTATCTGTCTGAAAGCTTCCCTCTGCCCCAGGGGTCCCACAGGGATCAATTTTGAGTCCCACCCTTTTTAATCTGTATGTGGGTCCACTGGCAGAATGTGTGGAGAAGCATAAGGTGTCGATAGTGTCATATGCGGATGACACGCAGCTAATTGTAATGCTGTCCCAAGACAAGGAGCAGGCAGCTATCCGCTTTTCCAAATGCTTAGAAGAGGTGGCGGACTGGATGTCAAACCACTGCCTCAAGCTAAATGGGAATAAGACGGAGGTGATGGTGGTAGGCAAGACGCCATCAATATGGTCATCCGCATGGTAGCCAGAATCACTGGGACAAGTCCCCACCCCGAAAACAGAGGTGAAGAACCTCGGAATCTGGTTCGATTCCAAACTGACATTTGAAAATCAGATTCGGAAGGTAGCTGGGAAATGCTATGGGGCTATGAAAACCTTGAGGAGGGTCATTGACCTGCTACCTTCTAAGGCCAGAAAGACCATAGTACATGCAGTAATCACTTCCCAATTGGACTATGGGAATGTATTATACCTCGGCGCATCCAAAAAGGCCTATCCAAACTGCAGAGGGTACAAAATGCGGCTGCACGCTTGGTTCTCAGCCTTCCAAGGACCGCTAATACGAAGAAGGCCCTGACAACCCTTCACTGGTTGCCAGTGGAAAAGAGAGTCATGTTCAAGGCAATGTGCTATTGTCACCGCATCCTATCTAATAAGGGTCCGAGATACCTTCAGCCACTAATAACTAATTACACCCCAGGGCGCAGTCTAAGATCCTTGGGGAAGGCACTGGTGACAGTTCCAAGAATACTCAGAGCACGAATGGGGGCCCGCTCCTTCAAGTACCTAGCAGCAAAAATATGGAACACTATGCCAATTGATATAAGAACTGAACCAAGCGAAAGTATCTTTCGCAGACAACTGAAGACCTGGCTGTTCGCAAAAATTGCGTAAAATACAGCTCGTCGGGTCTTGCAGGGGGCAGCAGTAGTCTCACTAGCTATGTCTCAGCGCGGGGACACACCGGGCGGTGTAACCATGCGCTCTACAAATGAATAAATATAAATATAATATTCGAATATTCCTTAGGTTGGAGCGCCATCTAGAGCAAGTCCAGTAGGGAAGGTGATGGAATATTCCTTAGGTTGGAGCGCCATCTAGAGCAAGTCCAATAGGGAAGGTGATGGGATATTCCTTAGGTTGGAGCGCCATCTAGAGCAAGTCCAGTAGGGAAGGTGTTCGAATATTCCTTAGGTTGGAGCGCCATCTAGAGCAAGTCCAGTAGGGAAGGTGATGGGATATTCCTTAGGTTGGAGCGCCATCTAGAGCAAGTCCAGTAGGGAAGGTGTTCGAATATTCCTTAGGTTGGAGCGCCATCTAGAGCAAGTCCAGTAGGGAAGGTGATGGAATATTCCTTAGGTTGGAGCGCCATCTAGAGCAAGTCCAGTAGGGAAGGTGATGGAATATTCGTTAGGTTGGAGCGCCATCTAAAGCAAGTCCAGTAGGGAAGGTGTTGGAATAGTAGCGCGCAATTCTTTCCAATGGGGCGACCAGATGGCCGGGCTGCCCTGGAAGTCCCGATGAGGGCTCATTTGCCTCCCTGATCCCAACCAGGGCTCCATGAGGTCGGGCGCGTCCGCGCCTAGGGTCCCCTAAGTTTTGTGTGCACGGGTTACCAGAAAGAGGGGTAGCTTTCCTCTGGAATACTAGGGGCAGGGTATGCCGGAACCCCTATCGGGCTGGCGGGTCACAGACGGGGACCAGATGGGCCAGGCCCGTACAACACCTCCGCATGTCCGGGGCTCCCTCCTCCGGCCCGGGGGTGGCGATGGAGCCCGGGACAGGCGCCATCGGTCCTGGGCAGTCCTCCCCCGGGCGTCCGGGCCCCGAGAGCTCCTGTGGGCCTCCCGTGCCCGAGGCCCAGCCGGGGTCTCCGAGCCCCCGGGACGCAGAGCCCCCGAGCCCTGTATGGAGAGGCGGGAGCCCTCCGGCGAAGGCTCGGGCGGGCAGATTGGCCTCCTAGGTGCCCGGCCATCAGGTAGCGCTTTTCCTCTCAGCCATCTGGTCGCGCGCAATGCTTTCCAATGGGGCGACCAGATGGCCGGGCCGCCCTGGAATTCCCGATGAGGGCTCATTTGCCTTCCTGATCCCAGCGAGGGCTCCAGGAGGTCGGGCGCGTCCGCGCATAGGGTCCCCTCAGTCTTGCGGTGCGGACAGGTTACCAGAAAGGGGGGTAGCCTTCCTCCGGATTACTAGGGACAAGGTACTCTGGGACCCCTCTCGGCCTAGCGGTCCTCAGCCGGCAGTTGGACGGGCCAGGATGCCGCCCCAGCCCTGGGTCCGTCCCTGGGCCTGCCGCGTGGCAGGCTGCCCTGGATGGGGTCCGGCGGGCCCGGGAGCCTCTCCCTGCTGGGCTGGCTCCAGGGGCTCGGGTGTTCCAGCCCTGGGCCCCGTCCCCCAGCCTGCTGCCCTGCCAAAGGCCCGGGACGGGGTTCCATCATCTCCCCTTGCTCGGCTGGGTTCAGGGGCTCCCTGCGGCCCCGGGGAGGGTGGCCTCCCCACCCCGGGCTCTGTCCTCGGTCCTGCTGCATGGCAGGGTGCCCGGGACGGGGTCCCGCGGGCCCGGGAGGCTTCCTTCGCCTCCGGGCCTGGGAGCCCTGGCTGTGTCCAGGGGCCCCTCCGGGCCCCTGGTCGGGTGCTCCAGCCCTGGGCCCCGTCCCCCGGCCTGCCGCTCTGCCAAAGGCCCGAGACGGGGTTCCATCGTGCCCGGGGAGCCTCCCACTGCTTGGCTGGGTTCAGGAGCTCCGAACGGGGCCCCTGGGGAGGGTGGCCTCCCCACCCCGGGCTCCGTCCTCGGTCCTGCTGCGTGGCAGGGTGCCCGGAACCGGGTCCCGCATGCCCAGGAGGCTTCCCTGCACCTGTGAAGAATAGTTTTGCGATTCTCAAATAGCGATTCTCTAAAAAATCGCAAAACTATTCTTTGATACATCTGGCCCCTAGTTCTGTGGCTAACCCCGCAAAAGGAAGGAACTAACAAGGAAAATATGAAACATTTCGGATCTGCACTTGTTCTGGAGAACCTCTAAGCTCAACTGATAGTTTTAAATATGAAATCTATCTGACAATAGCGTCCGATGTATCTACAGAATTTATTTCCATGCATTTTATTTTTTATTACTTTTCTTTCTCTGACTTCAAAGCGAGAGGATTTATCTGACAATCTGGGGATGTAAAAGGAAAGGCTTTTTTTTCTAACACAACAAAATATAAATGTCTGTAAAACAACTGTGCAGATGTTTCAGAATGTATCAGAATTTCGAAAGCACAAATGAAGCACACTTATGTAATTCAGAAGTGGGGTGGAAACAAATATTTGATACGATCAAAACATATCAATGCGTATTATCTTTTGTGTGCTGTATAGTTTTCTCAGTGAACTGTTTGTCTCTGCAAATGTAATGGTCATTTCAATTGAAAGTGTGTTGTCTGTAAAAGCAGTACGTTACCACACCATGCATACTCCACAGTACACCACTCCACTATACACCACTTTTACTTTACAACACTCTTCTCCACTCTGTGCCACTCTACGCCCCTCTAGTCCCCTCCACTCCCCTCAAATCTGCAACATGCCACTCCAGCCCACTCCACACTACAACACTTCACGCCACTCCGCTCTACGCTACTCCACTCTCCAACATACCACTCCACTCTATGCCATGTCACCCTACACCACTCAGCTCTATGCCACTCCACAGGACTCCACTCTAAGTCACTCCATTCCATTCCAATCTATGACATGCCACAACACTTTACAACATGCCATTTCACTCTACAACACGCCACTCCACTCCACTCTATGATGACACACCACTCCACTCATACCCATTCCACGCTACGCCACTCCACTCCAAGACAAAAGGACACACCAGTCTATGACGCACCACTCCACTCTACACTACGACATGCCACTCCACGCCACTCCACTCTGACAATCTGCTCAACAACATGCCACTCTATGAGACACCACTCAACTCTATGCCCCTCCACTCTACACCCCTCCACTCTACGCGCCACCGCTCCACACCATTCCACTCTACACCTCAACACTCTATAACACAACACTCTACTCCACTGTTTGAAATTCCACTCTACAACGCTATACTCCTCATTACGCCACTCCACTCTGAGGCTTTACTCCACTCTATTCTACACCACTACACTCTACTCCACTCCACTCTACAGCACTCCACTCTATGCCACTCCACTCTATGACACTCCACTCTATGCCACTCTACTCTGCACCACTCCACTCTATGGCTCTCCACTCTATGACACTCTACTCCAATCTACGACCCTCCCCTCTATGACACTATGCTCCACTCTATGCCACTCCACTCTATAACACTGTGCTCCATTCTGTGCCGCTGTCGACACTCTACTCCACTCTACGACACTCTACGACACTCTATGCAGCTCCCTCTACGCCACTCCACAACACCTTACTCCCACTCTACTCTATGACGCTCTACTCCACTCTATGCCACTCCGCTCTATGAATTTCTATGCCACTTGACTCTACAACACTCTATGGCACTCCACGCTATGACACTCCACTCTACGACACTCTACAATACTCTACCACAGTCTATGCCTCTCCACTCTACGACACTACTCTACTCTATGCTGCTCAACTCTACTCTATGACTCTCCATTACATGACAATACACTCTGCGACACTCCACTCCACGACAGTCCATTCCACTCTATGCCACTTCACTCTACGACGCTCAACTCAATTCTATGCCACTCCACTCCGATCTGTGACAATCTACTCCACTCTGCGCAACCCTCTCTACTCAATACCACTGTACTCCACTGTACTCCACCCTACGCCACTCCACTCTATGCCACTCTACACCACTCTACTCCACTCTATGCCACTTCACTCTACAACACTCTATGCCCGTCCATCTACTCCACTCTACACCACCCTTCATGACCCTCCCCTCCACTCTACTTCACTCTACAAAATTCTACTCCCTCCATAACACTCTCTACTCCGCTCTATGCCCCTCCACTCTACGACACTCTACTCCACTCTGTGCCACTCCACTCTAGGACAATCTACTCCACTCTATGCCTCTCTACTTTACGACAGTCTACTCCATTGTATGCAACTCCTTCTGTGCCACTCTAAGCCACTTTACTCCACTCTATGCCACTCTACTTTACTCTATGACACTCTACTCTGCTCTATGTCACTCTGCTCTGCTCTATGACACTCCACTCTACGACACTCTATGCCACTCCAGTCTATGCCACTCTGCTCCACTCTACTCCACTCTACGACACTCTACTTCACTCTACACACAAGACAAGGAGCAGGCAGCTATCCGCTTTTCCAAATGCTTAGAAGACGTGGCGGACTGGATGTCAAACCACTGCCTCAAGCTAAATGGGAATAAGACGGAGGTGATGGTGGTAGGAAAGACGCCATCAATATGGTCATCCGCATGGTGGCCAGAATCACTGGGACAAGTCCCCACCCCGAAAACAGAGGTGAAGAACCTCAGAATCTGGTTCGATTCCAAACTGACATTTGAAAATCAGATTCGGAAGGTAGCTGGGAAATGCTATGGGGCTATGAAAACCTTGAGGAAGGTCATTGACCTGCTACCTTCTAAGGCCAGAAAGACCATAGTACATGCAGTAATCACTTCCCAATTGGACTATGGGAATGTATTATACCTCGGCGCATCCAAAAAGGCCTATCCAAACTGCAGAGGGTACAAAATGCGGCTGCACGCTTGGTTCTCAGCCTTCCAAGGACCGCTAATACGAAGAAGGCCCTGACAACCCTTCACTGGTTGCCAGTGGAAAAGAGAGTCATGTTCAAGGCAATGTGCTATTGTCACCGCATCCTATCTAATAAGGGTCCGAGATACCTTCAGCCACTAATAACTAAATACACCCCAGGGCGCAGTCTAAGATCCTTGGGGAAGGCACTGGTGACAGTTCCAAGAATACTCAGAGCACGAATGGGGGCCCGCTCCTTCAAGTACCTAGCAGCAAAAATATGGAACACTATGCCAATTGATATAAGAACTGAACCAAGCGAAAGTATCTTTCGCAGACAACTGAAGACCTGGCTGTTCGCAAAATTGCGTAAAATACAGCTCGTCGGGTCTTGCAGGGGGCAGCAGTAGTCTCACTAGCTATGTCTCAGCGCGGGGACACACCGGGCGGTGTAACCATGCGCTCTACAAATGAATAAATATAAATATAATATTCGAATATTCCTTAGGTTGGAGCGCCATCTAGAGCAAGTCCAGTAGGGAAGGTGATGGAATATTCCTTAGGTTGGAGCGCCATCTAGAGCAAGTCCAGTAGGGAAGGTGATGGGATATTCCTTAGGTTGGAGCACCATCTAGAGCAAGTCCAGTAGGGAAGGTGTTCGAATACTCCTAAGGTTGGAGCGCCATCTAGAGCAAGTCCAGTAGGGAAGGTGATGGGATATTCCTTAGGTTGGAGCGCCATCTAGAGCAAGTCCAGTAGGGAAGGTGTTCGAATATTCCTTAGGTTGGAGCGCCATCTAGAGCAAGTCCAGTAGGGAAGGTGATGGAATATTCCTTAGGTTGGAGCGCCATCTAGAGCAAGTCCAGTAGGGAAGGTGATGGAATATTCGTTAGGTTGGAGCGCCATCTAAAGCAAGTCCAGTAGGGAAGGTGTTGGAATAGTAGCGCGCAATTCTTTCCAATGGGGCGACCAGATGGCCGGGCTGCCCTGGAAGTCCCGATGAGGGCTCATTTGCCTCCCTGATCCCAGCCAGGGCTCCATGAGGTCGGGCGCGTCCGCGCCTAGGGTCCCCTAAGTTTTGTGTGCACGGGTTACCAGAAAGAGGGGTAGCTTTCCTCCGGAATACTAGGGGCAGGGTATGCCGGAACCCCTATCGGGCTGGCGGTTCACAGACGGGGACCAGATGGGCCAGGCCCGTACAACACCTCCGCATGTCCGGGCTCCCTCCTCCGGCCCGGGGGTGGCGATGGAGCCCGGGACAGGCTCCATCGGTCCTGGGCAGTCCTCCCCGGGCGTCCGGGCCCCGAGAGCTCCTGTGGGCCTCCCGTGCCCGAGGCCCAGCCGGGGTCTCCGAGCCCCGGGACGCAGAGCCCCCGAGCCCTGTATGGAGAGGCGGGAGCCCTCCGGCGAAGGCTCGGGGCAGGCAGATTGGCCTCCTAGGTGCCCGGCCATCAGGTAGCGCTTTTCCTCTCAGCCATCTGGTCGCGCGCAATGCTTTCCAATGGGGCGACCAGATGGCCGGGCCGCCCTGGAATTCCCGATGAGGGCTCATTTGCCTTCCTGATCCCAGCGAGGGCTCCAGGAGGTAGGGCGCGTCCGCACATAGGGTCCCCTCAGTCTTGCGGTGCGCACAGGTTACCAGAAAGGGGGGTAGCCTTCCTCCGGATTACTAGGGACAAGGTACTCTGGGACCCCTCTCAGCCTAGCGGTCCTCAGCCGGCAGTTGGACGGGCCAGGATGCCGCCCCAGCCCTGGGTCTGTCCCTGGGCCTGCCGCGTGGCAGGCTGCCCTGGATGGGGTCCGGCGGGCCCGGGGAGCCTCTCCCTGCTGGGCTGGCTCCAGGGGCTCGGGTGTTCCAGTCCTGGGCCCCATCCCCCAGCCTGCTGCCCTGCCAAAGGCCCGGGACGGGGTTCCATCGTCTCCCCTTGCTCGGCTGGGTTCAGGGGCTCCCTGCGGCCCCGGGGAGGGTGGCCTCCCCACCCCGGGCTCTGTCCTCGGTCCTGCTGCATGGCAGGGTGCCCGGGACGGGGTCCCGCGGGCCCGGGGAGGCTTCCCCTTCGCCTCCGGGCCTGGGAGCCCTGGCTGTGTCCAGGGGCCCCTCCGGGCCCCTGGTCGGGTGCTCCAGCCCTGGGCCCCGTCCCCCGGCCTGCCGCTCTGCCAAAGGCCCGAGACGGGGTTCCATCGTGCCCGGGGAGCCTCCCACTGCTTGGCTGGGTTCAGGAGCTCCGAACGGGGCCCCTGGGGAGGGTGGCCTCCCCACCCCGGGCTCCGTCCTCGGTCCTGCTGCGTGGCAGGGTGCCCGGGACCGGGTCCCGCGTGCCCGGGGAGGCTTCCCTGCACCTGTGAAGAATAGTTTTGCGATTCTCAAATAGCGATTCTCTAAAAAATCGCAAAACTATTCTTTGATACATCTGGCCCCTAGTTCTGTGGCTAACCCCGCAAAAAGGAAGGAACTAACAAGGAAAATATGAAACATTTCGGATCTGCACTTCTTCTGGAGAACCTCTAAGCTCAACTGATAGTTTTAAATATGGAATCTATCTGACAATAGCGTCCGATGTATCTACAGAATTTATTTCCATGCATTTTATTTTTTATTACTTTTCTTTCTCTGACTTCAAAGCGAGAGGATTTATCTGACAATCTGGGGATGTAAAAGGAAAAGCTTTTTTTCTAACACAACAAAATATAAATGTCTGTAAAACAACTGTGCAGATGTTTCAGAATGTATCAGAATTTCGAAAGCACAAATGAAGCACACTTTTATGTAATTCAGAAGTGGGGTGGAAACAAATATTTGATACGATCAAAACATATCAATGCGTATTATCGTTTGTGTGCTGTATAGTTTTCTCAGTGAACTGTTTGTCTCTGCAAATGTAATGGTCATTTCAATTGAAAGTGTGTTGTCTGTAATGGCAGTACGTTACCACACCATGCATACTCCACAGTACACCACTCCACTATACACCACTTTTACTTTACAACACTCTTCTCCACTCTGTGCCACTCTACGCCCCTCTAGTCCCCTCCACTCCCCTCAAATCTGCAACATGCCACTCCAGCCCACTCCACACTACAACACTTCACGCCACTCCGCTCTACGCTACTCCACTCTCCAACATACCACTCCACTCTATGCCATGTCACCCTACACCACTCAGCTCTATGCCACTCCACAGGACTCCACTCTAAGTCACTCCATTCCATTCCAATCTATGACATGCCACAACACTTTACAACATGCCATTTCACTCTACAACACGCCACTCCACTCCACTCTATGATGACACACCACTCCACTCATACCCATTCCACGCTACGCCACTCCACTCCAAGACAAAAGGACACACCAGTCTATGACGCACCACTCCACTCTACACTACGACATGCCACTCCACGCCACTCCACTCTGACAATCTGCTCAACAACATGCCACTCTATGAGACACCACTCAACTCTATGCCCCTCCACTCTACACCCCTCCACTCTACGCGCCACCGCTCCACACCATTCCACTCTACACCTCAACACTCTATAACACAACACTCTACTCCACTGTTTGAAATTCCACTCTACAACGCTATACTCCTCATTACGCCACTCCACTCTGAGGCTTTACTCCACTCTATTCTACACCACTACACTCTACTCCACTCCACTCTACAGCACTCCACTCTATGCCACTCCACTCTATGACACTCCACTCTATGCCACTCTACTCTGCACCACTCCACTCTATGGCTCTCCATTCTATGACACTCTACTCCAATCTACGACCCTCCCCTCTATGACACTATGCTCCACTCTATGCCACTCCACTCTATAACACTGTGCTCCATTCTGTGCCGCTGTCGACACTCTACTCCACTCTACGACACTCTATGCAGCTCCCTCTATGCCACTCCACAACACCTTACCCCACTCTATTCTATGACGCTCTACTCCACTCTATGCCACTCCGCTCTATGAATTTCTATGCCACTTGACTCTACAACACTCTATGGCACTCCACGCTATGACACTCCACTCTACGACACTCTACAATACTCTACCACAGTCTATGCCACTCTACGCACTACTCTACTCTATGCTGCTCAACTCTACTCTATGACTCTCCATTACATGACAATACACTCTGCGACACTCCACTCCACGACAGTCCATTCCACTCTAGGACAATCTACTTCACTCTATGCCTCTCTACTTTACGACAGTCTACTCCATTGTATGCAACTCCTTCTGTGCCACTCTAAGCCACTTTACTCCACTTTTATGCCACTCTACTTTACTCTATGACACTCTACTCTGCTCTATGTCACTCTACTCTGCTCTATGACACTCCACTCTACAACACTCTATGCCACTCCAGTCTATGCCACTCTGCTCCACTCTACTCCACTCTACGACACTCTACTTCACTCTACACCCAAGACAAGGAGCAGGCAGCTATCCGCTTTTCCAAATGCTTAGAAGAGGTGGCGGACTGGATGTCAAACCACTGCCTCAAGCTAAATGGGAATAAGACGGAGGTGATGGTGGTAGGCAAGACGCCATCAATATGGTCATCCGCATGGTGGCCAGAATCACTGGGACAAGTCCCCACCCCGAAAACAGAGGTGAAGAACCTCGGAATCTGGTTCGATTCCAAACTGACATTTGAAAATCAGATTCGGAAGGTAGCTGGGAAATGCTATGGGGCTATGAAAACCTTGAGGAAGGTCATTGACCTGCTACCTTCTAAGGCCAGAAAGACCATAGTACATGCAGTAATCACTTCCCAATTGGACTATGGGAATGTATTATACCTCGGCGCATCCAAAAAAGGCCTATCCAAACTGCAGAGGGTACAAAATGCGGCTGCACGCTTGGTTCTCAGCCTTCCAAGGACCGCTAATACGTAAGAAGGCCCTGACAACCCTTCACTGGTTGCCAGTGGAAAAGAGAGTCATGTTCAAGGCAATGTGCTATTGTCACCGCATCCTATCTAATAAGGGTCCGAGATACCTTCAGCCACTAATAACTAAATACACCCCAGGGCGCAGTCTAAGATCCTTGGGGAAGGCACTGGTGACAGTTCCAAGAATACTCAGAGCACGAATGGGGGCCCGCTCCTTCAAGTACCTAGCAGCAAAAATATGGAACACTATGCCAATTGATATAAGAACTGAACCAAGCGAAAGTATCTTTCGCAGACAAATGAAGACCTGGCTGTTCGCAACAATTGCGTAAAATACAGCTCGTCGGGTCTTGCAGGGGGCAGCAGTAGTCTCACTAGCTATGTCTCAGCGCGGGGACACACCGGGCGGTGTAACCATGCGCTCTACAAATGAATAAATATAAATATAATATTCGAATATTCCTTAGGTTGGAGCGCCATCTAGAGCAAGTCCAGTAGGGAAGGTGATGGAATATTCCTTAGGTTGGAGCGCCATCTAGAGCAAGTCCAGTAGGGAAGGTGATGGGATATTCCTTAGGTTGGAGCGCCATCTAGAGCAAGTCCAGTAGGGAAGGTGTTCAAATATTCCTTAGGTTGGAGCGCCATCTAGAGCAAGTCCAGTAGGGAAGGTGATGGGATATTCCTTAGGTTGGAGCGCCATCTAGAGCAAGTCCAGTAGGGAAGGTGTTCGAATATTCCTTAGATTGGAGCGCCATCTAGAGCAAGTCCAGTAGGGAAGGTGATGGAATATTCCTTAGGTTGGAGCGCCATCTAGAGCAAGTCCAGTAGGGAAGGTGATGGAATATTCGTTAGGTTGGAGCGCCATCTAAAGCAAGTCCAGTAGGGAAGGTGTTGGAATAGTAGCGCGCAATTCTTTCCAATGGGGCGACCAGATGGCCGGGCTGCCCTGGAAGTCCCGACGAGGGCTCATTTGCCTCCCTGATCCCAGCCAGGGCTCCATGAGGTCGGGCGCGTCCGCGCCTAGGGTCCCATAAGTTTTGTGTGCACGGGTTACCAGAAAGAGGGGTAGCTTTCCTCCGGAATACTAGGGGCAGGGTATGCCGGAACCCCTATCGGGCTGGCGGTTCACAGACGGGGACCAGATGGGCCAGGCCCGTACAACACCTCCGCATGTCCGGGGCTCCCTCCTCCGGCCCGGGGGTGGCGATGGAGCCCGGGACAGGCTCCATCGGTCCTGGGCAGTCCTCCCCGGGCGTCCGGGCCCCGAGAGCTCCTGTGGGCCTCCCGTGCCCGAGGCCCAGCCGGGGTCTCCGAGCCCCCGGGACGCAGAGCCCCGAGCCCTGTATGGAGAGGCGGGAGCCCTCCGGCGAAGCTCTCGGGGCGGGCAGATTGGCCTCCTAGGTGCCCGGCCATCAGGTAGCGCTTTTCCTCTCAGCCATCTGGTCGCGCGCAATGCTTTCCAATGGGGCGACCAGATGGCCGGGCCACCCTGGAATTCCCGATGAGGGCTCATTTGCCTTCCTGATCCCAGCGAGGGCTCCAGGAGGTCGGGCGCGTCCGCGCATAGGGTCCCCTCAGTCTTGCGGTGCGCACAGGTTACCAGAAAGGGGGTAGCCTTCCTCCGGATTACTAGGGACAAGGTACTCTGGGACCCCTCTCGGCCTAGCGGTCCTCAGCCGGCAGTTGGACGGGTCAGGATGCCGCCCCAGCCCTGGGTCCGTCCCTGGGCCTGCCGCGTGGCAGGCTGCCCTGGATGGGGTCCGGCGGGCCCGGGGAGCCTCTCCCTGCTGGGCTGGCTCCAGGGGCTCGGGTGTTCCAGCCCTGGGCCCCGTCCCCCAGCCTGCTGCCCTGCCAAAGGCCCGGGACGGGGTTCCATCGTCTCCCTTGCTCGGCTGGGTTCAGGGGCTCCCTGCGGCCCGGGGGAGGGTGGCCTCCCCACCCCGGGCTCTGTCCTCGGTCCTGCTGCATGGCAGGGTGCCCGGGACGGGGTTCCGCGGGCCCGGGGAGGCTTCCCCTTCGCCTCTGGGCCTGGGAGCCCTGGCTGTGTCCAGGGGCCCCTCCGGGCCCCTGGTCGGGTGCTCCAGCCCTGGGCCCGGTCCCCCTGCCTGCCGCTCTGCCAAAGGCCCGAGACGGGGTTCCATCGTGCCCGGGGAGCCTCCCACTGCTTGGCTGGGTTCAGGAGCTCCGAACGGGGCCCCTGGGGAGGGTGGCCTCCCCACCCCGGGCTCAGTCCTCGGTCCTGCTGCGTGGCAGGGTGCCCGGGACCGGGTCCCGCATGCCCGGGGAGGCTTCCCTGCACCTGTGAAGAATAGTTTTGCGATTCTCAAATAGCGATTCTCTAAAAAATCGCAAAACTATTCTTTGATACATCTGGCCCCTAGTTCTGTGGCTAACCCCGCAAAAAGAAGGAACTAACAAGGAAAATATGAAACATTTCGGATCTGCACTTCTTCTGGAGAACCTCTAAGCTCAACTGATAGTTTTAAATATGGAATCTATCTGACAATAGCGTCCGATGTATCTACAGAATTTATTTCCATGCATTTTATTTTTTATTACTTTTCTTTCTCTGACTTCAAAGCGAGAGGATTTATCTGACAATCTGGGGATGTAAAAGGAAAGGCTTTTTTTCTAACACAACAAAATATAAATGTCTGTAAAACAACTGTGCAGATGTTTCAGAATGTATCAGAATTTCGAAAGCACAAATGAAGCACACTTTTATGTAATTCAGAAGTGGGGTGGAAACAAATATTTGATACGATCAAAACATATCAATGCGTATTATCGTTTGTGTGCTGTATAGTTTTCTCAGTGAACTGTTTGTCTCTGCAAATGTAATGGTCATTTCAATTGAAAATGTGTTGTCTGTAATGGCAGTACGTTACCACACCATGCATACTCCACAGTACACCACTCCACTATACACCACTTTTACTTTACAACACTCTTCTCCACTCTGTGCCACTCTACGCCCCTCTAGTCCCCTCCACTCCCCTCAAATCTGCAACATGCCACTCCAGCCCACTCCACACTACAACACTTCACGCCACTCCGCTCTACGCTACTCCACTCTCCAACATACCACTCCACTCTATGCCATGTTGTAAAACAGGAAGGCAATCGACGAATGGAATAACCTTAAGTATTGCCCGGCGATGTCGCCTCTATTCTCCAAAATATGAATCAATGAAGAGGCAGGCGCTGGAGACTGGAAGGCAGGAAACAAAGGTTTATTCTCTCCGGAGGAGAACACGTCAGATCAGACCAACAGGGAATCTTCACGAGGTGCTCTCCTGCATCTCTGAGGCCTGGCCTCTTATACACGCATTTATGGCAGGAAGACATTCTTTATTACAGTAAAGATACTTTGAAGTATGAAAGACATCCCTGGGATCTTCTGCTTCAGACCCGTTCCCACGCACCCTTACAGTGAGAATCCCCTCCCCATTCACCATACAGAATCGTCATCAGACGGCAGGATCAGCAGGGCATTCCGCCGGTTCCCGGAATGCATGTGGTGTGACGGATCTCATGGGGTGGGGGCCTTGATCTACTGTAACTCCTTTGAAGAGGGGCGATTCCTTACAGTCGGGGCCATAAACTGTATCCGCAGGGCTAGGTGATAGCCTGGGACCGGCCTGGACAATCGGATACGGAGGAAGAGGGGTGTCAGAGGGTGTGATAGTGTATAGGAGGAAAGGGAGGTGTCGGGCAGGCCCGGGGTGAGATTCCCAGGGAAGTGCAGCGCAGTTGGAGGGGGTTAATGGCCCGTGCATGAGAGAGAGAGAGGGTGACCAGTGCGGGGGGCTTGCGAGGATGTGGAGCCGCGCTGGGGATTAGCGGTGTGCAGAGAGTGGGTCTGATCAAGGTAGCTAAAATGGCCGCCGCGGACGACGAAAGTGTGGCATTGGGAAAAAGGGCAAGATGGCGCAGACAATGTTTATCGATACAAATTAATTTTCCACAATGTCACCCTACACCACTCAGCTCTATGCCACTCCACAGGACTCCACTCTAAGTCACTCCATTCCATTCCAATCTATGACATGCCACAACACTTTACAACATGCCATTTCACTCTACAACACGCCACTCCACTCCACTCTATGATGACACACCACTCCACTCATACCCATTCCACGCTACGCCACTCCACTCCAAGATAAAAGGACACACCAGTCTATGACGCACCACTCCACTCTACACTACGACATGCCACTCCACGCCACTCCACTCTGACAATCTGCTCAACAACATGCCACTCTATGAGACACCACTCAACTCTATGCCCCTCCACTCTACACCCCTCCACTCTACGCGCCACCGCTCCACACCATTCCACTCTACACCTCAACACTCTATAACACAACACTCTACTCCACTGTTTGAAATTCCACTCTACAACGCTATACTCCTCATTACGCCACTCCACTATGAGGCTTTACTCCACTCTATTCTACACCACTACACTCTACTCCACTCCACTCTACAGCACTCCACTCTATGCCACTCCACTCTCATGACACTCCACTCTATGCCACTCTACTCTGCACCACTCCACTCTATGGCTCTCCACTCTATGACACTCTACTCCAATCTACGACCCTCCCCTCTATGACACTATGCTCCACTCTATGCCACTCCACTCTATAACACTGTGCTCCATTCTGTGCCGCTGTCAACACTCTACTCCACTCTACGACACTCTATGCAGCTCCCTCTACGCCACTCCACAACACCTTACCCCACTCTACTCTATGACGCTCTACTCCACTCTATGCCACTCCGCTCTATGAATTTCTATGCCACTTGACTCTACAACACTCTATGGCACTCCACGCTATGACACTCCACTCTACGACACTCTACAATACTCTACCACAGTCTATGCCACTCCACTCTACGACACTACTCTACTCTATGCTGCTCAACTCTACTCTATGACTCTCCATTACATGACAATACACTCTGCGACACTCCACCCACGACAGTCCATTCCACTCTATGCCACTTCACTCTACGACGCTCAACTCAATTCTATGCCACTCCACTCCGATCTGTGACAATCTACTCCACTCTGCGCAACCCTCTCTACTCAATACCACTGTACTCCACTGTACTCCACCCTACGCCACTCCACTCTATGCCACTCTACACCACTCTACACCACTCTACTCCACTCTATGCCACTTCACTCTACAACACTCTATGCCCGTCCATCTACTCCACTCTACACCACTCTACCCCCTTCATGACCCTCCCTCCACTCTACTTCACTCTACAAAATTCTACTCCCTCCACAACACTCTACTCCGCTCTATGCCCCTCCACTCTACGACACTCTACTCCACTCTGTGCCACTCCACTCTAGGACAATCTACTCCACTCTATGCCTCTCTACTTTACGACAGTCTACTCCATTGTATGCAACTCCTTCTGTGCCACTCTAAGCCACTTTACTCCACTCTATGCCACTCTACTTTACTCTATGACACTCTACTCTGCTCTATGTCACTCTACTCTGCTCTATGACACTCCACTCTATGACACTCTATGCCACTCCAGTCTATGCCACTCTGCTCCACTCTACGACACTCTACTTCACTCTACACCCCTCCACTCTGCACCCTTATACTCTCCTCCATTCTACTCCCTTCATGACACTCCATGACACTCTATGCTACTCCATGAAACTCCACTCCACTCCACGCTACTCCATGACACTCTACGTCTCTCCATTCTACTCGACTCTGCTCCAATCTATGCCACTCTATGCGCCTCTATGTCTATGACACACTATGACAATCTAAACCACTCAAAGACACTCTACACCATTGCACAACACTCTGCACCACTCCACAACACCCCACTCTACACCACTCTACACCAATCCATTCTACGATACTCCACTCCACTTCACACAACTCCCTCTATGCCACTCCACTCCACTTCACTCAGCAGTTGAAGTGCATTAATAAAGTATGGAAACTGTGATGCTGTGCACCAAGGGGGCAGGGTGAGTGAGCATGGGGGTGAGGTCAAAAGGGTGGCTAAAAAAAACAAGATTCTGTAACTTTTTTCAGTCTTTCACCCGCAGGTAACTACATACAAAAGAATGCACATGAAATTAAAAAGAAATGCATGTTAAGTTAATCAGTGGGAAATATACATACATTCTGAAACCTCTATTAGTTAATGCACTGCAGATGTCCGTGTTTGTAACCAGAGTGCCACAGAATTGAATCCTGGTTGGTGCAGGAGAGAATAGTGACTTGTGTATGTTTAGTGCTACCAGGTCCCAGTCTGTGACAGAAAGCACTGCGAATATGTAAGTCATTATTTTAAACTTGCATTACACACAGTATAAGATAGGCTGCTACAAAATGCACAAAAGGTTTAAAATAAAAGAGTGCTTCCAAAATATAGATTTTAGTAAAACCCACACTGTACGTATTGCAAATCTTTTAAATAACAATACACACGTCACCGCTCTGCTCGTCACTCCCTTGCAACACCACTCAAAAAGAATAAAATCTGTGTCATCAGGAAGCTTCAACTGCTTCCATCAATTAAAGGGAATGCCGGCTTCCGAACAACCTTTACATTTGCAGGTTCACCAGTTTTGCACATTTACATTTCTTTCAGGCAAACAGGGACCCTGGCAAGAACACTTGTTTAGCTGTTGGCCCCTCCCTTGGTTTCGCTGCACAGAAGACTCCCTGCCTTACCCATCAGCTGAAGATTTTCAACTCTTGCAATTAACTGTCCCTGGATGGTTATCTTTTAACAAAAAGGTGGGGAACTGTTTTTCTTAAATTAAAAAGTATGTGCACGTCGTACCTCTCAGATCCCGCCCGCTTCGACCACTGACTCCCATCCACTCTCCTCTACGCCACTGACTTTTAGCCAAGCAGAACAGCAGCCACGCTGGTGTACAACATGGCTAAAACACATTGGCAAAGCCAATAGCTCTGGAATAGGCAAGAACTATTGGCTTTGCCTGTTAAATGTCAGGTTTCAAATCTGCACAAACAAAAAATACAGTTACATCCATGAATGTTCTTATTTCCCCCAAAACAATGCAGCGGATGTACCATTCGCTTTGCCCTCCCGGAGATCAAAGACAGTACGAGTTAACACAAATTTGGCAAATAGGGTGCTTTGATTAGCAAAAAAATAATTTGCTGCTTGGTAGAATCTAAGAAAAACCAGGAAGGGAGCTGGACTATTTGTATTTTTACTGTGAATTAGTTCTACTAGTTCCAAAAATACAAGGTACTGATACTTTTATTTTTGCAATTAAAATATATATTTTTATTTCACTATGAAACATATTGAAAGTATTTTTTTCATTTACGTTCCCTATGAGTTGGACAGCATTAAATTATATTCTGGTTGGATCATCCCTGTCCATCCCCTAGAATTCTCCCCTATCCCAAGCCAGCCTCCCTGGTCACAGTTTCAATATTTTTTTCTGGCACTTCGACATCTGAACCTTCCTCCTAGATATTGTCATCTGCTGAAACAAGTTCTGCATTACACTTGATAATTCAATGGTCTGAATTTCATTAGCCAAGTCATGTTCCCACTTATTTATTGAATGAGGTTAGAATGGGGGCGTTTCAGATCCCAGACCGGTCAATAACGTCTTGAGAGTGCCGATAATGGTACCATATTAGCGCATTCATTGACGGACAATCAGAGTCCTTAGGATGCAGAATGTAAGGACTGGTACAGACCCATAGCTGCTTCTCTCACAATAGTCCACTGATCTTTTACAGGCCCAGGAAAGGGGGCAAATTGATGTGCTAATGGCATTGGCCACCTTGGAACCGGTCCATAACAGAAGTTATTGACTGATAGCCTCTTTATGCTACTCCTTTGGCTCTTATCCTTCGGTCAAGTGGGAGCCAACAACAAGCTTTATTGGCTAACACTATCATGAGTAAGGCCCCATTTAAATGCTCTTAAAAGTTACAAATCAGTGGCAATTGTTGCAAAAGGAATGTAGAAAAATCCACACGAAGATATAATTTGAATAGAACATAATAAAAATCAAATGATGCAAGAAATAACCAGACCGACAGAAGACAACAAGAATGAAACCATTAACAATGAAACATTGTGCACTTTTTCTGTTCAAGAGACACGGATGACAATCATTTGTTGTTACAAATTTGCGCGACTTAAATTGCTTTAACTGAAGACAGTGGATTTCAGACTACAGAGGCAAGCAAATAATTGTTGACATGCTTGAGAACAACCCCCTCTCTCTCTCTCTCTTTCTCTCTCTCTCTCTTTCTCTCTTTCTTTCTTTCCCTTTTTGTGTGTTTCTCTTTCTTTTCTCTCTCTCTCTTTCTCCCTCGGGCTACACACTCTGAAGGGACTCGTTGACTACACCCTCATTGCACATTCACAGGTTTGGGATGCAAGTTATTGCCTATATTTTATTATTTGATTTCTCTATGGACCCCTTTTTCCAACTTCGAAAATTTAATTATTAGTCATGGGTTATCACTTACTTGACTCGTTAAAAATATGGCAATACATTCATTTGTAGCTAACCGCTGGCTTACTAAGTACACTGCTGAAGCATGTTAACATATCAGTCTCCTCTATGATTTGTTTCTAGGGAACTCTTGCCTGCAGTGAAAGACACCCTGAGCTCTTCATCCACTATGACCAATCGTATGTGGTGACTCTCACTGAAAGATACAGGCAAGCATGGCTTTTCATCCTCAGGAACCAAGGGTCTCACTGAATTACTTGTCTCTCCTGAGGAATGCTAGGATGCTGCTCTTTGATGAGTGTGACACACTACCTGTGTGCTTCTAGCATAAGTAGGGGAAATCAATCCAAAGAATTCTAGACATAGAGGGCACAGAAATGCAGGCAATGCCCAGACTAAAAACACACCTTACAAACTGAGGAGCAGAAGTACGACTGAATAGGAGGCGAAAGAGGAGCTATACATTCATTCATTATTTTGAAATAAAAACAGTGGCAAAGTAGGTGCTGGAGAAGTGCAGTAATCCAAAGGATACATGAAACTTTTAAGTAGTCAAATGTAGATCTGAGTGTGTGAAAAGACACCTGATCCAGGGGCATGCGAAGGATTAATGGGTACACGATTGTCTGTTCAATATGGTAGTGTAGGAATAAAGAGTGCTGCTCCTTGTTTAGCTGAAGTGGGGATTACAATGTAGAAGCCTAACCCACCCACGGAAAGATGACACCAGGCATAGGGCAAGAGTGTAAAAACATCAATAGTGTGCCTGGAGACAGAGAGCTCCATTGCCAGTCACATTGACTGTTTGGGGTGCAACTGGGTCAGTCAAACCAATGGGCACAGTGGGGTGGTTGGTAGTCGAAGGGAGACAAGTTCAGGAATTTCAGGGGAGGCCTGGCAGCTGAAAGTGGGACTTTTGTTGGTTTCAACAGAGTGTGTAAGCAGCTAGTTTCTGTACTTGTGGAAAATCCTCCTCTGAACCTCCATGCTCAGTCTGAGTTCATTGCTGAGACAAAGGCCACTACAGATGAATCCTGGAGGACTTTCCCAAGAGCCTGGGACAGGAGAGTGCCGCGTTCTGCACGTCATTGGTCGAAGGTCTTACGAGAGCTTCCAGATAAGTATGTGGGAATCAAGCAATATGGAGCAGCACGCACTGCTCAACAAAAGTCAAACTAGTTATGGCCCCCTTTCTTTTCACACTCCCAGACGAACACAGTTGCATTTGCTAAGACTATGGGCCGCATGTATCAACCTCCTTTGCATTCGCAAACGGTGCAAACCACTAAATGTGACCGTTTTGAATGCAAATTAGCCTTTCAAGATGTATGAAAGGCTTTGGCATTGCATTTTAGGTAATTGCATTTTTTTGCGATTACCTAAAATTGCGACTGAAAATAGGGAATCCCAATTTGTGATTCTCTAAGCACTTGTTCCAAGCATTTTCTAAATGGAAACTATGCATTTAGTAAATATTATTACCATCGACTTGTAGTCGATGGTAACCATGTGCAATTTTTGAAAATGCACAAAAATACAATTTTCAAAGTGTCATGTAGCGCACACATGCCCCTAAGGCATGTGGGCACTTTGCATGTGCACAATTGTTTTTGGGGTGCTTCAGGGAGCCTTAGGCCCCAAGCACCCTTGGTTTTGCATTACCTAATTTGCGATTATCAATTAGGTAATGCAAAACCATTCGCACCTATGGGCCTTTATCCCATAGGAACAATTAGAGTAGTATTACCTAATAGCGGTTACCTAATTGCGATTGCAACTCTGTAGGAATCGCCAATAGGTAATCGCTAATTTCTTACATGCCATTTTGCAGTCCTTAAATAGCGATTTCCTAAAATTCACTATTTAGGGAATCCAAAATATATTTTTGATACATGTAGCCCTATGTTCTCTTTTTTCGTATTTCTGGAATCCAGAAGACACCTGTTCCACTACAAGGGCTGCAAGGAACACGGTTCTCCAATTTAAAGTGGTTTTCTCAAGGAGGCGCTTTCAGTTTCATATAGTTGGCCCGACATGGCTACAGTAGAGGGGAAGTTAAATATTAGAAGGTTCTGGTCAAACGCGGTCTTGCATGAGATAGGCCAATAAGCTCCTAGATAATAGAAAGGTTGCAGTGCTGGGACTGTGGAGTTGTGGAGCTGTGCCTAGCATATGGAAACAATCCTAGGCATTGGGTTGTATTATTATTTAGGGCCTGTTTTAGAGTTTAGTGAACGGGTTAATCCATTACAAATATGACGAATATCCTGCTTGCCTCATTAAAAGTGCAATAGAGCACTTTTATTAAGTATACAGGATATTAATCATGTTTGTGCCAAGTAACACGTCCCCCAAACTCTAAATCAGGCCCTTGGGGCCTGATTTAGATCTTGGCGGATGGGTTACTCCGTCACAATGGTGAAGGATATCCCGTCTGCCAAAATATAAATCTCATAGGATAGAAAGGGATTTATATTTTAGAGGACAGGATATCCGTCACCGTTGTGACGGAGTTACCCGGTCCGCCAAGATCTAAATCAGGCCCTTAGTCTATTACTGTGTATAATGGACTTCCTAGTTGTTTATGAAGTGACTGGGTCTATAATGTGTGAATAATATTGATGTGCCAGGCTATACTTGAGAGAAGTCCGTTATTGCATTTTATACTAAACCTATTCCAGATAGGGACTGAGTTCTTGTGTCCACATCCCTTATGTTTCTTTTTGTGTGTATGCTCGTTTTGTTGAGAAACTAATGAGATGTAAAAACTAAAATTTCAACCAACAAAATGTGAGGTTTCCTTACAATTATGAACTAAAAGTCAGCCAAGAACTTGACCCTCACCTAACCTGATGAACTGAACCACCAGTGAAGGCGCACAGCGAGGGTAACAGCCATCATCACCTTTTCACTCTTCCTTGTCCCAGTCCTTCATTTACGAGAGTAGGTCCTCCAAAGATAAACACCATTTTGTTGTTTGTTAATCAAAATTGTACTTTTTCACTCAGAAAGTATTAAATTTGCCTACCCCCTCCTTTAGACTCTGTTTTCTCTGTCTTGTGTAACATAGACTGGTGTATAGGTGGGGGTGCAGAGGCCCGAGCCTGGCTTGAGTCAAAGTTTTGTCTCTTGCCCAGCTCCAGGGAACAACTGAAGGATGAGCCATGGGCACGATGGCGCTCTGTCCTCTCTCTCCCAGATGTATTCAGTTTTGTAAATGAAAACAAGCATTTGCAATGCAATAGGTCTCGCATTTGCGAAACTCTCGTAAATGCGACACCTATTGCATTGCAAATGCTCGTTTGTAAAAGCGCCCATGTGGTTATTTCACTTTAATGTCAGCCGCGCCCTTTTCCTTAGACGAGCCGTGTCTAAAGAAAAGGGCGCGGCCGCCATTAAAGTGAAAGCGCGGTATGCAGCGCTTTTACAAAAAGAAGCATTTGTTTGTCAACTTGACAAACAAATGCTATTTTTTGTAAAAGCGCTCCATGGTGCAGTTTCACTTTAATGGTGTCCGCGCCCCTTTCCTTAGATGCGGCTCATCTAAGGAACAGGGCGCGGCCACCATTAAATTGAAAGTGTGGCATGGAGCAGTTTAAAAAAAATAGTTGATACATACTGGAAAAAAAAAAAACACGTGCCCGCGATCGGTGCCGCGAATAACCAAAGGCATGGCTGCCACTGTATGAGCGTGCCGTGCTATGAAAAAAATAAAATGAAAGCAATGCGGGAGAGCGTGTCCGGCCTACAACAGCATGCAGGAGAAAACCATTTAAGCTAATATTGCTCGGAGGCTGTAATTAAAGCCTACTGAGTAACAACACATGTAACGGGGGTGTCCTCATGTGAGGCTACAAAAAGAGAAAAGGCAGTACTAAGGAGGGACTACTAAGCCTATTGACCAATGAAAAGTCACAGTTTCCAAAGGATAGTGACACAAGCCAATGAAAAATATGGGCGGGGAGTGGGCGGAGCTTCAAGTCCATACCAGAATACAGCATGCCTCTCAGAGCAGCGTATGTGCTGCCTAGGCTCGACCTAAAAAGACATGCATCAAAAGGAAAGGAGAGCTACTGCAGAACAGTATGAGTATGAATTACATAGGAATGTACCTTTTTGTTCATGAATCGACTTTTACTGTTTACGTTAACTGTAGAACAAGAAAAAATAAATACGTCTAGCAGACACCACCCAGTAGAACCATGCCAGATTATAACCCGAAAACAAGCTCCATTACATAGTTCTGTTACCTAATAATGTGTTGTCAATTTAGTTCATTAACTCTGTTGAGATGTGGGTATTCTTTTTTAAAATTGTTTTGTGTGCTAAATCAGAGAAAATGTGTGATAATAACCTATTAAAGGGGTGTTCTGTTTTTTAAATCTGGCATGGCAGAGCAGCTTTCTGTAGACATTATATAATCACGCCCACATGCTAATCTCCCTTCCTGCAGCATTTGATTTGGCGGCTGTAGTGTGTGTAAACCGAAAAGTGTTGCAAAGCTTATGCTCTAAACAAGATACAACATGATTGAGATATTATGGTGGCAAGCCAATGATGCCAATTGTCAGATACCATAGTTCTGATTGGTTTAATTAAAAAAGTTCCAATAAAGGCAGCAGACCTAACTTATTTATTTTGAAAGCATTTGTTAAAGCCAATAGGTCTTTAAAGAAGGATTTCTATTGGATTGTGTTAAATCCTGGCTGGTGTTATTTCACATTGAATCTCACATATTAATTTAGTAGGCATGAGTTTAGGTGCTGGTAACTACTTCTGGCAAAACCCTGTGGGTAGAAAAGTTGCACTATGGTAATCCATGTTACTTTGAGGAGTTGTATATTGTTTAACCAGCAGTAATTTTATACATATTGTAAATTTAAGGCTGTATGCCTGATGTTTACATTGTGTGAAAACTTATGCTCAGTACAGCTGGCCTGAGTTGGCTATTTTGACAAGCCAATAATAAAGGCTTTAAGCCTAATTGACTCATAGGGAAGTGTTAAGTCGAATGCCATAAGTATGGTTTGTTTATTAAGAAAAGTTACAAAAAAGGCAGCGGCATTACTTATTTATTGTGAAAAGAATATGTCATAGGTAATAGGCTTTTACAGATGGATTGATATTACACTGGTTTAAAGCTTGTAGGCAGATATTTCGTTACATGAAGCCTCGGAGATTACCATAGCAGGCAAGGAGTTTGATATTGGTTCCCCTCTGACGAACCCTGGGTTAGAAGATTTGCACTTTGTTAATCCTTGTTAGGCCCTTTAAAAAGGGAATATAATTTCGCTAACTATAACTTTCTAGAATTCTCTGGTGTGTAAGATTAGCACTGTTAGACCTTGTTAGACACATTATTGTGGAGATTTGTAATTGTATGACTGTATAATGAAAACTGCCTTGTGGGAAAGCTTATGCTTAATACAGTAGATCTAAGTTGGTTAGGGCGATAAGCCAGTGAAAAAATCTACAGGATTAATGAATTCATTAAGAAAGTCAAAAGGCCTTTAAAGGTGTATTGTTATTACACGGTGTTAAAGACTGGAGACAAGTATTTAGCCAAATAGTAGCTCGCAGATTACCACAGGAAGCAAGGATTTTAATGTTGGCTATCCTTTCTAGCAAACCATGGTGGTAGTAGATTTGCCATGTAAGAATCTTTGTGAGACCCTTTTAGAAGTGGTTGCATATTATTTTGCCAACTGTGATACTCACATATTTCTATTTATTGCAGCTGTAAACCTAATGATTATGTTATGGAAAAACTTATGCTTAACACGGTATCCCTGAGCTAGTTATGGTTACAAGTCAATGAACAAGGCTATTGGGCTAATTTGTAGGGGTGGGCGGAACTCGTGGAGTTTTACTCTGCAGATTCCATGGAGTTACATAAAAACTATGTGGATTTCTGTGATTGGGTACAATTCGGCACGTTGCACTGCTCGCACTGAATTTTAGCGCCGGAGCTTGTTCTGTGCTGTAAATCAGCATGAACGGCTCAACGCAGTGCGCTCGAGGGTGATTCTTCTTTCTGCCGCTGGAGTAGATTTTCTACTCGAGCAGCAGCTTTCTCAATGTGAATGGTTGCGACCTGCCTCGACTTGAGAAAATCGAGCTAGGGGACTCAAATCCTCGCTCATGCTCACCAACTTAATGGTTGGCGGAGTTTTGCCAGAACTCCGTGCTCCAACCAGAACGTGGAGTGAGCAAAACTCTGCAAACTCTGCGAGCGATGTAGACGTTTTCGCCCACCCTTACTAATTTGATTATTAGGAAACGTTATATCGGGCGACATAAATCTGATCTGTTTATTATGAAATGTTATGACAAAGGCAGTAGAGCTAACTTTTATATTGTGAAAAAGCATAGTTTAAAGGTAATAGGCCTTTAAGGGTGAGTTGTTTTTACTTTGTGATAAAGCCTATAGACGTTGAATTTAATAGATTACAGTAGGAGGCAAGGGTTTTGGTGTTGGTTACCCCACCCCCTGACCCACTCTAAACAAACCCTGGGGATAGATTTGCACCTCAAGGATCCTTCTAAGGCCCTATTAGGAGTCATTGTCTATTGCTTTGCCAACTGTAATTGTGTGCGTATCTGCATTCTTAAGGCTGCATGTCTGATGTTTGCTTTAGAAAATGCTAATGTTCAGGACATTAGGGCTGAGTGGTTATGATGCGGAATGCTATAGGCATAATTGGTTCATTGGATAAAAAGTCATGTCAAATGCCATTTGTCTCAACTGTTAATTATAAAACGTTACGACAAAGACAGGAGGGACAACCTATTCACAGTGAAACACATATCTTAAAGCCAATTGGCCTTTCAGGTTGTATTGTTATTAGACTGTGTTACAGGCTATAAACAGGTACTTTTTGTTACATTGAATACACAGATTTTGGTTTTAGTATTGGCTAGCCCTATTAACCATGGCAGAAGATTTGCACTGTGGTGATCTTGGTTAGACAACTTAAGATGGGTTGTATATTGTTTTGCCAGTCCTATTACTGTACATATTTGTAATTTTAAGAATATTATTTGGATCTCTACTTTTTAGATTTGTCCTAACAGCTTTCGCTGTCTCCCAAACTCTTGTAATCTAACAAAATTCATACAAAATACATACATAGAGGGTGTCAGACCACTTCACATGTTGGTCTGCCTGAGAACCATTCACATTCTGTTTTCATCCATAATAGCATATAGTATTGGACAATGGTTCAGCCTACTTCAGTATTTGGCTGCATTGCCCTGTGAGTGATGGCATTTCACCTGAATACGTGTGTACACCAATCTGAAATTGAGTGTGCTACAGTGCCACGGGTGTCGGAGCAGTCCTTCACCTTTCCATCGTCTCCTTTTTGTACAATCTCATTACTTTGCTCCTACATTTTTACTTTTTATTGCAGCGCTTGGCAGGTCCTTAGAGAGTGCACTGAGACACTTGATTGCTGCTCATTTAATCCTCAGTGCACCCCATCCTGCTTGGCTACTGCTTCTACGCCTAGTGACCTTCTTGGAATTGTATTGTCGATTGTGTATCATTGTTTTACCTTTCCAAGATGGCCATCATGTTGAGAAGGTACAGCACCGATACACTATGGCTATGGTTTAGTGGGTGAATATATGATTGAGGCAGTAAAACAATGACTGAGTGCATAACTGAAAGCATGAGTTAAAGAGTATGATGAGGTAGTGAGTGCCTAATCCCACCATTGACTGTAGAGGCACTTTCAGCTGCAAGCCAAACTTTCAAGCATTGTCAATGTTTGTTTATATTTAAGTTTATTCTTTGGAGACGTAGACAGATGCATTTTTGTAAAACCGGGCAGTCCATGGAATGCTTTATCCTAATTCTGCAGTTAATCATTTGTGATTCATATACACCCAGTATACCCTTCATATATATTTCTAAAAAGATTTATTATTCGGTGCCAGGTAGCTATATTATTAGTATGTGATTTGTATGCTTTGCAAACCAGTTTTATAGAAAGTATTGACACAATGCAGTAATTTATCGCCGAAACGACAACTATGCACAAAATACTGCACTTTCCTGAGAAACTGAACAGGCGCCCCCGCGCCTAGGGAGGGGCGCCCTTAGTAGCGCCTCGGGACTGGGCCTCCTCCGGGGCCGGAAAGGGGCTGGATGAGGTGATGTCATCGGGATGCGCTGGAAGGATATTTAAGTCCGCGCCCTGGGATCTTCAGCCTCTTTGTCCCCTTGGACCTCCAGCAAGCTGCAGGGTTGTGCATGCAAGCTGCATGCACAACAATGGCAGTTCAGCGACTGGATGGTCCCAGGAGGGGTAGGATCCACGTGTGCAGAGGGTAGGCGGAAGGGGGACTGACCTGCTGGTGGTCCTGGACTCTTCTACCCTAACCCACAACGTATGGACTGAGTTGAACCTTGGGGAGGCTGCCTGAGTGCAGGTACTCCGGGTGGGCGGGCCAGTGTGCTATGTGGGGCCCTGGTCTTCAAGTAGTGCAACTGTTCGCTGTAGCAAGTGTAATGCGGTGCATACCTTCTTTACTGCCTTTGAAAGGTCAAGGCCACTAAAGTGTACGGCCAAGCTCAAGTTCAAGTGTAATGTCGTGCCTAATTGCCTTGCAGCCTTTGTCATGTTGATGCCGCTAAAGAGTGATGCTGTAAATAATTTTATATCCAAAAAGGATACTGTTACTCTCGTGTTGGTCACTGGTGAATTACCTGGTTTGTGAATAAAAGGCTACGCCATGAACAACACGCTCTGATTCTGAGAGTTCTTGGGCAATTGGGAGGAGTGAATGTCATGTTGTGCGCGTACTATAGAATAAAGAAGGAGATAAACCCCTCGTGAAATTGCAGACTGTAACAGTAAAATCTTGGGCTGAGAACAAGCCCTTCCTTCACCTGACCAAATCGTATGATCCTGGGGAAATAACTTTAACTCACTGTGCATGTTTGTTCTTAAGTGCAGTAGTTGGAAGCAATAATAAGTTAATCAACCCAGCGTGAGTCCTATACAAAACATAATTATTATTAGTTAATAAGTACAGTGCATTGCTGTTCCATATATATTAATTCGATTGGCTGGTTGTATACTGCACACCGGAAATATAACCGTGTCTTTGTTCACCCATCACAAAGTCATCCAGACATTTGTTTTTAAGATTTGTAAGTTTATGGTTAGAAGTCATCTATTTTAGTAAATTTCGCTAAATATGGTAACACAATGTAATGTAACACAAATGTCAAAAGTAATTAACATTTTATTTTATGCATTCTTGCCTGCCTGATACTCCTCTCAGACTTTAACAATATCTTTGCTTGGTTAGAAAAGTAGGGGAGTCTGGAACCATGTATCCCCCTGACTGAGCTGTTGGAAGGAGTAACATTTAGATTGATAAAAAAAAAAAACTGGGCTAGTACAAGACAAATATATAGGTCTTCAAGTTGGCACCAACCAGGGACACAGATTCCTAAAGAGAATTATTTCCATTCTTAACATATTTGAAATAAAAAACATTCAGGGCCTTGAACTTCAATTCACCAAAATGCCAGGGGTAACAGAAACGGCATTACACGCCATTTAATCTTTACTTTCGTTCACACACACATGCTTACACATACACACACATTCACACATACATACACTCCCACATAAACACAATCTACCACGCAAGCACGAACACAACATACATTTAAAAGCATTTTTTACTTATCTCAGCTGCCAGGGAGGGTTATATTCCAGATAAGTGTATTCCATTCTTCATTACACTAATAATGAATAACGCAATACTATTCACTAGTAGTGTAATAAAAAAATTGACTGGAAATAAGGAAACTGGAGCCCCAACCGATATACAAAGGGACTAGCTGCCCCTATGTTCCTGACACTGAGCTTGCCACCTCTGAGCCCAGGGATTGCAAAGGCAGTAACAGGGGTATCAGCTGCAATCCCTAAATGATGTCCATGATTAGGTCACACTTTTCGAACTTCCTACAGCATTACAATTGTGCATTTGTCTGTATTAACCTGCCAGAGGCAAACCCTGAAAACTTGCTTTTATTCAATAACCCTTGCCAGTCAACCTGGGACATTGTGATAACAGGAGCGCCCGACACAAACAGAAAGTGGTGGGGCTGGTGGGGAAGCGTGGGGAGGAGCACAGGGGGTTAATTAGAAAAAAAGACTTACCTGAAGCTGTCTGCCGCCTCACGCCTCTGTGTTCCTCTGCTTCCTGGTCCCAGCAGATAGTGGGACAGCATCAGAGACTCTCTGCGCAATCCACGCTGCTCTCATGCTATTACCAAGCATGAGAGCAGCACAGGATTGGCCTGAGCGGGCTGGTTTAATGCTCTCTCAGGCACAGGGAGTCTGTGTAGTTTCTCCAACCTGGCTGTACAATACAGCTAGGCATGTCTGTTTGGCTGGCCTAAGACGGCCGGCCAAACATAAATGCGCACTTAGAAGTGCACATACCACTCCATTCCTCCTCCCTGCCATGTCCCGGCCCCTCTCCACAGACACTGGCTCAGCCAGCAGCTGAAAAATAAAATGCTAATAAAATATTGTTTTATTTTTTAGCTGCTGACTCTGACCCAGTGGGGTGACGCTCCTCTGCCATTGCGGAGGAGCCACTGCTGGCCGAAAACTTGATTGCATGATGATTGAGCCCTCTTACAATCCTGCAGTGCTGCTTAAACAATGCAGGGTAGCAAAGAACGGTTGCCTTAAGATGTTAGGCAGGGTGTGATGTTCAAAAGAGGGTAGGTGAAAATGTGAGCATATAAAAATTAATGCACACTCTTGCCTTTTTTTGGTAGAGTTTTATATAGCACAAACACGACCCGAAGGTATCAGAGCGCTTTACATGAGCACCAGTTGCATTACAGAGCTTCTCTCCAAAACCAGGGCACGTGAAAAGCGTCCCGGCAAAATTCAGGATATCTGGTCACCCTAAACTAAATATGCTAATGCGATGTACCCCACTTTTTTAAATAAATAACTCTGGACTGCCCAGAAACAAAACTAGGAACCTAAAGGGCTGATGTGGTCTGAGTGACAGACAGGCACTGAGATACGCAGCTTACAAAAAGGACTATTCAAGGTTCACTAGAAAAGGGAGAGCCAGCTGTCAACAGCATGCCCTTGGCCTCACCTTGGTTCTCACATGCTGCAGGTGGTGCTTATCTGACTTATAAAGGAATGTTTCTGGTATATACACTGCTCAATGAAAACTTTCCACTCTGCTCTGATAACCAAGCTTTTACCTAGACCTGAGTTATCAAGCTGAATGTCAGTGGTCCAAATCCATGTAAAGAACTATTCACCAGATGACATTGAGAGGTAAATGATGGTTTTGTGTGATGTACTGTACGTGAAGGAAGAAGTACAATATAGGTGATGGTAGGAACAATGAAACTAAACACAAGCATTTCTGGGTCATGTAAGTGTGCATTGCCCTCGAAAGTCCCTTCATCCATTACTTCATGTGAAGACCCCGTTTGGGAATGTGAAGAATCAACAATCGAGAAAGAGGCAAGGCTAGTTGTTTACCAAGGATATGCACCGTTGTGCCATGGATAACTATGCCTGAAATTGCTACCAATATGCCAGAGCAGCACCATGCCCCAGGTGGACACCATCTTGCCATCGATTCCCACAATATGGCAACCATTGTGCCATAGGTGCCTGCAATATGACAGTAATTGCTGCATTGCTACAGTGCCATCATTAGAACAGGGGTGGGTGCCATCATGCCATGTATGCCCACAATATGGCAGGTATTACCAATATTTTCCAGGGACAGCCTTGTAACAAGTGAAAGCACCAGCATGCCGTGGGTACCAGACACTATACAATTGAGCTGCTGCTGAAATAATTCAGCGACAGCTTCGTGCAGGGCCCCCACACTGGAGTTCAGCTATGCATGTATGTATCTGTGTATGTGGTTTTTATATAGTGCAAACCTAGTTGAAACGCAGGAAAGGACTGTGCAGGATCAAAGGCAAGGACCCAATGAGACATTGAGAGGAGAGGTATCCATGTTCTGAGGGCTAACAGTGGGCTGTTACTGGTTAATGATGTACCGTTCCTTAAAGAGATGTGTCTTCAGCTCTACATTGGAGCAGGGTTGGAGTGGGCTTCACAGATGCAGGAATTTAGTTTCAGATCTGGGGTGCAAAGATAGAGAAGGTCAGTTTTCTTGTTTATTCTTTATTGCAATTCTTCATCTTCAGTCTGATGGTGTACTGGCTGTGGGTGTGCCAACATCTATCAGCCTAGTCAACAGCATCTCCCGCCCAGCACAGCACACCAACCCTCGATCACCCAAGTGCTTAGTGAAGCGATAACAGTACATTTTAAACACTTGAAATAGGTGCCTTTTCAAAACATTTCTAAATGATAGATGCGCATCCATGAGTCACTTTCCCTCTGGCAGTTCATTCCGAAGTCTACTTGCCTATGTAGGAAATGATTTCCCTCCGGCTCTTGCAAGATCACTTTAGGCAGCGCTAAGATTTGTTTGCCACTTGATTTAGTTCCCTAACAGGGTTGTGGAGAGGTGGACTATCTTTCAGTTATTTAAGAACCTGGCCATATATAATGTTCTGGGTTAACCTACAAAATGTAATGTTCCCTTTTTCCGCCAATGCATGGTCTCCTGACTTGAGATACATTTTCTATCTTGTGGCAAGATCAACCAGTGCACTCTCTGCCAAGTTTCGAACCATCTGCACCTTGGCAGTGTTTTTCCTTGATGAATTTACAAGGAGGTTACTATAATAAATGTATTTTTACCTAATAATATATCTAGCACTTGTTGTTAGGCTTTTAGGGCCATATGTATCAAAATGTCCTTTTGCGATTCTCAAATAGCGATTTTTTGCGAATCGCTATTTGAGAATCGCAAACGCTATGTATGTAGGATTTGCAATAAATTTTGCGAATCCTTCATATTCCTTAATTGCGAATCGCAAATTGTGATTCGCAATTAAGGAATACCTCCCCATTCATTCCTATGGGCCTAGAGGCCCATAGGAATGAATGGGAAGACATTCTCAATTTGCGATTAGCAATTAGAGAATTGCAAATTGAGAATGCAATTTCAAGGGTGCCAGGGTGTCAAAAGGACACCCTGTTGCACCCCTGAAATGTGCATGTGTGCACATGTGGCATACATACATGCCCTAAGGGCATGTATGTGCGCCTACAGGGCACTTTAAAAATGCAAAAAGTGCATTTTTAAGTGAAATCGTAAGTTACCACCAACTTGAAGTTGGTGGTAATTTGCGATTCCTTAAGCCCAAATTGCACTTTTTTTGTGCTTCTTACATTGCATTTAAGGAATCGCAATTAGCGATTCCTTAAATGCAATCGCAAAATAGGGAATCGCAAAATTTGCGATTCCTTATTTTGCGAGGGGGTTTCAGTGTGATACATTGCACACTGCTAGTTTGCGATCGCAAATTGGCTTCATACATATGGCCCTTAGGGGCACATGCATCAAAGGTTTTGCGATCGCAAACGGTGCGAATCGCAAAAATCGGCCGTTTGCGATCGCAAATTGGCCTTTGGAGATGCATGAAAGTGTTTCCTATGCGCAATTTAAGAATTCGCAATTAATTGCGAATTCTAAATTACGATTGCATTTAAGGAATCGCAATTTGCGATTCCTTAAATGCAATGCTAGAAGCACTTTCAAATAGCGATTTCGCTATTTGGGACCGCAAATTACAGACAAATCAAACTTGTCTGTAATTTGCAATACCTTCGAAAAATGCTCTAAAATGCATTTTTTAAAGTTTTAGGTTACACACACACATGCCCTTGGGGCATGTGTGTGCGCAACATGGGTGCACATCACAACTTCAGGGTGCAACAGGGTGTCATTTTGACACCCTGGCACCCTTGAAATTGCATTCTCAATTTGCGATTCTCTAATTGCGAATCGCTAATTGAGAATGTCTTCCCATTCATTCCTATGGGCCTCTAGGCCCATAGGAATTAATGGGGAGGTATTCTTAATTGCGACTCGCAATTAGCGAGTCGCAATTAAGGAATGTTTAGGAATCGCTATTTTTATAGCGATTCCTACATGCATAGGCTTTGCGATTCTTAATTGCGATTCCTTAATAATCGCAATTAAGGAATCGCAAAGCCTACCTTGATGCATGTGCCCCTTAGTGTCTAAAAGAGGCCAGATTTGACACAGCAGTTCCAGGTAATAGTTTGGAGATGCTACCTCTGAGTTGTTCTGGCCATCCATAGGCATATGTTCATCAAAAACAATTCCCTTTGGATAATTTTATCCATAATTTGAATGGCTTTGTAAATTTACTGGGCCCTCTTCATCAAATGGTTAGACACTAGCAATACAATCTGGGGTTTATTTAGAGTTTGGAGGACATGGGACATCCAAATCAAATGGTGGATGTCCCATCTGTGCCATTTATAGTGTTTACCCCCTCTGTCTTCAGTATGTGTACACTGAAACAATTTTCAATCCTCTAGAGTTGCATATTTTTCCATACTTCATTGATTTTATCCAGATCTTGCTGCAGATCATTGGAAAGTGAAAAGATATTCCGTGTGTGCATAGACACCCCCAGCTCATAGATTAGTTACTGTAGAGACTGGACATAAACTTTAAGTAAAAAGGGGTGGAAAAAAAACCCTTTGCAACCCTAAACAAAATTAGCTTTGAGGATGACCATACAATCTGACTTTTCTACTCAAGCCAGCCTACCAAACAAGAAGGAAGCAAACCCTTTGCCAACCCTCACCAATACCCTGGCTAAACGGCACAATCTTTAGACAAGGCCCTTATGCTACAGGGTGAGAAATTTGGCAGAAAGGTTCAATAGCATCAGCAAGGCCGGAACGCCTTTATCCAAGACCTTAAGTTGTCTGTACATCTAACAGAGCCATCCCAGTTCCCCTCCTGAGCCTTTAACAGACTGCCATTCCCCTAGATATTGATGAGATTCCAGATGTTCTTGAATGTCGCAGCTCCCTCCAGTACTTTTGGCAAGAAGAGGATATTGGAAATCAGCTTGAAGTGTTTTGGGGTTTGAGGGACTAGAGCTGTCTTTTTATGAAATTAGATATCCAAGATATGTTTATATCAGATCAGTAGGACTGGGACTATTCTTAAAAGATGAATTTGTAAAGTGGTCATTTAGCAGGTCAATACTGATCTACATGTCTTAAAGACCTGTGAGGGACATAGATAGTCCATACGTGTAGTCAGATTGATATAACGAATGATCTTCTTGATTTCCTAACGTAGGACTTCCCTGAAGATAAACTTATCTGGGGCTTCAGTGTTTTTCTGCTGTATTTTCTGCTTACTACTCCTAGAATCTCCCTAATGTTTGCTATCACTAACCAGTGTTCTCATCTCTGTGAATGTTTCTTAAAATAAACCTATACGGCTTGACAAAATTCTTCTGAAAGATGTCTCTTGCATCAGAGGCTATTGGGTCAGCTTTGCTTTTTAAGGTTTTAAACTGTTCCTTTGAGGTATTTGCTACCTAACTCTTACCAGAAAAATACTATTGTCTGGCTTTTAAACTTCCTTTAAAAAAATTGTTATTGATAAATGTTCTTGTAATTTATTCTCATAAAATACATCTAAGTTACAAATTTGACAATAGGGAAGGCTTACAAATGCAAGCTATTCACCATTTTTTTACACTTCAAGAGAATACATGCTTGCAATATTGGGGATATGTCCACTTAACAGTGTTCGGCTGGATAGCACTTCAGTGTCCCTAAAATCTTTTTATTTTCAAGAGAGCGTTTCTTTCCTGTGATGCTCACAGCCATTGAGGTTTGGTACCAGAATATCATTGTCAAAATATAATCTGACATAAGCATTGAATCCGAAATATTATGTATAAAACATATTGTCTCACTTGAGTTAATGACAGAAAATCAGCATCCAATGATTTGATATTTTTGTAAACAATATTTAGGACACAATATTTATGACAGATGATATTTATGACAATAAGGTTTTGACATATAACTGCCATTGAAGCAAGAGTAACACAAAATATAAACAATGTAATATCATTTGTTTGTTTAGGCTGATGCATAGACGGTTCTGTTTTAATTGGAGAGCCAATACCCATGAGAACTTCAGAATCAGCTTCTGCAATTGTAAGGCGCATTTATCAGCTGTGACAGCTCAGAACTGTTCTGATTGGCTCTGTTGTCAACAGCCGGATCAGTTATGCCACTTCCATTAGCTGAGAATCAAAAATAAAAGAATTGGCCATTTACAGGGAGTACTGAACCCATTTCTTCTTCTCATCTTTGGCCACCATTAGCTGGTACATCTGTCAAAGGCCGAATGGTCCCTACGCTGACTTCCAGTGAGTGTTAGAAGAATGCAAATCCTATGTATTATTTGTAAATGTAGACAAAGTTCCTATTTGCAAGGGAACATCAGAATGCCTCAGCTCATGTGATAGGGTGACTGCCCTACTCCAGGTCATCACAGACACTTTCTCCAGTCCAGAAACTTTCACCTACAGATCATTAATTTCAGGTGAATTAGTCTAATATGTTCAATGGAAACAAAGCAAGACAGCAATACACAGAACGCATTCGGCTATCCCACAAACGTCCAGGACTGGAAACAGTGTCAGTAATTACCAGGAGTTCGTTGGCACCCCATTACACAGCACTAACTTCTAGCAGACAAAATCCATAACACAATTGTCTTCCAAGTTGCATCCTATGGGGGCAGACGGCTGGGCAGACTAGGTGCTAAGCTTTGGAACCAAGGGGAATATTTACAATATTTTGGCATAGGGCAGCGCCGCAAGCCTTCTAGCTGTGCTGCCCTATGTCCAAAGAAAAGGGCAGGAATGCGCCTTATCTACGAGATACGGTGCATTCCTGTCCATTCTGCCAGTGCACAAACTGCAGTCGAGCGATAATGCAGGCATCCATGCACCATGGTGCAAGGGTGTCTGTGTTGTTGGCATGAGTGTTGACAGGACACCTTCCTGCAAAAACAATCAAAGGAGGTGTTTTCCTCATTCTATATGTGCTGCAGACTGCAGCACACGTGGAAAGAGTAAAAACGAGGAGATACGTAAACATTTCTCCTCGTTACGCCTGCTTTGGTAAGGCATTCGTTTTTGCGCTGCTCGAGATTTATGCTATGTTGTAAATCTGGGGCAGTGTAAAAACCATGGATGTTGCGTGGGAACACCCACAGAAAACCCATGGAACGCCCCTTTCACGCAGTGTAATGTGTGAAAGGGGGCTATATTTACGAGGCCTTGAAAAGCCACGCAGAATGGCGCCCCGGAGCGTAAAAAAGTGACGCTCCGGTGGTGCAAGGGGCTTGTAAATTTTCCCCCAAGTATCTTCTTATCACCATGCTGCACCTGCTTGGAGCATAAATGCAAAATGCACTTTTTGCAGCTGAAGCCTTCCAGTGCTCTAATTGACCTGCAGGCTCAGTAGTGTAGAGGGAGCAGTAAGTTGCAATGTGTGCTATATAGATGAGCTATCCATCTGGCTGACCTAGTTGTCTGGTTGTACTCCAGTACTATCAGCAGAGTCACTTCCCCACATCAGCAGCAGAGATATTGTCTGGCATCTGAAGAGGGGCATTAAAGATACAATGAGTAGGGGGTGTGGCCAGCAGCCGAGGACGATGGGCGCACTGTAACGCGGCTCCGTCGCCGATCGCCCTAATCCCCTAAAAATCCGCACATTAATCCAGTCTTCGCAAGCACGTCTCTACCGGAATCGCCTGTGAAGGAGTTGGCGATGGCGATCCGGAACAAATCTCTGCTTTGACGACCTCCGGTGGCCTGCTGTGCCATGCGGCCTCCTCGAGCCGTGCAGCCACGACGCAACGGGATCGCGCGGCCGGGCCCGGCCGGCTGTGAAAGTGAAAGCCCGTGCCCTGGTTAAACTTAAGAAGAAAGAAGCTAGCGGTTCGGTGACTCGGGTGGACTCGCTGCGGAGGGGAGACGGAGACGCTTGCAGTAAGAAGCACATTGCATATGGCGTTAATGTGGTGGAGTCGCCTGTCCTCCGACGAGCTGCGCAGCGTGAGCGAGGAGGAAACAATGCCGCAGTTTTGAATCCGGAGTGCGTGGAACAAGAGCTGTTGTTTAGCTACTGACTGTGCTGGTGCGGCACGCATGGGGCCAGATATATTTCGGCAGAAGTGAAGGGGTCGCGATCGATGATCTCCTGGTTCTGAGGTGGAGCAGAGTATTGCCGTGTCACACTAAAGCTGGGGCCCGTAGCGAGTCACACTTCCTACAGTGCGCGAAGGAGGGTGCGAGCGACGTGGGCTGTCTGAGACGTCCTACAGTGCCATCTGCGGCCGCATGACGGTGGCCCGCTGTGTTGAGGGCCCTTTCCGCCTACAGCAACATACAGTGCAACGCATGGCTACTTGGCCCTATAAATACTGATCCCCTTCAGGGCTCTACTCAGCCACATACCAAAAGAAGACTAGAGACGATCCTGGCAGTGACAATAAGATAGCAGCTGGAGCTACATACCGTCAGTGCTGGGGGAGGAGTGCCAACAGGCCGACGGTGTGAGTGCAACTGGGCAGGCAGTGGTGAGGCCCCCGGAACACCTGCTTCCCTACAATCCCCCCATGTGTCACAGCCCTAATATTCGTGGAATCCACCATGTCCAGCAATAAGGGTCGGGGGTCGCATCAGACTAAGCTGGACAAGATACCCTGGCTTAAGTCTCAGGAGAGACCTAATGAGCTGGCTGATAAAGCACCAGGGTCCCGTGATATGCCGTCTGCGTAAACAGACCCTACGCTACAAGACATCCTAGCGGCAGTCACCGCGGTGCACACCTCGTTGGAATCACGCATAGACTCCGTTGCTATAGACATTGGCCTTATCCGTGTGGATTTGCGCAAAATGAACGATCGTGTTACTGAAGTGGAGGGAACAACTCGGAGCCTAGTTGCCACTTACCAAAGGCTTGGAGAAACAGGTCCGAGACCTACAAAATACTACTTAGACACTTGCGGATCAACTTGATGATTACGAAGGAAGGGCCAGGAGGAACAATGTAAGAATCATAGGACTTCCCAAAAAGTGGAGGGCCAGGAACTAATCACACAACAGTTGCAGCCCAAGACCCTCTCCAAAATTTTCTCGATTGAATGCGCGCACCGAGTGCCGGGAGGCAAGCCCAAGTCTGGGCAACCCCCCAGACCCATACTGGCTCGAGTGTTTAATTTTCGCAATAGAGATATAATATTGCAGACCGCGCGATGTGCTCCTCCGATCAAAATTGACAACAGCACCATCATGTTCTTCCTGGATTTTACATTGAAAGTCCAAAAACAATGCAGGAGTTTTCTGGAAGTGGAGAAGGCCCTGAGGGAAAAAGAATTGTCGTATGCGATGTTGTTCCCGGCAAAACTCAGAGTGGCAGCGGAAGGCAAGACATGGTTCTTCACTGAACCAGAGGCTGTCTGGGAGTGGCTGGACGGTTGGCGACAGGTCGGAGGCACGAGTAACCCGGACAGGCGTCGACGACGGACGGTGAAAGATCGTAATGGACTCACATCGGAACACGAAGACGACGGTATCACAGACGTGGAACGAATTGGGAATGGACGTGCTGGTCAAGAATGATGTGATGAGGGCAGAGAAAAAATTGAGCCTGCCGAACTGACACGGAGCTGTTAGCAATATACCCTTAACAACTCCTCGCTTGGTATCATGTGCTCAAGCACACAGAGACGTACATGTTGTGTGCTGACGAAGAATCGGGATGGCAATTCCCCGGACCTGGACTGGCTGAGTATATGAACTAATTATGCTATAACCAGAGACTGTTTGCGAGATATTTGATTAAGATTCTGGGGGAGAAGGGGTCTTGGTTTGTTGGTCCGTTCTCCTCCACTACTGGGATGGGTGGGCGACGGGCGCTCTGCAATGTTTGGGTGGCGGGTAGTTCGAAGTCCGTCTTGCAGGGAGGCAGGGAGGGGGTGGTTTGGGCAAGTTATAGGGAGTTTGATAGTGTTTACATGCATCACGATGACCATTACGTTATTACAAATTATTATCGTTGTAGAATCCCACCAACTATATCAGAAGCGCACAGATCCACAAACATGGTATCCACTTTGTATACACGGGAGACAGTTCTATTTCTTGGGCGCCTCGGGAACATTGGGGCGGGCACGATCCTTTTATCACCAGTATGGCATCAGTTGACGCCCCTAAAGATTTGAGTGCCGGTACGACACTAACCCTGCTGTCATGGAATGTAAACGTCTTGGGAGATAGGATCAAGAGGGGAATAGTGTTCCAATATTTTAAACGCCATGCGGCAGATATAATTCTACTGCAAGAAACCCATTTGGTGGGGAACACCTGCAAGGCATTGAATAGGTGGGGATACAAGCTTGTAGTCCATGCAGGATTTACTACTGGCTCCAGAGGGGTGGGGATACTAATAAAGAAGAATCTCCCATTTATTGTAACCCAGACATATGTAGATAACTATGGTCATTTTGCTGTGGTGTTGGGAGTTTGGGAGGGTCGGAGTATGAGTGTCCTCTCGGTGTATATACCTCCAGCTTTACATAAATAGATCTACCGGACCTAAGCAGGATAATCCTTGCCCTTCCGGAAGGGGAAATAGTGATAGGTGGGGACTTTAATCTAACGTTTTGTGACCAGGCTGATATATACCCTCCTAGAGACACATTGAGGACACACGGTACATTGGCCGAGTTTGCGGCAGCAATGGGTCTGATTGATATATGGCGCACTGCACACCCATTGTCACGACAATACACATGCTACTCTGCTGCTCACAAAAGCCACTCCGGTATCGACCACATCCTAACTTTGGCAGACACCGCGCATCACTTCACAGATGTGCAACACCTCGCGAGGGGCATTTCTGATCATGCTCCCATGAAGGCACGTTATGTCATACATACCGCCAACAAACGTAGGACACTCACCATCAGTCCATGGTGCCTCCAGGTCCCCCACATAAGAGACACATTGATTAAAGAGACAGATCACTACTTCGCTGAAAACGTGGGGTCGGTCCAATCGTCGCAGATTCTATGGGAGGCCTATAAAGCAGTGATCAAGGGCTGTGCCCTATCACTCACTGTAGGTCATAGGAAAGAGAAAGACCGACAACTGGTTGAACTGGAACAGGATGTCCTAGCACGAGAACAAGCACTAAGGGACAAATGAGACGAGTTTGAAAATCACAAGTTGGCACTCATACGAAAAGAGTATAAGGATTTAGCGACCGAAACGGCGAAAGACAAACATCACGTCAAAATATATAAAATATACGAGCATGGAGACAGAGCTAGTAAATTATTAGCATGGCTAGATAGGTGGGAGAGGGCGGACCGATGGATTAGGGCTATATATGGACAAAATGGGGCCTGTCTGCGAGACCCACAGCGCATGCTGATGGATTTACGGATTATTACAGACACCTTTATAAACCAGTCGCAACCTCCACTCTAGAGGAAGCACGAGAGATAATAACCGATATCAGTATTCCCGTACTGACACCAGAGGACCAGCAGTTGCTGGAAGTAGATATTACGGTTGAGGAAATTACGGCTGCCATCCTTGACATAAAGTCGGGGAAAGCGGGGGACCTAACTGTCTCCCAATTGAACTCCTCAAGGCAACGGCGTCCAAGGTGGCACTGCACCTTCTCGAAATGTACATTGAGAGTAAATCGGTCGGCACTTTACCCAGAGATCAGAGACTAGCGTCTATCGTTGTAATACACAAGGCTGGGAAACCAGAGGAGGAATTTGCTTCATATCGGCCAATATCCTTGTTAAACGTGGAAGCTAAAATTCTCGCAAAAGTACTAGCCAATAGATTGCTCCCCATAATCACAAAATTGGTCCACCCAGATTAGTCGGGTTTATGCCCGGCCAAAACACTGCCATGAACCTACGCCGCTTAAATGGAGTTCTCGCTAGGCAACACACGGTGGGAGAGAGTGCGACCATACTTTCCTTGGATGCATGTATGGCATTCGACACGGTAGAATGGCCATATATGTTCGTAGTCCTCGAACGTATGGGTTTGGGGGATCGTGTCTTGATTGGATCAAGCTCTTATACTCCAAACCGCTGACTCAGGTGGTGGTGAATGGCCATGTGTCCGCCACATTTACCCTCGGCCGTGGCACAAGACAGGGCTGCCCACTATCCCCTCTTATATTTGCTCTCATCCTTGAGCTCCTTGCTTGTTGGATACGAGGAGATCCAGTGATACGCGGACTGAAGTGGGCAAATGAGTGGGAGGACCGAATCTCCCTTTACGCAGATGATATTTTACTTTATGTTGCCTCCCCCGCGCCTCCATCTGTAGAATCCTCCAAATCTGTTCTAATCACGACAAATATTTTGGCTACGTCATAAACTGGTCTAAGTCAGTGCCAACCCTCCCGACTAATTGCGAGGCCACAGTTGTTGAAGACGGATTTCGATACCTAGGGGTCTACGCAACAGCTGATCCATCCCTTTTCCATGAGCGGAACCTTTTGGGCCCCCTGGCCCGATTACAAAAGTGATGTTTGCCACTGGCGAACGCTGCCGGTATCGCTATTGGGGCGTGCGGCACTCTACAAAATCATGGCTCTTTCCCGGCTCCTCTATGCATGACAGAATACTCCATACGGCGTCCCCAACGTGTATTTTAAATCAATCGATGGGGAACTCAGGAATTTGCTCTGGGATGGGAAGAACCCACGCATCGCGGGGTCTAAACTGGTTTGGGGTGGTATGATGGGGGCATCGCCCTGCCGGATCTCCGAAGTTATTATTGGGCTGCACACCTATCTGTCGTCAACAGATGAGTATATGGATCACACCAAGACCCTGCATATCAGATGGATAGATGGCTGATGGGTCCAGGAGGGTATATAGAGGTACTGTACACGAAAGTGCAGGGACAGCGGCTCACCGGGCCCACCGCTCTTACGGTGGCCATATGGCACACTACCACTATAAAACTTGGTTGGGGCAGCAAATTGACGCAAATGACACCCTTATGGCATGCTGCTATACTGGGCAACTTGAGCAGGTGCAAGGGGTTTGATAAGTCGGACACCATCAGAATTTCACAAGGCAGCGACTTAATAAAGAAAGGTACAGTACTGACATTTGCAGAATTGCAAAAAGAATACGCGCTATCTGTCGGTGAAACCTTCCGCTATTTACAAATACGCCATGCGTTACGGAAAGCAATTAAAGGAAACAATGAGATCCCAGAAGCTACCCCGCTGGAGGACAGACTACTAGCAGACCCAATGATGGGTGGGGCGATTTCACTGACGTCCTGGAAAATCATTAATAACCTACCAGATCAGTTGGCACATCTACGGGCACACTGGCAGACTGACGTGGGAGATTTGGAGGAAGAAGACTGGAGGGATGCGCTCTCCTCCCCACGCGAGGTGGCTATACTGTCGCGACTAAGACTGGTTCAATTAAAAGTGTTACACCGAACATATATCACCTGCACAACATTGGTGAGGATGGGCCGTAGTGGTTCAGAGGACTGTAGGAGGGGATGCGGGGATGTGGGTACGTTCTACCACACGATCTGGGAATGTCCCTCGATACGGATTTTCTGGGAAGCAGTCAATCGAGCAGTGGGTGAGGTGTGTGGGTTTGCCTTACCACTGTCCCCTAAGATCTGCCTTCTTAACATCTGGGACGCCACCGATTTTAACCGCATGGACCAACTGTGGGCAGCTAATGGGTTTGCACTCGCGAAACGTAACATTGCCCGTAAATGGGGCGTCCCAGACGTACCAACAATTGTGGAATGGGAGCTGGATTGGTGTATGCTGGCGGAAAGAGGGGTCTATACGAACAGGGGTTTCCCCAAGAAGTGGGATAAGGTATGGGGAAATTGGAATGCGTACCGAGGCAATATCTGCATTTCCCCATCTGTACAAAGACATGGACCGGCTGGGTTACAAGCATGATGCTTCTGGTGGGGAGGAGAGATGGGTTGGGATTGTTGTTTGGGATACTCAGAATGGAATGCAATCTCCTGTTTCTGATCTGATGTGATGCACATGGTTGGATTGTAATGTTATCACTATGTTCCAATAAAAAGATTTCTTTAAAAAAAATTAAAAAAAAAAATTTAAAAAGATACAATGAGTAGGAAAATGTGAATTTGGAAATAGTGACTTTTTAAAACTTTGTTTGTGTGGTTCGTGAAGAATGTTAAACGCACCATTCTCTTGTTTTATTCAGTTATCAAGATGACATAACAAGAGTGCAAGGACCGCTTCTGAGAACAGGGTTTCAGCGTTAAAATTATATTTAAACTCAGGACAACTGTGGCATGACGATGCCTACTTGAGTTAGCAAAGGGTATTTTTCGGTGCAGTTTATCCTCGGTTACTAGGAGCAGCCACAAACATTTCCTTCCCAAGATCATGATCCTGAGTCCTGAGTGTTTGAACAAATGGCCCAATTACGGACAAGGCACATTGTCCCTGTTTGCAGCACAGTACACACTTAGGGGTATATTTATCAAATCTTCACGCAGCAAGCCACCTTGCTGTGCTGCGCTGCATGAAAGGGAAAGGGCAGTAATGCACCATATTTAACATTATACAGCACATTTTTGTCCTTTCCTTGCACTAGCGTGAAATGTGCTGCCTTGCACCACGGAGCAAGGGTGCCTGCATTGCAGACAGGATTGTTTTTGTGCAGGAAGGCACCCTTGGCATCCAAAATGGATAGAAATGGCTTCAGTACTCAGACATACACACAAACACACACACACAGAATCCTGCATGCACCACATACTCAATTGACACAGACACAGTCAACATGCACATGGGTATCAGAGTTTGGTACTGGGCTTCACATAACAGTGGAAGTTTACCTGAGAGGGGTCAGCACAGCACCAGCTCACTGACACAGAGGAAAAGGTCTAGTCACACTATAAATTAAAAACCTGGTATGCTGCTACCACCAGTTTACGTGTTACTCCCAGGACAGAGGCAGTAGTCCACTGTCTACTATAAGGATGTGCTTGGTTCTCCCTTCTAGGTAAGGGGACAGGTTCTGAACCTTACATTTTATCAACAGGCCTAGACATCTGAGCACACCCTAGATTAGTGTGACACCAGGACCAAAATAAAATTCAGGAAAACAGTTTCACATGCACGTGTGCACTCAGAGCAGAGGTACACACCAGTTTACCATGCAGGTGACATTCACAACCCAACACTATGCCAAAAAGAACAGAATGTTAGCATGTTCTCAAGTTCAGCAAATCAGAAGCAGCAATGCCTTCTACCCACTACTACTTTCTACAGCCGTAGCAGGTCACAATATGATGTTATGGTGTTGTTTTCAAAAGACCCAGAATGCTGGGGCAAAATGAACAGAAGGAAGCATAATTTGTTTGAGTTGGAGACCAGAGGTCCTATGCCCACAAACTGATTTCGGGGATCCCTTCTCTCAGGAGAGAAAGATTTGCTGACATTGTGCACACATATGTTCATGTGCCAAGGAGGCCGAAGACAAATTTCACCTTCTGGGGCCATAATATGGAAAGTGCCCCAGGGGCGCAACGGGCATGTGCACCCACTTTGTTCGCCCCTGGGGCATTTTGGCATTACAGAACGGGCCACACAAGCATCTGCGGTCCTTTCTGTAATACAGATAGCACTGGCGCGCATATAGAGCACGTGCTATCACCAGAGGGCGGTCCTCATTTGCATGGGGGCGTGGCCCGATACAAATGAGGGAATCTCTTTCCTCTGCGCCCGCGCCATATTATAGATGCGGGAGCAAAGGCAAAGAAGCTGTCTGTGCACACCCTGATAGCAACCCTTTGGAGTGGGAAGGGGGTCCTATGCACCCCCAGACATCCCCTTGCAGGCAGGTGCAGTCACTCACTGCACCTGCCTGCAAGGGATCTCTAATCCCCTTAAAAGTGCAGGCGGGTTGCCACCTGAACAGTGAAACACGTTGCGGCTGCTTCAAAGTTGCTCTATATTTCACTTGAATGCGCAGCGCGACTTCTCGGCTGCCCTGGGGCTGCCCATTCAATATAACACGGCACACTCTCCTTGTTGGCACATGGTGCACCTTTTGAAAGGTGCACCTGGCACAAACAAAGAAAGCGTGCAGTATTCTGTAATTTGGCCCCTGCTGTTTTCTACATGACACGTCTCAAAGGAGATTACCCCCTCGATCTAGTCAAAATGTCAGTGATGATAGTTCCCCAAATATTTCTTCATTTGTAATTCCTAAAGTGTATCAATGCCTATCAGACTTAGCTGCAAAATAAAAACCTGGTCTCAACCTGTTTATAAATGACGCCTTACCTAATCCCTGTCGTCTCAATGATTTGTTGTAAACTTGCATTGCACATCAGTTATTTTCATGCACAAAAGGGCAAATATTGATACTTCATTTATTTGCATAGTACCTCCTTGACTTCTACAGTAGAAAATGGCAAAAGGAGTTTCCGCCATTGAGTTTCGTTGCAGCAAATTGGTTTGTGTCTTAAGGCGTAACATTGTAGACTTTGAGAGAAAAACAAGCAAAAACAAGTAAAAGATAATTCTCAATTCAATGAGGTATTCAATTTATTCTAGTCCTGTAACTTGTATCCATAATTTAGTAGGTTTCATTGCATTGACAAGTCTTGTTGGCACTGGAATGCATCAGGACAGAACAGAAATCTGTGCCAGACCTGCAGAAGCACAACTCTTTAGATCCCTATGTGGCTCGAATCATTCTCATTCATCCATTGTGACCCTCTTCCTCAGTTCAAGTTTAGACAAACACTCATAGGGTGTGATATGATCACAGTCATGTTGAGGAAGGAAGAGGTTATGGGTAATGAAACAAAGTCTATTGAACTAAACATGTCACAGTTTCTGGGATTAACATTTTTCCTAACCTTACAAACAGACAACAGACTGAGGAGAATGGCCTTTCGGACCTGTCTATGAATTACATAAACAGGTTACAAAGAGCCACCCAGAAAAAAAGTAGCAGGTGTGGAACGTGGATTTTTGCAGAATGCATACATGGTGAGCCATATGGCTGCCTTACATATCACCTATACGTGGGCACATTTTTAGAAAGAGACCCTCTAATATGTATGAAATAAGATCCATTTGAGAATAGCAGTTTTAAGTCACAGCAGTTGCCTAGAGAGTAATATAAATACAAGAACTGAACGTCTTCATGTTATTCAGCTCAGATCAGGGTCTCTCAAATATGTGGTTAAGACCACAGTGAAGTCAACAGACTGTGACAGGATTGCTTGACATTATTATTATTATAAGCACTTGTAGAGCGCATGGCTACCCGAAGGCATCCTATTGATCAAAATCTTTTAAAACAATAAAATAGATGTAATATCAAATTTTTATTACCGTACAGATTATGGAATGCGATACAGACTAAGCAATGCTTCCTTGATCTTATCAACATGTAAGACCCTATAATTACATCTCCAACTCACCAACTTGATAGACTACTAGAGAGACTGTCTTTCATGTTAAAATGATCAACATACTTAGTTGTATGTCTAAATATTGGCAACAAAAATATTAGGGTACAAAAATATAGATGTCAAAATATCGACATCAAATATATGGACTTTATATAATTTTAGTGAGATGTACCAAAAATTGATTTTAAATATATTGTGCTCCAAAATAGTGCTATGATATATGTGTGTGTGTGTGCATGTGAGTGTGTGCGCATATATATTAATGTATAAAGTACATTCCTTTTTCATACAAATAGAAATATTTATATATTAAGTATTAAGTTAATAAAACATCATTATTAGATGTAAAAGAATGAACAGTATTATGAACCTGTATACTTATTCATAATTTTAGTAGAAAATATAAACAAATATTCTTAAATTAATAAACCATTATAAATAAATGTAAAAAATTGTTAGAACATTTTTAAAAGCTAATAATTAAAAAAACAAAAATATTTAAAACAAATATGTAAAAATATAACAGGATATTTTACTTCCAGAAAATATGTTTAAATATTCAAAAGTAAGTATTATTTAATATTCTATGGCCAATCCAAAATGTCTAGTTAAATAGTATACATGAAAACTATTTAAAATACACTACTAAGCAACATACATATATTGGAGGGTTGGGGGACAGTATTACTAGTCTAACTCCAATCAAACAAACATTGGGGAAAGTGCATATGTTTGAGGAAGGGTCAGATTTGCTATACTAATTCCAGTACAACAAACATTCGGCAAAGAAAATACATTTAAGGGGATGACATTTTCTGTTCTAGCTCCAGTCGAACAAACACTGGGGAATGGCAATATATGGGGGTTACATTTACTATTCTAACTCCAATCCAAAAACACTGGGGAAATTCAATATATTTACAGGGGCTAAATTTGCTATGCTAACTCAAGTCCAACTAACACTGGGAAAAGTTCATATACTTGGGGAAGGGCTACATTGACTATTATAATTCCAGTCTAACTAGCATTGAGTAAAGTAAAATATGTATGGGGTTAGATTCAACCATGTTAGTGGAAGCTGAAGCAACTGTGGCAGGCAGGGGGTACTGTAATGCTTCATTTTCAGAGCTGGCTAAACATTGAATTCACTACTTAAACACAAGTAAAAATTCACTGAGTAGGTTGGTAACCAATAACCCTAAGAAAAAGAGACTGATGTGAATCATATAGTAGATTGGTTGACCGTTTCTCATCGAGCAGAACTCCAGTGTCTATCACTGATGCACTGAACTTCTTTTGGTCATGGGCCAACCTAGACGAAGCACCCTATATCACTATAGCATTCAGTTTGCACATGGCATGCATCCATCTGTACCCAGAATCAAGTGTATCCTGGAGAGAGCAAATCCTTCCCTGTACCGCAGAAAAATAATTGAACAGTCTGTAATCTTACTAGAGCAAACATCATGGTTAGATGGCCTCTGCAGGCGGTGTTAAATCTTCGCTAGGTCTCCAACTGTGTACCTTACAGAAAAAGACTGTGTCAGCTTATATGTTTCATGAGAGCACCTGTCATTGCTCAGTACTGGTTTATAGCACTTAAATCATGCAAATGTGATGATTTTCTTGGGATGATGATGAATAATGCAGACCTTGGATTTAGCTCTCCAGTTTCAACTATTGTCTCCACAGATTCCCTGACTGGTAAGAGATAATCTGCCAGTGTTGATTTTCAGCAAGCATGCCAAAGGACCAAGTCAGAAATGACAATTGCAACTGTTTTGGAGTCCTAAAAGGCAAGCATTGACAATGCCAATAGGTCTAGCTTTAAAGGAATGTTGTATGGTAATGTGAAGCATTACAAGTAAATAGCATGGGGATAGATATGCATTATGTGGAAGCAAAGAACTGTAGAATAATGTTCACGTAGATCAGAGTTCTCCCATGTCAGTCCTGGAGGGCCGGATCCATGCCAGATTTTAGCATTTCCACATTTAGATAAAGGTAGTTATCTTAAAAATCTGGCATGGATCCTGCCCTCCAGAACCGACATTGAGAGAGCCCTGGTGTAGGTTAAAGAATCAGGTGAAAGTTGCATTGTCAAGCCAAACCTAAAAGTACATGTAGATTAATGACTGCCCTCCTCCCAACTGTGCTGCTTGGAGAACAAGTACTTTTTTTTGGAAGCACACAAATTCTGCCCAATCAAAACATGTAGTCCTGGCTCTTAACATGTGGGCGGAGCCAATGCCCATCTCTAGTGATGCTCATTTAATTGTCTGGCGACAGCTACACTGTCAAGCCAGACTAAAAAAGGAAGTTGTTTGCGAAACTTGCTCACTAAGAGAGCTTCTGGCATGGGATGACCCTTGGGTTGCTCTCTGGCTGCACACATTCTAGTAAAACATAGAAAGAAACCAAAGTTCGCACACACTTTACCCTCTTCTTCCATGTACCTGCTCCCATAACCCACCTCAACTGTACATTGAAAGAAAGCGACAGGCCATGTATGTGTTCAAAGGCCCACCATGTTCTGGCCTGCATCTTTCTGCGCCCCCCTACATTTTCGTATGAGAGAACATGCCCTGAGCAGCTTCAATTTGCCTGAAACATTGAGGTACGTGTTACTGAACACTGCGTACTACAGATATTGTGAATAGCATTACTGGAGTTAAATGAAAAAGAACACCAGAACGCTAATAACATGCCTCTATAGATTCCCCTTTGTGTTAAGAATGTTTATTGTGAGTTAACAAAAGCCATTGCAGTATTCACAATCAAGCAAAGCAAGATGATTGGTAAAATTAGAGGTGCCAGGAGCAAGAGACCACAAATTTAGAATATAAAAACATTAAACAATGCTCCAGCATTTGTTAACAAAATACAGATGTTACAGCTATTGTTCAACTTCATACAAATTCCATAAAATGCACAATATAAAAGACTGAGACTGTCCCAGCTTATGTAATTCCACGATGTTGTTTCCCACGCCTTACACAACATAAAACAATATAGTTTTTAGTCACAGTTTACTTATTTGTCTGTCAAACGTAACACTGTACATCTATGATAACATAATGTTGATTTAAACTGAGTTTATTCTGCACATTATATTAATTGAGAATTCGATTATATTAGAGAACTTCTGGTTGTGTTAATAAGGGTATATTTACTATCTTACTCTTATTAAAGATACCACTTTTTGCCACTACAGTAATATTTTTGCAGTTTTTTATATGGTGCAAACTTGGCTCTAAAGCATTAGAGCACTTTACATGAGCATCAGATTACATTACGCAAGGAACAATTAATATTTTTTCAGGTACAGGGAGATTAAGTGATTTGCCCAGAATCACATGATTTTGAGGTGACGCTGGGACTCAAACTTGCTTCCCCATTTCCCAAGTCGGCAACTCTGTCCGTTAAGCCACATACCCTCCTCATGACAGGCCCTTTTACAATGCTCCATAAATTCCTATTCTTTTTCACCCAAATTGGGGCTCTGTGGTGTGTGCAGAGTGCCACACCTTAGATGAGGAAAAATGCTCGCAAAGAGGCAAAAGACACAATAATTGGGTGCACAAACACCAATACTGCATCTCATGCCAGATTCCCACCTCAATAGCTCCGAATGATAAGCAAACGGTGCCCCCACTGCACTCTGAGGTATTGATTGGTATGGTAACAGAGTATCGAGTTTTAAATACCATTCTACAAAAATATTGCCTCAAATTATTGACAACCAAAATATGGACAAGGTAAGCATATGTAGATGAATATGAGTTTACTTCACGCATGCATACCTTGACAATATATACATCTTTAAGGTACTTCGATGTGACGTTAAGAATAGTATGTTTATGCTTACTAATATAGCCTAACCAATTCGATATTTTTGTTGTCCATTATTTTTTTGATACTTGTAGCACAATATCAGCCAATATTTTGGTATTGACATGTACTGGGTGTGCTATTTGCTCACAAAATCACAGCCAGCTCACAATGAGGCGCTGTCTGGCATATGGGCATCCCAGCTTTTGGATCTGTTTCCACAGTTGTCCTCGGATATCAATCTCTTTAAGAAGATCATCTGTTATAAAGCAAAGAATGGCAACAGTTTGGAGAAGCTAACTTCCACATGATAACCAACAGCCTGCATTTCAGACTATCATTGACAAAAATATGTGACATAAGTACTGTGTCCTAAATATAGTTTACAAAAATATCAGTCCATTAGTTGTAGGGATTAAATATATTATTTTCTTTGCAGATTTATATAGCGCAAACTCTACCCAAAGGTATTGGAGCGCTTTACATGAGCACCAGTTACGTTACACAAGGACACATTCATTTTTTGGTAGACACGGGGAGATTTAGTGATTTGCCCAGAATCACAGGATGCTGAGCCAACGCTGAGGTTTGAACCTGGTTCCCCAGCACCAAAGTCGGCAACTCTAGCTGTGAGACCGGATCCTCTCCCCAAAGAGCTCCAAAGGGGAAATATTTTTGTGAACGACGTTTACAATACACTATTTTTGCAAAACAATATTTAGGCCTGGTTATTCTGGTGCAATAGCAACCAAGAATCAGCAATTCCTCCCAGCTCTTCTAAGAACTGTCTGACTCAGTCCATTGACCACCTAGCTCCGGCCTGCCTAGAATGTTAACTTGTTTTGATGTGTTGTAAAGTGACCCCTTTCTGGGTAGTCACCCCCAGTTTTTCACTTTTTGGAGTCTCACCTGCTGGTAATCCTGAATTGATATTTTTCTTTCTTCAAACCAGTCCAGTTGCTCTTGTGTGTGAACAGAGACTTTGGGAGAATGCAACTGGTCTCATAGTCTCTCGGTCTCCAGTCTTGTGAGAATAATCATGTATTCTAACACTGGGACATTACTGTCCAGTGGCCAGTTTATGTGCTCTGACCCGTAAAACATGCTGAAATTGGCTTAAAACCTGATTGCCACATTTAACATTCCTAAAAGGCCATAGTTTATGATGCAGAAATACACCCAGGGTGGAAAGATATATGCTGCTTGTGGACTGCAGCACCAGTCGCTTCATCTACCACAGTGGCAGTGAAATCCTGGCTCTGGGCCTACCCTATGTAGCCTAACAGCTACCCTTGTGCCCAAACCTGTCAAAATGACTCTTTTGACAGGTAGGAAAACCTAATCTCAAATATTAAATAAGTCACCCTAAGCACACCTTGCTGCCAACAACTTAGGGTAAATAATGTTTAAAAGTGGGTCATGTGTGACATTAGAAATGGCATGCTCCCCACTGATTGGGCCCAAAATGACATTGTTGCTGGTCAGGCTGTAACTGGTACATAGGAAAAGTCAAAGTATTGCATATATGCTTTAATTTATAACTTCTGACCTGTTCCAGCTACAGACTCCACTCATAGACGTATTTTGTATTTAATAAAAGTCCAATCTAATTATGAACTCAGATGTTTATTAAATATACTTTTCGAAAGTTACCTTTACCCTGCTAATTTGCATTAGCTGTCCAGCAACTCCAAAGCCTCTACTTGCCCTGAATTGGGTGCAAAGGGTTTGACAACTATTCCCAAAGAAAACACAATGGTCTGGAAGTGGGGAGGTGTTTTCTTCAACTGCCAGGAAGACCAGCTGAGGTGGGCCCTAGAACTTAATTAACTTCAAAGGGGCCTGCCCAGTTACAAACAAATGTTAGGTGACACTTAGAAAGTCCAACTTTTTCCACCTTGTCAAGCTGGAACCAAACCCAGTGAAGGGAAATCTATCCCAGAGCTGTTTTTAAGTGACCACAGAGGAGGGGACTGTTCACTACCCTGGCCACACATCTGGATGGGCACACAGGTTCTGCACTAGGGGAGAAGGTGTTTCCCATCTTGGATTTTGGGAATAGGGTGCACGGTTGGATTGTTTGCAGTGGGTCAAATTGAAAATGATGAACAAGTGGGTACAGTTGCCCCCAGTCTCTTTTACCACATTGGCTAGGGAGTGCCTAGGAGTCACCCCCAGCGACTAGCTGGTGCCAGGCATACATTTGGCATCAAAAACAAAAAAGCAGTGCATCAGGTCTAAAGGAACCCATCACATTGAATAGGTCAAAGACAGAGTGTCTCGTGATTAAGAGAAATCTCCTTTTTAGGATGAAAACCCTCAGCCACCCTTTAGTAGCATGCTTCATTATAGGGTTCCTCCTCACACCACTTCCCGCAGGCAGGTGGCGTGGGCCACAACTCCCAAATGGGGAGAACTTCTTAAGGTCATTTATTTGAGGTATGGCCCTACATGAACTTCAAAGTGTGGGTGGATGTGGCAGAGTGTAGTATAGGTAGTGCAAAAATTAAAAAATACCTCATGGTGGAATAGCTCAAAGCTTTATTATAGTCCCCAAGGGGGAATATTAAAACATAACGGTGATGTGACTTCAACGCAGTAGTGATGAAAGGGTCGACATGTTACTGCCAATCTGGCAACCCTACAATGAGGTGTATGGTATTCATCAGGACCAAAATCTTTTCTCTTTATCACTCTGCAGGAAAAAGTATGTGACTAATGTGAATGAAAATTATTTGTAAAAAAGTCAAATGATACAACCAGTGTTCCACACTGAATGTGGGATATATTCACTGTTGTTATCGCACATGGGAGAAAATCTAAATTCAAGAGACAAACATAAAAATTAGATTGCAAATTCATATCCATATAATCGGCATGCATGTGAGTACCACAGCACAATGGTGTCCATGCCAGTCATGCTTGTTGTGTTCACTCCAAATCTATGAATGTGAGGGGAGTGTTTAACACACTGTTTTCAAAAGCATATCAAAAGTATATGTCTGTTCTTTCCCACAGCCCGTCAGGTGTTCTGCCTCAACTTGAAATTTCTCAGACAGATTAATATTAGGGCTTGTGATTGACAAGATCATCCGAGTTAATAAAATAAACATAAATAAAAATTATTTTCCAGTGCAATCCAAAACATACATGCAAATAAGGAAAACAAGCATTGGCAAAGCCACTAGGTCTCTCCTATACAAGAGCTATTGGCTTTGACAATGTGTTTTTGCCATGTTGTATACCAGGGTGACTGATGTTCGGCATGGCTAAAAGTTTGTGCCATGAAGTGTCCTAGAGTGGAGTGGGGAGGAGTAGAGTTTCGTAGACTATATTTGTTGGAGTAGAGTGCCGTAGAGGGGAGTAGGGGGAGTCGAGTGTTGTAGCGTTGAAAACAGGACAGTAGAGTTCAGTGGTTCAGTGCCAGAGAGTGTTGGAGAGTGCAGTGTCATAGAGTGCAGTGTCCTAGAGTGATGTACAGTGTAGTGGCATAGAGTAGAGTGGCGTAAAGTGGGGTGGGGTGAAATAAGGTGGAGTGGATTTAAGTAGTGGGGTGGATTGGATTGGAGTAGATTGGGACAGATTGGATTGGGGTAGAGTGGGTTGGATTGAGTGGGGTGGGGTGGATTGGAGTGGGTGAACTGGATGGGGTGGATTGGCTTGGAGTGGGGTGGAATGAAATGGGGTGAGTTGGATTGGGGTGGTTTGGAGGGGTAAATTAGATTGGTTTGGGTTGTGGTGGGTGGATTGGATTGGGGTAAAGTGGATTGGATTAGGGTAGGGTGGTTTGGATTTGGGTGAATTAAAGTGGGATGGAGGGGGTGAATTGGAGTAGGGTGTATTAGATTGGAGTGGGGTGGGGTGGATTGGATAGGAGTGGGGTGGATTGGACTGGAGTGGGGTGGATTGGACTGGAGTGGGGTGGATTGGACTGGAGTGGGGTGGATTTGAGTGGAGTAGATTGGATTGCATTGGGGTGGATTGGACTGGAGTGAGGTGGGTTGGATTTAGTGGGGTGGATTGGATTGGGTTGGATTGGATTGAGGTGGATTGGATTGGGGTTGGGTGGATGGATTTGGAGTGGGGTAGATTGGATTTGGCTGGATTGGGGTGGATTGGACTGAAGTGGGCTGGATTGGAGTGGGGTGGATTGGATTGGAGTGAGGTGGACTGGATTGGAGTGAGGTGAGGTGGATTGAGTTAGAGTGGGTGGATTGGGGTGGGGCAAAATAGAGTAGGGTTAGTTGTTTTGGATTGGAGTGGGGCAGATTAGATTGGGGCAAATTGTTTTGGATTGGAGTGGGGTAGACTTGAATGGAAAATATTGTTTTGGATTGGAGTGGGGCTGCTTGGAGTGAGGCAGATTGTTTTGAATTAGAGTGGGGCTAATTGGAGTGGGGCATATTGTTTTGGATTGGAGTGGGGCAGATTGTTTTGGATTGAGTGGGGCAGATTGAAGTGGGCAGATTGTTTTGGATTGAATTGGGGCAGATTGTTTTGGATTGGAGTGAGGCAGATTGGAGTGGGGTAGATTGGAGTGGGGCAGATTGTTTTGGATTGGAGTGGGGTGGATTGTTTTTGAATGAGTGGGTAAGATTGTTTTGGACTGAAGTGGGGCAGATTGGTGTGGGGCAGATTGGAGTGGGGCAGGTTGTTTTGGATTGGAGTGGGGTGGATTGGAGAAGGGTGGATTGGGGAGCGAGTGGGGTGGATTGGATTGGGGTGAGGTGACGTGGATTGTATTGGAGTAGGCTAGATTGGATTAAGGTGGACTGGATTGTGTGGGGTGGACTGGATTGGAGTGGGGTGGATTGGATTGGATTGGGTTGGGGTGGACTGGATTGGAGTGAGGTGAGATGGATTGGACTTGAGTGGGGTGGACTGGGGTGGGGCAGATTAGACTGGGGTAGGTTGTTTATGATTGGAGCTGGGCAGATTGCAATGGGACAGATTGTTTTGGATTTGAGTGGGGCTGATTGGAGTGCAGCACATTGTTTTGGATTGGAGGGGCAGATTGGAGTTGGGCACATGGTTTTGGGAATGGAGTGGGGCAGATTTGAGTGGACAGATTGTTTTGGATTGGAGTGGGTCAGATTGTTTTGGATTGGAGTGAGGCAGATTGGAGCGGGTCGATTGTTTTGGATTGGAGTGGGGCAGATTGTTTTTGATTGAGTGGGACAGATTGTTTTGGATTGGAGTGGGATGGATTGGATTGGATTGGATTGGAGTGGGTGGATTTGATTAGGGTGAGGTGAACTGGATTGGAGTGGGGCAGATTGGATTGAGGTGGATTGGATTGTGTGGGGTGGATTGGATTGGGGTGGGGTGGATTGTGGTGTATTGGAGTGGGGTGAATTGGGATGGAGTGGGTGGATTGGGGTGAGGTGGACTGGATTGGAGTGGGGCGGATTGAAGAGGGGCAAATTGGAGTGAGGCAGATTGGAGTGGGGCAGATTGTTTTGTAGTGGGGCAGGTTGGAGAAAGGGCATATTGTTTTGGATTGGAATGGGGAGGACTGGAGTGGGATGGATTGGAGTGGAGTCGATTGTTTTGGATTGGACAGGGGCAGATTGGAGTGGGCAAATTATTTTGGATTGGAGTGGGTTAGAGTGGGGCAGATTGGAGTGGGATGGATTGGATTGGGGCAGACTGTTTTGGATTTGAGTGATGCAGATTGGAGTGGGGCAGATTGTTTTGGACTGGATGGGTCAGATTGGAGTTGGATGGATTGGAATGGGGCAGATTGTTTTGTACTGGAGAGGAGCAGATTGGAGTAGGATGGATTGGAGTGGGCAGATTGCTTTGGATTGGAGTGGAGCAGATTGGATTGGTCCAGTTTAGAGTGGTGCAGATTGTTTTGGATTGGAATAGGGCAGATTGGAGTGGGGCAGATTGCTTTGGATTGGAGTGGGGCAGATAGTTTTGGTTTGGATTGAGTGGGGCAGTTTTGTATTGGAGTGGGGCAGAATGTTTTGAATTGGAGTGGGGCAGATTGGTTTGGATTGGGGTGGGGCAGATTGGAATGGGGCCGACTGTTTTGGATTGGAGTGGGGCAGATTAAAGTAGGACATATTGGAGAGTGCAGATTGTTTTGGATTGCATTGGGGCAGATTGGAGTGGGACAGATTTAAGTGGGGCGGTTCGGAGTGGGGTAGATTTGAGTTGGGCGGATTAGAGTGGAGCAGACTGGAGTGGGACAGATTGTTTTGGATTGGAGTGGGGTGGATTGGAGTGCAGCATATTGGAGTGGGGTAGATTGAAGTGGGGCAGATTGGAGTGGGGCAGACTGTTTTGGTTTGGAGTGGGGCAGATTGTTTTGGATTGAATGGGGCAGATTGTTTTGTATTGGAACGGTGCAGATTGGAGTTGAAAGGAGTGGGGCGAGTTGGGGTAGGCTGATTGGAGTGGGGTGAACTGCACGATTATATGTTAAAGCATCATTTCAGAAATTTCACATAACAAAGAAACAATGTCGCTATTCAATATGATAATCCTCTTCTTTTAAGAACAGCACCCATGAGCAAAAATAAAAGAAACATGAGTGCAAAGTGACAAAAGAAAACTTGGCAAAATAAAAGATAGTTAACTATAGAAAATAAATCTTTGCAATTTTGTTTGTCCTGCTGGGCACGTTTTTGCCAGTCACACGCCTTCTGTTTTCAGGGCACTAAGAGGTAAACAGAACAAAATAGTACATCAATCACGTCGGAAGAAGTGGTTGGCCACTGATTCAGTTGAATCAATCAGTGCTTGGCCCCTGCTCCACAGAGAGGAACGGAAATGATGGTAGGCCTGCCTTGACGAATTACGGGGCTGTACAGAAGAGTGCCACGCAAGCCAACAAATGGTAAGCAACTGGCAGGATCCATACCCTTTTTGATAACAACAGTGTCTCGAAAGTGAGACGCATGCGCTAGCGCATGCTCTCGCATGCTCAACCCTAAAAATGTAGCTATTGAATCCACACATAAAGTTTCGTCGTTCTGAGGGATGCCCTTAAAACAACATGTTTAGCGGCCCATCTTTCTTACTCATAAAGTTGGCACTCAGTCTTCTCATACTTGTGCTTAATTATGATCAATATCAAGAGTAATGTGAAGTCGTTGATTAAAACGGAAATATTGTATGTTGGTTGAATGAGTACTGCCTTCCACACAGTGTAAGATGAACCAATCCATATCAGTGTAGCATGTTTAATAGGTGCACTTTCTGCATTGGGACTTAGAAATGTTTTCAAACATTTTGACTTCCAGGCTTTCGCTGGAGCAATCCACTTGTTGTATCTGACCAGGGCTCCATCTCGGGTGGCTTGAAATCGCGCCTATATCCCAGTCTACGTTTCCATAGACTATTATTGATCACAAGAACGTATTTTTGTGGGAGTAAATAGCTCTATTTCCAGGAACACATCAATATCAAATATTTACTTAGTTTACTTAGCTATTGACATATTCAAAGAGCAGTCTGTAATCGATCAGGTAGTGGCATGCAGGAGGATTCCAGAATTGGGCCTAATTTACCCAATTCTTTTACATCTTTATTTACAACATGAGATGCTTTGGCAGAGTTTATTCTTACAGTCGATGTGAAATATAGATGGCCTTCCTTCCATTAGAAACCTTTCTCTAGAGGAGTAGGCGACAAAGTGCCTCTGTGAGAATTCAGTATGTTAGTCAGTGACCCACGGTCCAGTCCACAGAGATTACAGAATTCGTTGAAGGTAACCTAGCTCGGCCTGAGAGACAAGACAGACTCCATGCATAGAAAATCAGTGATAACAGCAATAGAGTATAACATGTCCACACAGAGTTTCAAAAAGGATTTCAATGTATTGAAAAATATAAAACAAAAAAGAAGAAAAGTAAATAATGAGTTCAAAAGTTATGGCAGAAACGAAATTATTAAAAAGAAGCAATATCAGACGAAAGGAAATAGTTACTTGGAGGGTCTAGAGTTCCTTAAGATTTTTGGTTTAAAATTGGGTAAATAAAAACAAAAGCGTTGAAAATCTACAATAAGAAAGTATTTTCAGGTAATAATTACATAATCATCTATTTAGAGGGTGAAGAGAATGAATCGAAACATTTGGTAGCAAAAATAGTCTTACCAAACAACGGCCACCAAACGGCTGCAATGCACCAGGAATGTGCACATCACAAACTCGGTTCAAGTGTGTTTGGAGTTAGGGGGCGTGGCTGGGATCACGATCATGGCGGACGCTTAACTGTGAAGCGCCGTCCTGGTACCGCATGAATCCTGCCCAAAACGAGTGTGGGAGACCCCCGATGCCTGAAACTTGCTGGCGAGGGGGTGCGGGTCGGTCACCGACGCTGATCCGAGCTGTGGCCGGAGCTTGGGACTGCAGCGGAACGGTAGACAGGTTGCCGCGACGGGAGCCTGGGGAGAGCGCCTTCGGAACTGCAGCAGGGCCGTGGCCCGTCCGAGAGCCCCGAGGGCATGGCTGCGTAGTGGACGCCCTGGATACCGGAACTGAGCACCCTAAGTGGAGTAGACAGTGGTCGGAGCCGCGACTGGGACGACGGCGGCTGGGGCATTAAACCGACGGAGGTCGGGTGTAGACGATTCCAGGCCCGGGCCGACAGAACAGAGGAGGCCCAGTGCCGAGACCTGTAGCGACCGGCAGCCCGCACTCACCAGAAGCGGAGACACTGCGCCCAGAGGAAGGTTGGACCGCAACGTGTTTGTTCTCTCGGCGCGGGGACGGCGGCATGTGCCCTGAGGTACAGGCATAAATAAACGGCGGTGACTGGGGTGGCAGTGATGCAGCACTGAAAGATCGGGCCCAGGCACCGGAGGTGCTGCGCGGCCCGGAGGCCCGTGTGGACGTCCAGGAATTGTGCAGCAGAGTTTGGCTGGGGACATAGTAAGCCCCCTAAAGACGAGCACCGCACCTGAAGAGGGGAGACTCGAGCTTGCAGCTGCTGCGCAGTTATGCCGGGAGGTGTGGCAGAGTGACGCCATTTTGAGGATCAGAGCGGCAGGCCGAGACTGATGAAGACTGCAGTTGAGGCTACCGATAAGCAGCAGAGTGAGTAACTGATTGCTAGGGACATGACACGAACGGGCGTAGTCCTGTGTTGACGGGCTGGAAGTGGCCTGGACAAACAACTGGAAATCCGAAAGAGACAGCAGGACACATAGACCCGCAGTGTGAACCTAAAGGTGAGGAGAGCTAGGAGGTGCGGCGAGCTCTTAACACCTGAGTAGAGGTGGGGGAATATTCTGCAGTTGGCCCCTGGATCTGGGTGCTGGGACTGGTAGCAACCAGTGAGGCAGTAGCCCATAACGGACAGGCCAGGCCCCAGCGCCAGGTGCTGAGAGACACCAGTAGCAAGGGGTAGACGCTTGGACACCATGCTGGGTCGCTCAGCTGGGGAACAATTCAGTGAGTACACATGCCGCAGAACCTACTACTACATGAATGATCCACTGAGTCTACCCTCCTTCTGTGGCTTTGTGTATACGTAGCTTGGTATCGCTGATGCCAGGATATCGTTAGGGACGACTAATAGTGGGCGAATACCCGGTTGGGCCCCGCGATTCCCCGCGGGATGAAGCCTTTGGACTGATACTTGAAGGGTAGGGTGCTGTGGAGGCCGGGTGCCCTAGGCGGATCAAAGTACATCTATCACACAAGGTACCATTGCCTTTACAACCTGTGAAGATGCACGGGCGGGGGACGAAAACGAGACAAGCAGGTACATTGCCCAACACCCGGGATCCCTCCCCCAGAACAGTGGTCAGGAAGCTAGGGACACAGCTGATAAGGACCTTTCCTTACACCTTCATCTAGACAAGATCTTGAAGGCAATCTCTGACACCAGGATGGCACGGCAGCAAGATATTGGGGCAGTGTATTGGGGCTGGGTCTCCTGCAAGCTGAACACCATAAATTGGCGGACAGAGTCAAGGACACTGAAAATACACTAACAGAATTGGTGCCGGAACATAAGCAGGGGGCGCAAGACTTGAGGACCTCACTTCTAGGGTGACGGAACTGGAACGGAGGGCAGAAGATGCCGAAGGTAGAAACCGCCGCAATAATGTTAGATTTGTGGGGATTCCGGAGGCAGCGGAAGGGGCAGACATGCTGTCATTACTTGAAAAGTGGCTTACTGACGTGATGCCCGCTGGTACACTATCCAGATTCTTTACCTTCGAGAGAGCTCATAGGGTGCCGGCAAGACCGCCAGCACCGGGCAGACCTCCCAGACCGGTGGTTGCCAAGTTACTTCACTATAGGGACAGGGACACTATCTTACAGCAGTCCAGATCTCACGGCCCATACACTATGAATAACAGTAACGTCTCCATGTATCCGGACTTTACTACTAAGGTGCAGGCACAGAGGGCCTCCTTTGTGGCAGTGAAAAAGGCGCTACGTGAAGCGGGACTGCAGTACTCCTTAATGTTCCCAGCGAAGCTCAGAATCGTGTTGGACAGTGCCACACACTTCTGCGCCACCCCAGATGAAGCATGGACATGGCTGGAGGCATATGGGAAAGGGGCTCCTTTGCCCAGATCTAAGCCGGGCTCAAGAGGCGAGAAACGTGGTGCAAGGGCGAGGTCACGCCGCCCCAAGAAACCGAAAGCACTGCAGAGGCCAACGGTTTCCCAGACGCAGCAGGAACGGGAAGCGGCTCTGAAAGCGGTGGCGCAGCTGATGTCACCTGGAGTCCAAGATCGAAGTGGAGACTCCTCTTCAGATCCAGTGAATCATTCGTCTAACTCGGAGGACTATTCAGGAAATAATGCAGGACTGCCGAAACTTACTCCACGTACTGCTGATGACATCGCCTGACGGAACGGGGAAGTGGACACTCAAAGTAAGATGCATGGGGACGTTGGGTTGGTAAAAAGACTGAGGATCGCTAAGAAGTGAATAGGGGGAACCCCTGTATCATCGATAAGACCAGACGGTTATCACGCCATTTTAAGCACTCTTGACTTTCCTTCCACCCCCACAAGAGTGCACCGCCACCACAGCTAAGGGCGGCGTACTGATCGAAATGAAGTTCTCTTGCAGGTTTGGGCAGCTGACCGTTGTCAGTGTGCTCTGGGTTGGGGAGTTTTGCTGTTGGGGTTTGATGTTTTCTTCCATGGGGTCCACAATAGTCATTTGGGTGGGGGCGCTGGGGTAGCGGTACTGGGAGGGGTGTTTATACTGAGGGATGGCTGGTGTCTCTAGCTCTGCCGAGGAGTTAAAACTCCAGACTTGGAACGTTCGGGGAATGGGCTCTCCCTCCAAACACTACAGTATCCTGAACTATATACGGCATAGGGGAGCCCACATAGTGATGCTGCAGGAGACCCATCTCACAGAGGTGGAAGTGGCCAGGCTCCGACGTAGATGGCGGGGACAATTATTTGCAACTGCATATTCGGCTTTTGCACGGGGTGCTTGTGTAGATCAGACCTGGGGTCCCTTCCAGGTGTCCCGGAAAATAATTGATGCAGAGGGGAGATTTGTTGTGGTTAGGGGTAAGTTGAAGGGCAAGGAAATAACACTGGGGACTGTTTATGCACCAAACCATGACCAGATTTCCTTCCTAGAGCAGTTCTCAGGGAAACTCTCTGGGATGGTGGCAGAGGATCTGATTTTGGGAGGTGATTTTAATTGTGTATGTGATTTAGGATGGGACAGATCTACTCCTCCTTTGAGGGGAACGATAGCAGCCACTATGGCCAAGGGACTAAGGGGCTGGATTGCTGGGTGGGAACTGATAGATGTTTGGAGAGTGCAGAACATGCAGAAAAGAAAATATTCCTACTACTCCTCCCTATATGACCTACACACCAGACTGGACATGTTCCTTTGTTCGAGTAGAATGGCCCCAATGTTATCCAATGCTGAATACCTGGGGAGATCCATCTCTGACCACAGCCCCCTGCTACTGCGATTTGCCCCTACTCCTGAGAGGGCTCCCATCCTGTTGGGGCGACTAGACCCCACCCTATTAGAGGACAAAAGCTTTAAACAGCTTCTCTCAGATGCTATTGCCGCTTACTTTGAGAACAACCAGGGGACCGCTAGCTCCCTCTTAGTAGAATGGGATGCATTTAAAGTGGTAATCCGAGGACAGTGTCTAGGACAAGTGGTGGGAGCCAGAAGGGAGATCACCCAGGAGCTTGAAGCCCTGGAGACCCAGATTCTGGCACTGGACAGAGAGACTGAGGGAGGGACTGATGTGCAGAGACGACTAGCAGACGTGAAGAGTACTTATAACTCCACATGGGATAGGCTGAGGACATTGGATTATCGGGTAGACCAAGAACGTCAACATGTGGAGGGAAGTAGGGCGGGGAGGCTATTGGCCTGGTTAATCAGACCGGAAAGCAGGGGAGCTCCAATCCCGAGCGTTCGTGATGCGGGGGGAAGTGTACTTTGCTCTCCGAGGGGCATTAACGGTTCATTCCGGGAATATTATGAGAAACTATATGGGAAACCGGGGGACATACGATAAGACAGATTAACGGAATATCTAGAAGGGTTGAGACTACAAGAATTAGACCAGGACACTCAGGATACTCTGGCGCTGCCGGTAAAAGTGGATGAACTCTGAGCGGCCATTAAAGAAATGGCGCGGGGGAAAACGCCTGGGCCTGATGGCCTCCCGGCCGAATTTTACTCCTCCTTCGTGGATTTATTGGCCCCGAGGCTGGAACAGATGTATGCAGCGGCATTAGGGGAAAAACAACTGCCACCGTCGGTCAGAGAGGCGTTAGTGATTCCCTTACCAAAAACAAAGAAGGAGGTAGCAGACGTGACAGAATTCCGACCATTGTCAATGCTAAACCTTGACTTTAAGGTCTTGAGCAAAGCGCTGGCGTCTAGGTTGTTGCCGCAGATGCAGAGATTGGTCCACACCAACCAGTGTGGATTTATCCCCTCACGTTCCACCTCTAATAATTTGTGGAGATTATATAATGTTTTGCTCCACAGAGACCTGGTGGGGTACCCTGAAGCCATAGTAGTAGCTGTAGACCTGGAAAAGGCCTTTGATTCCTTGAGATGCGATTTTTTACTGGCAGTAATGGGAAAGATGGGAATGGGAGACGGTTGGTCGGAGTGGGTCCGTCTTTTATATGAGAGTCCCAGAGCTAGAGTACGCACAGGTAACACGGTATCTGCCCCTTATTCTATTTACAGAGGAACTCGCCAGGGATATTCCCTGTCGTTGTTGCTCTTTCCTCTGGCGATGGAGCCCTTGGCGGACCGGCTCAGGCAAGAGGGCGAAAACCTCGGATTGGCTCTTGACGGGACTGACCATATAGTTTTGTTGTACGCAGACGACATACTGGTCTATCTCCGTAACGGATCGCGTGGGATCCCGACAGGGCTGCGCGTCCTAGAAGAATTCGCTGAGCTCTTGGGACTGCGTGTAAACAAAATAAAAATATGTGTGTTCCCGTTAAGTCCTGCTCGTGACCGGCCGCTGAACTTCCCATCGGATCTGGAATGGACGCCGAGCTCTTTCAGATACCTGGGAATACAGGTCTATCACCGTCAGGTAGACATGTTAGACGGGAATTTCGGAGGTGCCCCAGAGTGGCATTGTCCAAGATGGTGATGTTACCAAGACGCTTGTATTTCTTTGTTAACCTGCCAGTGGTGATCCCGAAAAGCTGGTTTAAGACCCTGGATACATTATTGAGAGACTTGGTGTGGGATGGGGGACGTAATAGGGTGTCCCTACAAACATTGCGGCTGCCACTTGCCGGAGGAGGGATGGGTGCTCCTGACTTTGAAGCCTACTACTTGGCGGCACAGCTTCAGTGGATGGCCAGATGGCTGGATGGAAGGGGCCTTGAGACTCTATCACTTCCGGCTGGCACTGCACAAGGGGCTTTGTTCCCTAGGATGCTCAGCCCTCGCCAGAAGATCAAACACATGGGGATACTACTTTCAGTGGCGGTAGCGTGTTGGGATAGATGTACGGCGAGAACTAGAGATGAGCCGCTTTACACACCAAGTTTACCACTCACTGGACTACCGCAAGCAGGGATGGGTCCCCCTCTTACACAGCGGCAATTACAGGGCTGGGAGGAGGCAGGAGTGCTATCGATCGGGGATTGCTATCGGGGTGGTGAACTGCTCCCTTTAAATGAGTTTCTAGAATACCATGACTTGCCGCCGGGACAGTTTCTGAATTATCATAAGATACGGGGTGCTTTGACGGCGCTGTGGGGAGTTGACACGAAAGAACCTCCCACTCATACGGCCTTCCAGGCGATGGTGGCTTTGGGCTCGGCGGGACACCTGGTAAAATGGTTGTACCTGGCCATAACTGAAATGACTCACCGGCCTTTGCCCCGACTACAAGAGAGATGGGAGGGCACACTGACTAGGCAGCTGACTGAGAGGGAGTGGAAGAAGGTCCTGGAAATCCCAAAAAGTGTCCAGGAACGCTGCCTTTAAACTCATACAATTCAACGTACTTCATAGAACTTACCTCACCCCTCACAGGCTGAACGTAGTATACGGCAGAGAAGACCAGGCCTGCGCCAGATGCTCGTAAATAGACGCTGACTTTGACCATATGATATGGGCTTGTCCTGGGCTCAGAAATTACTGGACCAAAATTGTAGATACCGTAAATGAGGTTTTGGCTCGGAAAATGACATGCTCCCCGGAGGTGTGCCTTCTGGGCCTTTTCCCGAGACCCAAAGCCAAAAGAATGGGTCATAGGTTTGTAGACCTGGCTTTCCTCCTGGCTAAAAGGAGAATAGCGCTCAGTTGGAAGGCAAAGATGAACCCTTTAATAGTAGACTGGGAAAATGATGTTTCCTGTTGGGCCAGGGCAGAGGAAAAAGCTCTGATCCGTGAGGATAAGATCACGAAACGGCGCAAACCCCTGGCGGAACCATGGGCTGACATACTGAGCGCTCGGGACACACGTGATACACCTAACCGAGGCTCACAGAGGAGCTCATCGGAGCTTGGGGGAATAGGAGAGACACATGCCCACTAAATACATGACGGTTATTGCTGAACCCTTGTGACACTCTGGGATCCTGGGAAGAGGGTAAGCTTAGCCCCCAGGCACCATAACACCTGGATGATGCCGTTGTTTCACTCGGTTTATTTGGTACTGGTCCTTGCCCCCGCATTCCGTGGGCCCTCATTGCTTTCCCTCTCTTCTCCCCCTTGGGGCCCCCGACCCGATAGAAGAATCAGTTGAGCAGTTTCAGAAATACCTATTGACAGAGGACCCCTGGTGGATTTACATAAGTTTTAGTTGAAGTGTCTAAATTGTGTTTTAGATGCACTGAGTTTGTTTTTTCTTTTTCTTTCTATTTCTTATTGAGTTATTGTAAGGCAGCTATACGAACATTGTTCAGAGCATGTAAATACGTAACAATCAATGCTGACAGCGGACCTAGATACCCCATACAATGCACCCTGCTGCAGCAGGGAATTAATAAGCATTATTGTAACCCTGGAAGATAACTAACACCACACTGGAGAGAACCACAGGGCCACATGATGTTGAAATCACCACTGTTTAATTCGTACTTATATAATATGTAACTTAGATTGTTAGCTGACATGGTTTTAAGAATTGTATTACCGCTGTGGTTTTGAGCTTGTGTTGATTGTATCAAAGACAATATCATAAATGCCAATAAAACAAATATTTTTTTTTAAAGTGTTTTTGGAGTTCAGAAAGGCTGAGAAAAGGACTGTTCTCATAATGCATACTGATTCTCTGTGGTGATATTGGAAGCTACCCAGGTTATATTCTTGCAAACTTCTTCACGATAGGTTTGCACAGATCCAGGGCCAGATGTACGAAATACTTATTTTGAATTTCCTAAATAGCGACTCCTTAAAAATCGCCTTTTTGGCAAATGCAAAATGGTATGTTTAAAAATAGAGATTCCTATAGCGATTCCTGCAGGAAATCACTGTTTAGGTAATCCCAAATTCGTAACTATGGGTCTAAAGGCTCATCGGTACGAATGCTTTTGCATTTTCCTAATTTGCGATTTCCTATTAGGAAATCACAAACTAGGAAATGCTAAAGCAAGGGTGACGTTCGGCATAAGGCCCCCCTGAAAAAAGTGGTGCCTATGTTAAGCGCACAAATGCCCTAGGGACATGTGTAAGGTTTATAGCACTTTAAAAAAGCACATTGGAATGCTTTCTTTTTAAATAGCACATGGTTACCATCGATTTTGAGTCAATGATAATTGCATTTACTAAATGCCCAATTCGAATTTAGGAAATGCTTTGTACATGTGCTAAGAAATCGCAAATAGGAAATCCCTATTTGCGATGTCCTATTTAGGGAACTGGGCAGAAATCGCGTTTTGTGATTCCCTAAAGGCCTTTGTACATTGGAAAAGGCTGTTTTGCATTTCTTAACGGTCCGACATTGCAATTAGGCCCATTAAGACATTCCTTTGTACACGTGGCCCACAGTCCTCTTGGGGAAAACCTTGCAGGTATGTTTCACCATAGGTAACAAACTCACAAAGTACCAGTCACAACTGGTTTTAGTCCACTACAAGATTCAATCAATCCATTTGACTCTGCAACACGCATTGTTCGGCCGCATGCTCTCGTTTTACAGGATCCACTTCAAACCTCAACTTCCAGGAGGACAGCAGTCCCCATTCAAACAAACTTTCCACACAAGACCCAGGTCGTGGTACCCATGGGAACCAGTTCAAGATGTTTTCCTTGTTGCAATCATCGAACAAGCCCTTACTAACAAGGGAATTCAAGTTGTCAGGTCTGCACAGATGTTCAGTGATCATTCTCCCTATTGGTCGACTCTTCAGGTCTGGAGTTACTGAAAAGTAGCTGGCTAGATTTTTATTAAAAACACGGCTGCGATTGAACAAATAATTTTTAGGCAGTAATAAGTTGTTTCCCACATAAAGAGCATCTACATTTGAACCAAACGTATGCAAGCAAAGCCATGTAGGACTTATTTTCCATCTACCCAAATCCAACATAAATCCTCTGGGTGCAATTGTACAGTGTTTGTTATAGAAACAGGCTCTTTCACTGAGATTTCGTTATACAAGACGTCTCCTCTCCAAGAAGCTTCTCCAATTAAAAAAGGAGCTGCCAGCAAGATGATTAAAAACTGCTCCAAAGGGCCACGAAATTTGGTGCCGGGCAATGATTGGGTTTTTGCCGATCGAGAGTAACCAGCCTTTAGGGTAGATAGAATGGCCATGGGCGTGAGGGGCTACCCTGTGGCTCTGTATCATAGAAAGTCAGAATAGACCTTGCCTATTCATACCCAGACAGTGGTGCTGGTGTGGAGAGAGGCCACCAAGTATCTGGGTTGGGAGGGTAAGCTGTCGAGATGACCCTACTATGGGACAGTGGTCTCTTGAGTGCAGTGGGGGACTGAAAGGCTTTGCAAAATGGGGGTGAATGGCCTGGAACGACTGAGTGATGTGTGGAGGGGACAGGCATATGTGTCCTTCGAGGTTCTGCAGCAAGAGTATGACTTCGGGGACTCAGAACGGTAGCGGTATTTGTAAGTGGGACATGCTCTGTGAGACCACATCTGCATAGGGGAACAGCTACCTGAGGCAGCCCCACTGGAGGACAGATTGCTCCCTGATCCCTTGAATGTAAAAGCAATCTCCACTATTTATAATAAGTTACTGTACAATTCCCCAGACCCCTTGGTGCCACTGAGGGCTACATGGGAAAGAGACCTAGGCACACTTAACGATGATGATTGGACAGAAGCCACTCAGTGCCCCAGGGAGGTAGCTATTAAGCCACGTTTTTGCCTGATTCAACTAAAGATCCTCCATAGGGTATATTATTCCAGAACACTGCTACACCGCATAGGGCAGGCTGCCACCTCTCTCTGTGTGCGAATCTGTGGACAGGAGGGAACCTTCTTTCATGTACTGTGGAGTTGCCCCATTGTCCAGGGATACTGGGTGGAGGTCATAAGAATAATGACACAGATTTCAGGACTGGAGATCTCTTTGGAGGCTAAGAGGCACCTCCTTAATATTACAAGTGAGGAGGCCTGGCCTCGCTACCACAAAATGTGGCTGGCCCTGACATCGGCGGTGGCAAATCGCAATATTGCGAGGAAATGGGTGTCCGCCACCCCTCCCTTGGTGAGGGTCTAGGAGATGAATCTTGATTAGTGCCAACGGGCAGAACATACGGTGTATCTCAGTACGGGCTGCCCTCGGAAATGGGAAAAGGTATGGGGGACTGGCAGAGCTATCGGGGCATGTGATTATACGGAGAGGTGGATGTTGCGAGGGTATTTCCATCTGTTCACGTTGGGTCTGCTGGAAATTTGTTATGAACTGTTAAGGCGAGCCAGTATGTGCTATTTGCTGTATACACGCTGCTATTATATAAGCGGGAGGTTGCCTTAGACTATATTACAATGTCTCCGTTGTCCCGATGCTGTCTTTTGAGCACTTGTTCAATAAAAAGAGTTTTAAAAAAAAAACTGCTCAGACGGAAGAAATAACGTCCTACCAGCTCTTCATCTTTCCATCCATTGGTAATGGAAAGTCTTAATAGTGTCAGGCATTTTTCAGTCCCACGAGATTGCATAAGTATATCTTAGTGACTGCATACAGTCCTGGAAAGGGTAATTATCTATTAAATTTAGGCCTCATAGAAAAATATATCAAATACTGTTTCGTGTCTCAAACACTCTACAATATATTTGAAATCCGTGTGCAGCAGGGTTTTTTATGCTAGACTTTGAAAATCAAATCAGCCACTCCCACAATCAAGAAGTTAGAGGTTACATTACTACATCAGAACAAATGGAAGAACAAAGACACCCTAAGCCACAATGGAGCAAAGTTGTGATTAAGTCACGCACCCACATTTTTATATACACGTTTTTATGTTAACGTCAACATGTGTATGGAAATTGTGCACAAAAATAGGCTATAAAGGGCTGGGGTAGCTAGCTATGGTTTCAAGAAATCAGTTTGTGGAATTGTTGTATGAACGAATTATTCACATATTCATTTCTCGAATCCCCTTTTGGGGAAGACAGTGGCCTTTCTGGAGCTTAACAAGCACACATTTTTAACATTAATTTACACATGCTGATTAGCATGTGCCCAGTTTTAGAGTGTGTTGTGTTCCTTGCAAGCTGAGTACACTACACTTTGCCTCTGTCACATGATGTCCTACTTTTTGCAGTTCAAGAATCGGATCGCTGAACCAGCGTGTTGTATTTTTCTCCTACTTGCAGTGCTTTAAATGGGCAGGTGCTGTTCCGGTACTGAGTACCTGCATTTTAATTTGAAACGCAGAGTACCTGCACTTCTCAGCACTGCTGCAATATATTTAATGGGTGAGGACCAGCACTACTCAGGAGTAAGCAGGTACTCTAAAGAGTGAGCACCTGCACTTCTATATTTCCATTTAACGCACTGCCTACTGGGGAAGGACATTGGATGATATCAGCAAGATTTGTTGTTGATAAGTGAGAATGTCGGAATGGAAACCTGAAAGTAGGTTTCACAAGGTTGTGATATTTAGCTGCTATAAGCGGTAAATACGGCATGGAATGTAGAGAGATCATTTCAGTGGATGCGTTTCCGTGATGTAAAACCTTACAGTTCCCACACAGGGCCTCACTGGGAGCCTGATTTAGAATGCTGAAAAAAATATGGCAAATGTGCCGTAAACAGATAACCGCATGTTTATTGCATTCCACATATCTGAAGAAGTGTTTTTATCGCTGAGAAGCAAAAAAACAGCAGTGAGCACAGAAATACAAGTCAGGTTAGCACCATCTAAAGGCTACAAAACTCTGATTACAAAGTGGTGGTCTTGGCCCCTTCTGCAGGGTAATCCCCAAATCTTTTGCCTTCACCTTCCTGTTTTCTGAACCCGTTTTTGTTGGCTTTTTGGACTCCTGTGCCCTTTACCACTGCTTACCACTGGTAAAGTGCTTGTGCTCTCTCCTTTAAACATGGCAAAATTGGTTTACACCCAATAGGCCTATTTAATTTATTTTTAAGTCTCTAGTAAGTTAAATGCTATTAGTGGGCCTGCAGCACTAATTGTGCCTCCCACTGAAGTAGCCCTTTAAACCTGTCTGAGTCCTGCCACTGCAGCCGGCAGTTTTTAAACTGCCATTTCGACCTAGCAAAATAAACCTTTTGCCAGACCCAAACTTTCCTTTTTAATACATATGTCACCCCTAGGATAGGTCCTAAACAGCCCAGAAGGCAGGGTGCAGTGTATTTAAAAAGTAGGACTTGTACTTTTTAAGTTTTACATGCCCTGGTAGTGAAACACTCTTACATTTGTTTTCCACTACTACAAAGCCTGCCTCTCCCTTAGGATAACATTGGAGTTATCTTATTACATTTAATAAGCTGTAACTTCCAATTGGGAGTAGGTAGACAGGTCGAGTTTGGTGAACTCAGATATATAGCACAATTTTGGAAATTCCACTTTTAAAAAGTTGCCATTTTCTTGTCCTAACCATTTGGTGCTTGTAGTCTCACCCTGTGTCACATGACTATGTGCAGTTGGCAGTTGGTCTTTGTGTATTGCTCCCAGTGAGACAAAGTTTAGATAGGTGTTGGCAGGATGGACCACTCTGAGGTAACAAGGGGAGGAGCTTTGACCTTCCACACTTGCACATCAAAAAGGCTCTGCCTCGGCACGCTCACAAATAACTTAATACTGGTCTATTGTGACTGCAGGCAAGCTGGGGCCAGGACAGGGAAGAAGGGGATGCCTGACCTCCTGGGGAAGTGGAAACCTCTAGAAGCTTCCTCCACTTCAAAGTAGGTACCAGGTATAGAAATTGGACCTCATACCCCAACTCTTCAGTACACTTCTTGACATGTGGACTGTGCAAGGAAGAAGGACTGGTGTACTGCTGAAAGGACTGTCACTCTTCTTGACTGCTGCTCTGAAGGACTGCTGCCTGCTGCCCTCTTGCCTCGGTGAAAAGGATGGGACCTGAATCTGTTGAACCCAGGACATCAGAGTGACTCCAAGGGCTAGTTGGCTGGCCTCCTGATCTGAAGCTTCTGGGATATAACAGGCTCCCAACAACCCTTCCCCTGCACCTGGACTCTGTCATCTGTGAGTCTACCCTGCCAAGTTGTGCCACCCCCAGCCCTGGACCTTTGGAAGTGGGCCTGAAGGTGCTCTGCCAGTCCACCTGTGGTTTCAGCAGAACCGATGAATTACCTTTGCTATGAGGCGCAACCCAGAGAAGAACTGACGCATCACCTCTGCTGTGTGAATTTCCCTGATACAAGGACTTCTCATCGCCGCCCACAGTCTTCCAGGAACCACCACTGCATGACGCATCCTCAACACAGGCCTTTTCATCGCAAGCCCCTCATCGATGGCATCCTTGAAGACGAAACAGGACTCCACATTGCAAGCCTGCAGCTTCATTTGAACCAGCCGGTACGCGACGCATCTCAACACAGGACTTTGCATCGCAAACCCCTTGTCAATTGCATCCTCAATGATGCAGGACCTCGCATCGCAGCTTCTCAGCTCTTAGGAATCGCCGCTGCGCAACATATCCTTAACGCGGAGTCCGCAACGCTCCGCAACCAGGATTTAAGGTACTATTTTTGAGTTCGCCTAATTGGTCCCTGCAGCTGGCTTGTACTCCACCGCGGTTGGCCTGAACTTGTGACTTTCTCCCTGTCAAACACGACCAGAGATCCACAGTTGGCGCTTTGTGCTTTTTGGTGCTATTTTCGCTGAACTCTTTAAACTTGCATATCTCTGATTATACTGATTGGATTTTTGTCATTTTGATCTTGATTTATTTATTAAAATATACTCTATTTTTCTAAATTGGTGTGAGATATTCCTTGTGTTGTGATTTCACTTCATTACTGTTTGACGTGCTGCATAAGTACTTTACACATTACCTCTAAGTTAAGCCTGACTGTTCTGTGCCAAGCTACCAGAAGGTTGAGCATAGGTTAATTTGGGGTTTGCTTGTGCCTCGGTCTGACAAGGATTGTGGTTGCTGCTTGAATAAGGGTTTCACCACCCTCAACCAGTAACCCAATTTCATACACAAAGCATGCCCTCTTCAGAAAGGTATTAAAGGGTGATGTGTTCTTCTCACAAGGCCTGATGTCATGTTGTGGTGCGTTTGTACGCTGACTTTCTTCTCCATCAGTGACCCTAGTTAGCACTTGTACATTTTAGACAGCATTGGAATTATGGAAACATATTACCAAAGTTTGCCAAAATGCACTTAACTATTAAAATGCAATCGATTGATCTGAGATCGAAATATTGTGTGGAAACAATTCTACATGATATACTTGCCCACATTCTTCTACAATGTAGCAGTCTTGTCTGTGCCAAACAGGGAGAGAAACAAGGAAGTACATAGAAGCAACTAAACATTAAGGGCTGTATCATGATGGGCTGCGCTGACTCAGGGCAGAGCCAAGAGCCTTTTATGCACCTGCAGTGTGCAAAATCAATTCATTCAACTGATATATCTCCAAGTGAGGCGTTGATTTTCAGACAGTACAGGAAAATATTGGGTTAAATTAATTCACTTTACGCATTGCAGGCGCATAAATAAAGCACTCTGTGCTGACCCAGTGGAGCACATCATTATACGCCCCCAGATAGGTTTTTGTATTAGAAGTCCCTCTTTATTACTTCATTTTTTTCGAATGTCGGAGCGTTCCCTAAACATGCTCGTCTCTAGACTGCATGCCAGTTCCTCTCACTTCTTGTCCACCAGTCTACAGGAAGCGATTACTGTGGGCCAATCCTGGGTGGCCCCACCGCCCCTGACAATGTTGCTGGTGTCAATTTTAGAGAAATAGTCTGTTTGTCCTTGTCAGATATAAAGAGTACCAGTAACTACACAATGTTTTGTGGTTTGTTTAACATTTTCGGTGGATGGGGATATTGTCCATGCTGGTGCATGCAAAGTAAAAAGAAGTCCAAACATTCTGCCAATTTCCTAATCCCCGCCTTTCCAGCTCCATTACGACTTCAACACCATGGCTGCTTTTCCCTGACCTTGAGAAACAACCTAAAGATTGTTCTTCATGGTATCATTACTTCTGCCTGCATGAGATAGAGGATTTGGCAGCATATGTTACATGCACTGGTGTGCTTTCTTTTCCCATGTGCCAACGTGAAGAGTGGAGTCATCTGCCAAAGTTTTTGCTAAGGTACGCAGGTGTGCTGCAGTTGACAGCGTGTTGTCATCTCAAGACAAGTCTGGTAATTAATTGGTAACATAACTAGGAAACTATGAAAAAGTACAACTCACAGAATACATATTTTATGTTGAATAAAGGACCACGACTGGAAACAAATTGCCCTGATGGCATGGAGTCATAAAATATTCCAATATCTTGAGCAAGCCTACTATAAATGACATAGAACCAATGCTGTATTTGAGCCAGTGCTTTCCGGTGTGCAGCACCAGCACTTAGTTGTCAACACCAGCACTTATGACAGTCTACCACTTGGTGGTGCTGCTTATCTAATTTAGAGACAAGCACAACAAGAACTGTTTATTAATTCAATATACATGGAAAATGACTAACATCTACCACCAAAGTCATAAGTTTGAGGGCCTGGAATGGCCAGAATTGTCACACTTGTAGGAGTGTGATGGTTAGTAGTTGTGTTGTTACTGTAACTGGCAGCGCTGACAGCAGTAATGAATGTGCAAGCAGAAGTGCCCTCCTGACGAGGGCTTTGGCACTTATGTTTTTTTACAACTTAAGCACTGCATAGAACTATAACCACTTCTAAGAGGTATTTAAATTGGCATGCATAATTCTAGACAATTAAGTAAGCTTTCTCCTTTAACATTAATACAGTGAATTCACACAGAGGAACAATAGTCCCTATCTTTTAGTGTAGTGTGGACAAGAAGGGAGCTACCATTAGCCGCGCTTGAAGTACAGAAAGGCAGACAAACTGGAGTGCTGTTTTAAAGTATTCTCCTGTAGACTAGAACAGCTACACATCACTCCTCCAATCATTATCTTCCTAAAGCAGGCTGCTGTCTGTATTTTACAAGCTCAATACACTTACGTTGTGTTACTGGATACACTTCTTTCACGCCAATCAATAATCCACTAACACAGCGTACACTCTCTCCTGTTGGTGTTATAGCTCTCTCCTGTCTTGTTTCATCCAACTCAAGAGCACACAGCATGTATCCCAGACTAACAGTGAATTTCCAGAACATTGCCACGCCAGTTTATAGCATTCGACCGAGTCAATCTTCCGAGAACAACTAGAGCAGGCATCTCCAACGAGTAGCTCTTGAGCTACTGGTAGATCTCCAGCTACTTATAGGTAGCTCTCCTATGTGCAGCCCAGCCTACTAAATTAGAGGTTATTGCTTGGATGAGTTAACATATGTATTCCAGAATTGCAAAGTGTGCATTCAAGATCAAAGTGTGTGTAGTTTCCAAGCTTAAAAGATGATGTTTGGAGAAAAAGGATTGAATTTTCAAATTCTATTTACATTCCAAGTTGATAAAACCTTTCTTGCATTACTACTGGCGAGCCTGCCTGATGCACTGAGGTAATCACCGCCGGCAGTCTTCCATAGGGTGGCCACTAAAGTAATGTCTATACAACACTAATAATATGAGTAGCTCAGCAAGATTCTTATTGAACAGGAGTAGTTCTTGTTATAGAAAAGGCTGGAGGCCCCTGAACTAAAGTTTCTTTGCTTGACAGTGCTAGGTTTCTTCTCTCCAGGGAAGGCCCAGGCTGGGATTTTTGGTCAGCCCTCATATACTTCTGCTGCTATGCATTGCACCATCATCCCACCTACAGTGTCACTGGTAAAATGATTGTGGCATAAGATAGGTGACATTTGATGATATGTAATTAGTGATACATTTTTATGAAAAGTGCACTCTCAAATTGAGTACTTGTGTACATGGACTGATATTCCTGCTAATCAAACAGTGGTTTTGAGGTGGGCCTGTGGGAAATGTGTTCACATTTCTCTCCATTTTCTCGAGCCTGCCTTTGTGCTGTGACAATCAGTGCATTTAAAACCAACGGGCCTCCCCGACACTGAAGTGCAGGCTCAGATCTTTGCCATTTTATGAAGGTAATATATCAATATACAATAGTTACTTTTAGTTGAAATTTTTACATCAGTATAATTTGCAAGGGCTTAAAATATTTTTCTTTTTCATTCACTCAAAATGTGCATTCCATTTACTGTAGTAGTAAAAATCGAACTACATCCTTGTTGAGAGTTCTGGGACTCTCCTGTGCCAGTTGAGATTTCTGGGTCCCTCCTGTGCTGGGCAACTCAGCGGAAAGGCAGATCTAGGTGTTACAAAGTCCATAGTGCAGAGACCTGCCGTCTCAGGAGCCACGCTTAAAGGCGAGGTGGCAACCCAGTATTCCTGAGAACCAGAGTAACTGAATAGCAGAGTAGCGCAAAATGTTCTCTGGGATTCATTTAGGCACATAAATGATTCCCTGTACCATATAAATGCAAACAGGACCCTTAATAGAATAAATGAACAACACAGAGTAAATTTCAAAACAAATAGTCAAAAGACTTAAAGTAGACGAACGTATAGGAATTATAAGAATATATAGGTTCTGTAGGTAAGGGCACAGTGCAAGTGCTGAGTGAGAAAGTGGAAGGTGCCAAAGGACAAGTATGCAATGGTCAATCTATATCATCATGTATACAATCAATGACAAACTAACAGTTCAGGGCTATGTTATGAACAGTTTATAGGTGACTAAAGGTAAGTAGACCGTGTGTGTTTTGACCAATGACCTCAATTAGGAGGAGTCTTCATCAGGACAAATAACAGGTAGCAACCTAAAATAACTGGTGCACCTGCTAAATAAAGTGGGTGCTCCAAACAATTGTATGTATGATGTAATCAGGGTCAATTGGATTACTGGACCAAACGTAATTTCTACAGTATCTATACAGAATGGTGTGATTTGTGGTATAATTTTAAACAAGGGTATACATTTATAGTGGTCATTTTATTATGAAGATTGAAAACAGTGTTGCCTCCTGGAGAGATAGAGAGATCACTTCTCCTTCATCCAATCATATCAATTTAACAGGCTCCTCAATGCATCTGTGGGATCAGGAATACCAACGGTGCTTGAATGCAGCTGAGGTAACATTTTGTGCTACTTTACTTCTCAGGGGTCTAGCAAAAGATGACTATGACTGAGTGCTATGGATGGGTTTAGACAGAGTTATAACAATTTGAAACACACATTGGGACACTTTGGATGGATTCCTGGGATTTAAAATAAATTGATATGCTTATAACAAATTGTTAAACAGTTAAATCCTAAAGTCATCTATTCCATGCTCATAAATCGTATCTCAAGAGCACCTCTGCGTAGTAAAAAGTGAAAGTGCAAGGGTGCATAATTCAGAGAAAAGGGCACCAAGAAGGAATGCATTAAAACTGTGCTGTGAATACAAACAATCTTGTAATCAAATGTGGTGTCAGAAAAAAGTGCAACAAACATCCACTAAACTCTGCTAACTTCTCATTCTTGCTGCATGAAAAGGCATTTTGAGTTGCACTTGATTGCATTGGGAGTTACTGTTACTTACTGGTATGTACCTTTAGCAACATCTGTTCTCATTTCTGCACCACGGGATCAGGAACCACCATAAGGCATCTTCAAACCCTTACCCTCATTACTCCACTCACATCAACCATTAGCTGTAAACAACTGCATAGCTACAATTTCCATGATCTCAAGAGGCATCCCCGAAGATGCCTCATTATCATCAATCCTCTTTAACATGTACATTTCTTTCTTGGCATACATCTTAGAACATCTCTTGCCATATGCAAATGGATGACAGTCAACTTCATCTCAACTTAAACAACTTTACTAATGAATCTAAAAGTAACATGGTTTTTGCCTTTTGAAAAAAGAAAATACATTGCCTGGGTCATCATAATAGTGAAATTAGGCTTTTTAGTGGCCTTTTCTAGGCCACACTGAGAAATAACTAAGCTACAACTCATTCCAAACTAGATGGCCAATCCCACATTCCTATGAACAAATTCAGGAACAAATCACAATACACCTAAAACACCTGCTCTGGAAACCAAATGGCAGGCAGAATAAAGTTTGATACATTCTTCGTCTTCCACCCAACCTCCCAAAAATTACACCGAAATACAACCAATCCACAATCTGTGATTACTAACTATTCCTGGAATCAAGTAATACATGATGGGCCAATCTACTCAAGATAAAGAATCATGGGACAGAGTTATAGACATTCTTCCAAATGAATTTAAGCAATTCCAAACTTCAGTCCCCTCAAAACAGAATTAAAGATGGAGATCTTCGGTAAATCATAATACCAATAATCTTTCCGTGGTGGAACTCCAGCTCACACCCAGGTTGAGTCTTCTATGCTTTAGACTCACTGGCAATTCCCTTTTCACCTAATCCTTATGGGCCTTAATCCCACAACCCTCTTCAGCTCGTAATATCCTCGGGAGCACAGCTGTAGAAGTGTCTTTACTGCAGCAGTTAGACCTTTACAAATATAATTATTAAATTAAATCAAACAGGTGTTTTGCATGAGGTTGTGAAGACGTAAAGGAATTTATTTCACACCGTGGAGAACTGCCTTTAAAAAGACTTGTTGTTGAGAGTATCCTGAAATGGAGACTAGTGCACATCAGAACTCTAATGGAAGTAGAGGGTTCCCAGATTTGACAGGTGGAAGTAAGGGCCTTCAAGAATGAGCCACATCATACAAATTCTAAAGGCTATTCTGAAGGTTTCAACACAAAAGATCTAGGAAAGGACTATAGGCCTGAATGCTAACTTTAATGGGGTACTTGAGAAAAAAGCAATGTTCAGTGTTTGATATTATTTAGATGGCATATCAATGGCTAGAATCTTTCTTCTCCAACAGAACTCAGCAGATCCAAATGAGCCCATTTGTGTCTTCTATCCCTATGCATTGGGGGCGTTCCATAGGGATATGCTCTATACTCAATTCTCTTTAATCTCTATGTATAACCCCTTGCCACTGTATTAAACAAATTTTAAGATGACCATGTATTTCTACACAGATGACACCCAGCTCAATGTCACCCTCAATGATAACCCGTACATGGATGGGACATAATTTTCTTAAATTAAACCCCATCAAAACTGAACTCCTCCCTGTTTACAATTAGTTTAATCTTTGGGACACCTCTTTATGATGCTATCCACTCAGAGAATGCTCGCAGCCTGTTTCCTCTCAACCTGTTTCTCATTCTGGGATCTAGGGCCCCAGGAGTAAAATGTCTGGTTATATTCAAAATGGAAATATGCCTTGCAAACGTTTGTGAATACCCATAAACTTGCACGTTTGTGGATGTCATGAATGCTGGTGCTCCAATATGTGACCCACAGCCCTTATCATTGGCAAACCGACATGTGCTCGAGCAGTAGAGGGAGCCTGGTGAGGAAAACAAAGAGGCTCCCCTAAGACAAGCACCACCATGGCTTTTGACTTGGTGGGGTGGGTGAGAAGGGACACAGCTCATATTAGTCACCATTTACTACCCTGTGACAAGCCAGGGGGCATTTTAGAGGTTTGCCAATATAGCCCATTCAGAGGCACACACCCATAGTATGAAAGAGGTAGGAAAGGCAGCATTTTCCTCCTACATGGCAGTATCAGCAATAACACATGTTGTCCTGTAGGCCAGTTCAAAATGTATGCCTCCTTAATGCATGTTATGGGATATTCCCAAGCCAAAAGGATGCCGTACATTCTGCTCCATCATTCCAGATGCTGTTGGTTGTAATATCCTGCTTTTTCCATATCTAATGCGCTATAAAAGATTTTGACTTGTGGTGCAACACAGTTAGAGAGGTTGTTTTTCAGTGGGTATGTATCCATGTGCTAATCTAATGTTGTCTCTTGCATTTTACCTTTCTTCAGCACTTCGCCAAGAATTCCTGACCTTGTACTGGTCTTCCTCAGCCATGTTTATTCTCCTTACAGTGCAGCTCAGTGCCAGTTTCATCATTCAGCCCATCAGCCCTCCTGCTCTTCAAACCTTCTGTCCTCTTCAGTTAGTTTTCTTATCGGGTGGTGCTTTCAACCACTTTTTCATCTAGTGACTGTGGCAGTTATTAGTTGACACCCATCTCTTCTATGTTTATTGCTGCAAGGGCATTGAGTCTAGCGGAAGGAGTCACCCTTTCCTAGGGCAAGTCCAACCACTTAAAAGGGAGTCACTGATGTTTCCTGCCCTTAACAATGGGTTTTCTCAAAGCATTCCTCAACCAGACTCCCTGTCCCATATTAGTGTAATATTATGTGTGAGTAAATCCCATTAACAGTGTAAGTTTACATTTATTTTTTAATACAATGTTAGCTTACACATGTAAAACAAGCTATTTACACACCAAGGCTTTACCTAGGTGTGCATATGGCTTTCCAATTATGGCTCCTTAGGACAACCTGGAGTATTCTAAAGAATTCACATCTGAGGGATACCAGGGAACTCTCATCCATGGACAACTCGTTTGCATTTTGTTATATGATCAAGAGATATATATAAGTCAAAATAGGGAAGATTGTTTCTAACATTAAAAAATATGACACCAGTATTCGAAGTAGTTAACAGGTGGAAGTTTATAGCGTGAGAGGTAAAATGCCATTTTGGGGAGCATCATAGGTTAGCGGTCTAGTGTTTCCTAATTTTAGACCATTTATGGACGAGCTGGCGCGAGGGCGCAGCAAGCGCGCTGCTGGCGCGCCAGGGGCAAGCCCGTCTACGCCCGTCCGCGCTCGGCCCGCGCTCATCGCCAGCACCCCTGCCCATTTTAAATCAGACCACAGTATAATTTTAAAGTACTCTAGAGCGCATCTACTTGACCTGAACACGGCAGGTAAGAACAATGATTGCATCTGTCATACATTCTAAACAAGGCCCTCCTTGCTCTCAGTCACCTGTCCCAATTGTAATAGCACTCTGCCCAGACTCTTATTTCAAACCATAAAGTCCAGCAATACACATTTAAAATCAAAAACTGAGAAGCATAAGAAAAACCTGCTAAAATGTGCATTGCTTAACGCTAGATCTCTGGTAAAGCACAGTATAGAGTGTGCTACACATTTAGAGGAACAAGAAATAAAATTGGCATTTATCACAGAAATATGGACAGACGAAGCCTCAGGCCCTGACCTAGTCAAAGCTACCCCACTTGGGTTCTCCAGCCACACTCTAAATAGGCCCATAAGAAGAGTTGGGGGGTTGGCAGTACTTTATCATAATTCACTGAAGGCTGTCTTTAATCCAGCCCCAAATCCAGCCTGTGAAGCGCTCTCCTATAGCTTCAGTCTATCTCACCATCACACCTTCAAGGACATCCTACTATATAGACCCCCAGGACCAAGAACTACTTTTCTAACTTCAATTGGTAACCTGCTTGAAGAAGCTCTCTGCGCCAACTCATTCACTATCCTGGGAGACTTCAACTTCCATCTGGAAACACCTACAGATCCAGATACAGTAGCCCTCGTAGACATGATGAATAGTGCCGACCTAAGACAACAGGTGACAGGCACCACCCACACCGCAGGGCACACCCTGGATGGAATCTTTTCAAATTACCCCCAACTCACGTACACGCGGTCACTACCTCTTGCCTGGACAGACCATGCTGCTGTACAATTTGTGTTGACACTTCCAGATCACCGCAACGACGCGGGGGCCCCTAGGAGCCAGATTGAGACAAGAGCCTGGAACAAAGTTAAGGGCACAGAACTAGAAAAGACGCTTATCGCTAGTGCATGCCCAATACCCACAGGAGTGGAGTAGGCCACCTCTTGGTATACAAACTGGTTGGAAATAGCCTGCAAGAAACTTGTTCCAGTAAAAAAAAAATTCTCCCAAAAGATCACAACAAACTGCCCCCTGGTATACTGAGGAACTTAGGAAACAAAAACTTATTTGTAAACTTTTCCAATGAAACTGGAGGAAAGAGTATAAAGAAGAGGAGAAAGAAGCATACAAACAGAGCCTTGCGACCTACAAACAACTCTTATTCAATGTCAAGAAAACGTTCTTTGCAAATCGAAATAATTTAGCAAAAAACTCGGCTAAAGAACTTTTTAGAACTGTTTCTAGCTTGGCCTCCCCCGGTCCAGCAAAAATTCAGTCGAGCCAGGAATTATGCGAGGACATCACCACGTTTTTCCTGAATATGGTAGAGGTCATCTTCTCGGCCTTCAACCTCCCTAGTTCAGCAAGGACAGGAACTTGGATTGAGGGAATTAAGCCAGCTTCTGGCTCCTTTGATAAATTCGAACCGCTATCAACGAGTGATACTAAAAAACTACTTACGTCAGAAAGATCAGGATCACCCTATGATCCTTGTCCAGTCTCATTGATCAGACTTGCAGCAGGATCCATTGCCCCATCTCTTACTACCCTGTTCAATGCTATGTTCGAATCAGGGCACTTCCCCAAAGCATGGAAGTTAGCTTCGATACTTCCGCTGCTAAAGAAATACAATCTGGACCCTAAGGATCCCAATAATTTCCGACCTATCTCGCGTCTCTCACTGCCAGCAAAATTGATAGAGAAATCAATGAATCTGCAGCTCAGTGCCTTTCTACGCGAAAACCATACTCTGGATCCCACTCAATATGGCTTCAGAGAAGGGCACAGTACTGAGTCTGCCCTTATAAAATCCACTGAAGAAATCAGGGAAGCACTGGATCAGGGGGGCAAGGCCGCATTGATTATGTCGGATCTCTCTACGGCCTTCGATACGGTCCATCGCGATCTGCTGACGGATTGTATGTCGGCATGCGGGGTCCAGGGTAAAGCGTGGAGGCTACTGAAATCCTTCCTGACCGACAGATCACAAATTGTGTCACTGGGTAAATTCTACTCCAAACCGTTTTCCCTGCCATGTGGAGTGCCGCAGGGGTCTTCCCTCAGCCCTACACTTTTAATGTTTATGTTTCATCTCTGGCCAGCCTGATTAGTGCCTTTGGCTTTTGCCTCACCTCGTATGCAGATGACATGCAAATTGTCATGTCTCTGCTGCCAGGACAGGAATCTGGAAAAGGTAAAAGGTTCCATGACTGTATGGAAGCAGTCGGGACATGGATCGCACAGAATTGCCTAAAGCTAAACTCGGGCAAAACTGAGGTCATCCTATTTGGAAACAATGCCAACTTTTGGACCCCTAACTGGTGGCCAGAAAAACTGGGCGGCTGTAGTAATGGGTAAGTTCATGCTAGTGTTTGCAGAATGTAGAGTGTTGTGTACGTTCTGTACTCTACTGTTCTGTTTAAGAATGTGTACGTGCCAGATGCGGTGTAGCAGTGTTGGTGCTAACACCTTTCTCTGTAGCTGGACGAGGTTACCAATAAATAACTATTAATCTACAATTTATGCTGTGATGTGATCACTTCAGAATATGGCGACGAGCGGATGGTAACCTCGTATGAACCCACGCCAATCGACTACATTGAGAAATCAAGGGATTTCGTTTTTGGTGGAAACCAGCTACAATTTATGCAACGTTGGAGAAAGCCTGCCACGACAGTCCAGTGACCGCAAAAAAAACCGCATCTACCAGTAAGTGCAACTATCTGGAGAAACTTTGTTTTTCTCGGTTTTTCGTTACCGAAAACTTGCCTGGCTGAAGCGGTCAACTGTCACTGCAGGAGTTGTGACCATTTGAAAGTCGGCGTTCTGGGAGCTCGAGCGGCATTCTTCGTGAGTCTTCTCCGAACGTTCTACTTCCTTCTACTGACGCTTGCACGCAGCGTAAAGACGTAGTGCTGCTGCCGTCCCTCACGCAGGTCACAACCCCAACGTGACGCCATTTTGGATTCTTCAATTTTGCGATCGGCCGGAGCCTCGCAACGAGTGATTTCTTTAGTCGCAAACTACAAGTTCAACATTTCGTCATCTCTCCAAAGATTCTGAACTTTAGTGAGTACATTTTTCCCAACGTTATTTCCGCTTTCCTAATTTTAAAAAATAAGACCATGTCCATAGAAACACCTCCTCGAGGTGACTCCGCCTTTCATCTTAACACCCCCAAGGAGTTTCTATAATCTCCAGGAGAACCCATCATTCAATGGAATGAATGGAAGGCATACTTCCTGAATTATATTGAGAATCTTGAGGATTGCGGAGGACCTTACTCACCAGAAAGAAAAAAAAGAGTTTTAATGTACTGCCTTGGTCCTGAGGGACTTCGTTTATATGGTCAGTTACAAAAACGAGATAGACCTGGTGACATTGATGTTTTCAAGGCAGCCTTATTTGACTTAGACGAGCATTTCTCTCCAACAGTTTGTGTTGGCGTTATGCGACATGCGTTTTTCCAACGAAAGCAAGAGAAGCATGAATCCGTTGAGGATTACGTATCTGCCCTAAAGAAACTATCAATAACTTGTAGATTTGGAACCCTACATGACGAATTTATTAGGATCAAATAGTTATGTATGCGAAAAATAAGGCCATTCAAGATAGATTATGGGTAGAGGGAGAGTCCTGTTTGAAAGATATTATAGCAATTGTTAAAAAGCTGAATTGTCGGAGAGATGTGCTAAAGTTACGTTAGCTTCAGGAAAAAAAGAGTGCACTGATAGTGTTAACAACATTTCTGAAAGCAAAGGTAAGCCTTCTCAAGGTTCTAACCCCAAGTATGAAAAAAAATGTAAAGAAAAAGGATCTTTTTAACAAAAACAAACAGCCTAATTATGCCTGCTATCGTTGTGGCGGCACGAATCACTCACCCTGGCATGAACGTTGTCCCGCCAGGTCTGCAAAATGTTTAGAGTGCGGTTTAATTGGGCATTTTGCACGTGCGTGCAAACGCAAGAATTACAAGATGGGGTATAAAAAGAATGTAGCTTGTGTAAGAGAGAGCGAAATTAAGGAATCTTCCTCTGAGAATAGTAATGATGAAGACAATAATACTAAATATGATTCTAAGAAACCAGTTGTTTTAAAAATTTCAGGAGAGGAAGGTAATAAACCTTTGTGCTGGGTTTCTTTTGGTGGTGTAACTCTGCAAGTGGCAGCGGACTCAGGCTCCCCGTATACAATTATAGCAGAAAATGGTTGGTCGCAACATTTTATTTCAGTTATAGGGAGTCATTTGGAAAATTCTGATATCAGTCCTGAGAGTTATACCGGTGAAAAAATTGATATGGTAGGTTTTAGACAGCTGGTTTTCAGATTCAAAAATAGGCATGCTCTTTGTAAGTTGTACGTTGCCAAGGAGGGACCGTCAGTGCTTGGATGGAAAGATCAACGCAAACTAAACATAATTTTAGACCCTAACAGTCCTGAACAGGTGTTAGTAGCATGTGAAGCAGAAGACACTAAGAAGTGGGTATTAAAAGAATTTCCCAATGTATTTAATGGTAAGATTGGTAAACTCAAAGGTTTCTCACACTCTATTAGGTTAAAGCACAATGCAATCCCCAAGATTCACAAAGCACGGAATATACCACTTATTGCTAGAGATGAGGTGAAATCCGAATTAGATAAACTACTTAATGCTCACATAATTGAACATGTGGAATCCTCTGAATGGATTTCTCCATTAGTTGTCGCTAGGCGGGCCAACGGCAAGGTCCGTTTGTGTGTTGATCTAAGAGGTTTAAACAACAATATCATTGTCGACCAGTTCCCTTTGCCTCGTATTGATGAAATGTTGTCCTTAACAAGAGATGCTAAGTGGTTCACCACTTTAGACCTATCCTCTGCATATCATCAAATTTCACTTGACCCTGATTGTAAACAGTTAACTGCTTTCTGTACGCCTTTTGGTTGTTTCCAGTTCCGCCGCATGCCATTTGGATTGGCATCGGCGGCAGCTGTCTTTCAAAGGCTCATGACACAGTTGTTTGGGGACATCCAAGATGTGATATTCTTTCAAGATGATATCCTGATTATGGGTAAAACTAAACAACATCATGATGATGTCTTAAGGAAAGTTCTACATGTACTTGATAAGAAAGGTCTTACTGGAGAAATATGTAAGTGCAAGTCTGCTGAAACTCATGTAACCTACTTGGGTCATGAAATTGGTCGTGAGGGTATTAAACCAAAAGAAAAATTGATTGAAGCTATCCTTAAAGCACCCTCGCCACAAAACAAAGACGAACTTCGTTCATTTTTAGGGTTAGCTGAGTTTTACTCAAAATTTGTAGAAAATTTTTCAGAAAAGACACATGATATGCGTATTCTCTTGAAAAATAAGAGCAAATTTGAGTGGTCTAATCTATGTCAACATTCTTTTCTTGAAATCAAATCAGCTATTACCAAATCTCCTACTTTAAAAGGATTTAATCCTTCCGCTAAAACCTTTATCACCACTGACGCCAGTGGAAAAGGATTAGGTGCTGTTCTTACCCAAAGTAATGAGTGTGGTGGCGAAAATGTCATTGCGTTTGCCTCACGATCATTATCTCCCACCGAAGAGAAGTATTCGGTTATAGAAAGGGAGACTCTGGCTTGCGTGTGGGCCTTAGAGCACTTTAGAAAATTTGTGTGGGGAAGAGAATTTGTAGTAAGAACGGACCACAAACCTTTGACAAAAGTTCTCACTACAGAAGTTTTGTCAAGAGCTTCTGCGAGAATAGCTAGTCTATCCATGCGACTACAAGACTTTATTTATGAAGTACAATATGTGCCTGGGAAGATGAACTATACTGCCGATTTCTTAAGTAGAATGTCTTTACCATTAAGAGAAATTGATACCAATTGTTGGAATGATGTATGTGTTGCTGGAATTTTTGTCAGTGAAGACTGTAGAGGTTTGCAAGAAAAAGAGTGGATTGATGCTCAATTGAAAGATGAAGTTTTAACAAATGTGAAGAATAGAATTGAACAAGGGTGGGAAGAGTGTGTTAAAAATGATCTTCTTGGTGAAGTAAAAGCATTTTGGGAAGTTCGGAATGAATTGGGGGTTGAGGGAATGTTTCTAGTAAGAGGAGAAAAAGTTATTCCTCCTTCTGAGTTAAGAAACAAGATTATCTCACTTTGCCATGAGGGACATCCTGGCATTGCCCGAACCAAACGTAATGTTAAATCTTTATACTGGTGGCCTAAGATCGATATTGAAACCGAGCGTTTTGTTAGGTCCTGCATAGACTGTGAAACTGCTGACAAATCACAAAAACATTAAATCCACCTTTGAGTTCTCTTACTTGCCCCAATTTGCCATGGGAGGATGTCGCTTTAGACTTAATGGGTCCAGTGTCGTGGAGTGATGGTTCTTCGAAACACTTCATTGTTTTGATGGACTTATTCTCAAAATGGCTTGAAATAAAAGTAGTAACGAAAATAGATACACACTCTGTAATCACATTTTTAGAGGATATATTTCTCAGAGAAGGGTTTCCTAAATCTTTACTCACCGACAACGGTGTTCAATTTAAATCTTCTGAAATGAAGAATTTTTTAAGTTTTGCTGGGATTGAGCACAAATTCACTGCACTTTACCATCCTAGGGAAATGCAGTTGTGGAAAGAATAAATAGAGTCATTAAAGGTACACTTCAATTGGCCTTGCGTAGTAAAAAGAACCTGGACGTTGAACTAATGAAAATGGTATGGAGTTACAGGGTTACTATTCATGATTCTACTGGTTTTAGTCCCTTTGGTATCATGCGAGCCAGAGTTCCCTTTTCTAAAGTGAATCCTGGTTGGATGAACAAAAGTAAAAAATTGAATGGGATGCCACTGACATAAAAATTGTATTTTGGACTCTCAACAAAAGAACAAAACGTTTTTCAACAAATAACATGGTGTTAAAAGTGTTACCATTTGAGAAGGTCAATGGGTACGAGTTAAATCTAGCAGGAAGATCGTTAAAGGTAAAAACAGATTCAGTGAGCCCAAAAAAGTTGTTAAGGTCAATAGAAACACGGTTCAGTTAGCTGATGGCTCTATATATCACATGAGTAAACTTTCAATTGTTAAAAATCCTGATGCCTGTAGAACTAATACTGAAGAAGCTACTATTATGAATGGTTCGAACAAATATTGGTGGTTGACAACCAATTCTTCTTTAGAACAAGCTTTATTTCCTGCTCAGTGTACCAGCCCTGTTCAGAATCCAGAACAGTACCTAGAACATGTTAATGTTGCCAATGATGGTATTCCTAATCAACCTGACATTCGACCTTTTTCTTATAATGAAGAAAGAATTAGTAGTTTTGGGAGAACCATTGTTAAACCCAAGAAACTAGATGATTTTGTTTGCTCCGTATAACATTGTACACTTATTTTTTTTAATGTTTTTAGTGGGGGGGATATGGGTATTGTTTCATTAAGGGGAGGGATGTGTAGTAATGGGTAAGTTCATGCTAGTGTTTGCAGAATGTAGAGTGTTGTGTACATTCTGTACTCTACTGTTCTGTTTAAGAATGTGTACGTGCCAGATGCGGTGTAGCAGTGTTGGTGCTAACACCTTTCTCTGTAGCTGGACGAGGTTATCAATAAATAACTATTAATCTACAATTTATGCTGTGATGTGATCACTTCAGCGGCCTTCCCAAACCCACCAGGAAGGTAAAATACCTGGGAGTCATTGTTGATGTCAAGCTTAACTTTGGGGAACAAGTTAATGCCGTTGTATCAGCCACCTCTCACTCGCTCAGAATGGTCAAGAAAGTACTGCCCTTTCTGCCAGCTGACAGTCAGCGGACAGTTGTTACAGCACTCATCCTAACAAGGTTGGACTACTGTAATGGTCTCTACCTAAATATACAAGAACGCTTTTTGAACAAACTACAACTGTTGCAAAACGCGGCAGCTAGACTGCTCACCGGCCTGTCTAAATTTGCTCCAATTACTAAGGAAATCAAACGTCTTCACTGGATGCCAATTAGGAAAAGGGTGCATTTAAATCCTTATGCACCGTTTTCACGGCCCTGCAAGGAACAGGACCAGACTATCTGCAGCGGCAGTTCCAATGGTACATGCCCAAAAGAACTCGCTCCTTAGGTGCTAAACTGGTAACGGTACCCCCCACTAAAAAAGCCACGTGGGGAGGGAGAAGCTTTATCGCATGTGCTGCAAAGGCCTGGAATGATCTTCCCTTCCTTCTTAGAAATGCCACTGATCTTCTGTCATTCAGGAGGGGACTCAACATGTAAGATCTCCACTACGCTCAATGCCCAGAGGATAGTAGCTAGCGCCAGGACACCTCCGGGTAACCGCTGCTCTTTAGAAATGCATATAACATAAAATAACATGGTGTTTGCACCGTCCAAACTTGGAGCAAACTCAGATCTCCGCTATGTTCAATAGGATGGATTTGTATCTTGAACTGAGGCTAAAATCATAAACTCAGCAATATATTAATGACAGTGAAGCAGGATTTGCCCCACAGGAATGACATAGAAAAGTACTTTTGCAAACCATGAAGGTTTATTAATGAATTAGTAAAGTTACAATCTCAAATCGAATAAATTAAGGAGAAATCAGTAGTCACCTAAATACAGTAAATATGAATATTATCCAGGCAATTCGATTCGGCAAAAGCAAGTACATTATTAAAGACATCATATGCAGATTAAAATTTCTGTTCCCATAAAGGGAAACTCCCTAATGCTAATAATACAATGCCAGCTTCTTCCATCATCGCGGCCTTCACAATATCTCACAAAGGACTACCCCCTTCCTCTGCCTCCTATCCCATGCAGCTGCTGAGAATCATTGTCCAACCAATTATTTGCAAGGAATTTCAATCACGATGTGCAATCTTCAAACAGTAAGCTAACAGTAAAAGGTTTGTGACAAGAACACAGTGACTCTGGTGCCTGAAACAAAAAGAAAGTTATGCACAGCAAGCAAAAATACAATGTTGACTTTAAAATGGAGTCAGGCACCTAGGCCCACTCATGTCAATGTAAAGGGGCATATATCCTAATTATAGTTAATTGAAAGCATATAAATCACTTTTTTCACTAAATCTAGGTGCAAAATAGCATGTGCACACGTATGAGTAATGGTTATTCGTGTTACAAATTAACATTTCATTAAATGCAAATAAATGATGGTGACATTGCGTAAATGCATTTAATTGAGACTAGTTTTGCACTTGAAGTGCTTAGTACAAAATGTACTGCTTTTATGCACCTCTAGATTTTCATAAAATGAATCAGTCGAAATGTGTACTATTTTTTTAGCTTTATAGGGAGAATCACCATATGTAGGAACTCATTTTCAAAGTTACTAACCATTTTCCAACCCCATCATGGCACACCATGTGCTTTTCTAGCCTTGTTTTTCATTGGCTTCTATTGTGGCGGTATACCTATCTGATCTTTCTCTGTTTTTACAGATTTGACATTAGCCTGACAGGCCAAGAATGCTCCAAACACATTAGGCCCTATTCACAAAGGAAAATGCACTCATAAACATGTTTACCAATTAATTTACTTTACTTACGCCTGTCAGAAAATCACAAAGAGATCCCTAGCAGCCGTAAATGCGTTATACTGTGGATTTCCCCACCATACATGCAGAGAAAGCCCCCATAGAAAACCCCACTTAAGGTGAGACTTTTCATGACCTTGAAAGTTAGGGAACACCCACAAACATACAGCTGTGTGGGCATTTACAAACATTGGGGCCGATTCACAGAACTAATCTGAGATAAAACCCTAAACTTACGACTTTTGGTATTCACAGAAGGCATTTAGTAGTAGTAAAGTTAGGACTCCTAACTTTACTACTACTAAATGCCTTTTGTGAATACCGAAAGTCGTAAAGTTAGGATTTTGTCTCAGTTTAGTAGTAAAGTACTAAATGCCGTCTGTGAATACCAAAAGTAGTAAGTTTAGGATTTTATCTCAGATTAGTTCTGTGAATCGGCCCCTTAGATCCGACCACTTTCCCACCCTGGAAATGGTAGGGTATGTATTTCTCCCCTTTCAGGATGGGAAGGGGAATGGATCACCGCCAGATCTAGTGGGGACATAGGGGAAGGCCTTTCATCCACATAGATGGAAAAATGTTTTCCCCACAGAAAAAAACCCTTGCATTTTCACAGAGGGCGCCATTCACCTTGTGCACCTTTCTCCTCTATGTAGAACTTCACATAGCAGGAATAGGAACCCACAGGGCATGTCACCTAACATTCCTAATGCTGCACCTGGAAACCTGCACCTGACACAGACATGCATACTCCCAGGTATGTGGGTGAATAGGAAATAAACATACAAATACATTCAGGCCGAGGAGTAAATCTCCACTCATATTTGTATGTTTATGATTGTGAATAGGGCCCACATTCTAAGTATTACTCTATGTATTACTGTGCAGACAGAAGCAGCCTGGCTGGCTCATGCACTGTCGACATTCAGAAGAGTAAGAACAGCAGCGCCCTTTTAGTCACTCGGGGCACGTTCCGGTCCTTGGCAGGCTGTCCATCAGCAGAAGCACAAAGGGTTCTTGTTCACAGGCAGAGAACAATGAACAAGGAACATTGTAACCACTACATCATCCACTAGGATTGGGAGCACAGAGCTCTCCAGAAGCACGCAATGCAATCACTTCTGCAAGTGCCCTGCCTTTGTCAGTGTTAAGCCCACTGTAAGCCAAGGATGCATTGAATTACTGGTGTGATGTATTTAATCTGGAAGAAGCAAAAAAACACATCCCTAAAAACACAGTCAAGCATTTTTGGTCACAGCCTTACTGTTCACTACACCCTGCTTCTGAGCGCCTGTAACAGGAGGGGTGGAGGGGCTTTCAGCAATGTCTGGTCCAGCTTCTCTCTGCATCGAGATTTCATTGCTTATGCGCCTTGAGGTAGATTATGTATCTGGTTCTATATTTATCTGGTTAGATATCTGGGGCCCTATTATGTATAGGGTGCACTTTCCCTGTTAGCACCTGGCGCAACTTAAAACAGGCGCGCCGGGAGCAAACAGGGAAAGTGTGCCCTACAACATAGAATGCGTTGCCCCCAGGGCAGCCGCAAACTTGCGCTGCCCTGGGGGCAGCACATTCAGGTGAAAAACAAAGTGGCTTTGCAACCCGCCTGCACTTTTAAAGGGGATTTCTGGATGGGTCCATAGGACCCCTTTCACCCTCAAGAAGGCTGCTATCAGAGGACACTCTGAGAGCACACCATCTTTTAGGTGGCGCACTGTCAGTGTTCCCCCTGACAGATCTTTGCCTCTGCTCCCAGGTATATAATATGGCGCAGGCACAGAGGCAAAGGGATTCCCTCATTTGCATGGGGCCACGCCCCCCTACAAATGAGGGAACGCCCTCTTGAGAAAACGCCGCTGCTGTATGTATGCAAGTTCTTTCAGTATTACAGAAGGGGCCGCACAAGCATCTGCGACCCCTTCTGTAATACCAAAGTGCCCCGGAGGCGTGCAAAGCGGGCGCAAACACCTGTTGCACCCCTTGGGCACTTCCGTAATACGGCCCTTGGTTTGAGCAGATGTGTGGATGCAGTCCGGCACCTTTGCCCTTCAAGTAGACAAGCAGCAGGAAGAGTTTCCTTGAGTGAGTAAGGTGATCCACTGGGCACATATTGATGATAATGTGACCCTCTCCTCCTTGCCGTATGGAAATGGTCCAGACGTGAGCAGATGCTCCCCAAAGGCACTTCAAAGCACCCAAGTGGCTGATCATTGTTGTGCCCGGACAACTCAAACCCACCATTACAGACAAGAAAGGATTTTGTGAACAATGCCCTGCCACCCACTTTCAGAATACAGGGAACAAGACCACAGGTATTCTTCCCAAAGAGACAAAATATGAGTGGTGATAAAAGGACTGCTCATGCTAATGTTTGGAAATGAAATCAGACACCATTCTAAATTCAGTCCCTAACCTGTAAACACTTCGACAGGGAAGTACCCTGCAATCTGTCACTATTATTCTAAACACTAGACATCCCAGGGAAAATTTGGACAGGGTCAATTGTTTCCTAATCTACGGATTTCCTGTAAAAAGGTAACCTGTATTTATTTATAAGGGGGAGACGTCCATTACAACGCAGGCATTACTTCATAATGCCTTTACAACGCAACTTTTACAACACAGGCACCATTACATCGCATGCTATTACAACGCATGTGCCATAACAACACATGCCATTACAATGCATACCATTACAACGCATGGTATTACAACACATTGGTAAGTATTGATAGGTAAGTATTTGTGATAAAAACATGCGATGTAATGTTAGCTGCGTTGTAAAGTCTGCGTTGTAAAAGCATGCGATGTAATGGTTTGCGTTGTAACATCATATATTCATTTATAAGGGCCTCAATATTTATGAAGCCCTTCATTAAGGGAAACAAGGGGCTCATCATGCCCCCATGCCCTCCACTTAATTCTCCAGCATGGATACATTTGAAAAGCTTCTTCACAACTTGACTGGAAATTGAGGAAATGCCATTCACCACCCTGGTAAACATAAATAATAACTTCTGCTTATCCACGTCAGTAGGCCCCTATCATTAAGAGTAGACCTATGTTGACTAGGTACCATCAAGTAAAAAAACAGAAACACATATGGTGACAGTGTTGACCATTGCAGCATTATTCTGAAGCATATTCATCCATAGCACAGACTTCTAAGGGTCATTAGCCCATTGTAAAGTATTACCAAAAGAATTATCTCTCCCAGACAAACAGAGAATCATTCACCACTTTGGTGCACATATCGAAGCATTTATGAGTGCATGTTCCACTCTGTGGTAAGCAAAACATTATTTTTGCACTTACTGGTGTTTATATAACATTATGGCACTATATAAATGCAAACCTTTTTCCCTCTTCTATACCTCCGCTATCCTTCTCAATCAAATTAACTGACAAATATTCACCACTCAAATTACTTTCATATTTCACTATACTAATTCACCACTAATCCTTTATGGGTTCCGGAGTAGTGTGCTACTCGCCAAAAGAGTGCTTCAACCCCCTGATCAGGGGTAACAAGTGCTATATATATATATGCAAACCTCTGTCCCTCTTCTATCCCTCTTCTATCCCTCTTCTATCCCTCTGCTATCCTTCTCAATCCAAATAACTGACGAATATTCACCACTCAAATTACTTTCATATTTCACTATACTAATTCACCACTAATCCTTTAATGGGTTCCGGAGTAGCATGCTACTCGCCAAAAAAAGCGCTTCAACACCGCATCAGGGGTAACAAGCGCTATATAAATGCAAACCTTTTTCCCTCTTCTATCCCCCCGCTATCCTTCTCAATCCAAATAACTGATTAATATCCACCACTCAAATTACTTTCATATTTCACTATACTAATTCACCACTAATCCTTATGGGTTCCGGAGTAGCGTGCTACTCACCAAGAAAGTGCTTCAACACCCCATTAGGAGTTAACAAGCGCTATATACATGCAAACCTTTTTTCCCTCTTCTATCCCTCCCCTATCCTTCTCAATCCAAATAACTGACTAATATCCACCACTCAAATTACTTTCATATTTCACTATACTAATTCAACACTAATCCTTTATGGCTTCCGGAGTAGCGTGCTACTCACCAAAAAAGCGCTTCGACGCCTCGCCAGGGGAAGTAAGCACTATAAAAATGCAATTACAATACAATACAATGGTGTAATTTCACATGTGTGTAAACATGCTGACTAAGGTGGGCTGTAGGTATTCCAAGTTGGGGACTCTTTCAAAAGGTGGTGAACACACACAACTCAATGGTTTGTGAGCATTCACACATCTCCTGCATGTAGTCTCCCATCTTCAAAACAGTTAGACATTTACTCCTATCAACAGCTGAATTAAAGCAAGGTTGGTGGGAGTGTAGGTCAAAGGATTTCATCCATGAGGAAAATGTGTTCCGACGAAGAAATAATAAAAAAGAAAAGTTAGCAAGTACAAATGTTCTCATGCTTAACATTTACCCATAGTGAAATTTACACTTGTTGCATTTCCAAATCCGTAAATATTTATTCATGTATGTATATTTGTGAAGCTGTGAATGTAGGTAGGAATTGCATTACTTCATTGGATCTCATATTTACAAAAATGTCTGTGTACCACCTCATCTCCCACACCTGAAACCATTATCACACTCCCAATTTAATAGACAGACAGACAGATATATAGATAGATATATAGATAGATAGATAGATAGATAGATAGATAGCATTTGCTTGAGGCAATAGCACTGGACACCTGCACTCTGAAAATGGTTCCAGCAGAACTGTGGTCTATTGGCTCTCCACAATATATCACATCTAATGTACTTGCCAAGGTTAAATGATTGTTTACTAAAGGCCTAAATCAAGGCTGTATTATAGCCCAACTATTGTTTTTTCCTTAAATAGCTAATTGATCTTCCAGCTATATTAAGTAAAGCCAAAAGTGTTTTCCAACCTTGGGTAAAAATTCACATATGTTATTTAACCTCTGCAGATGAGTGTTGTTATTTTCTTACATGCAAATTGGTTTACAGATATTACAGGACCACAAAAGAAAATTTCCTCATCATGAAGCAGACAAAATAAAAATCATAATTTTTGGTTGCCACTCGCAAAACGGTAAAAAAAAAACAGTAAAATTACAATTGGTATCAGCATCTCCACATTCAGGCTTAATAAACATTCAAAAACTTCTTTGAAACTTCATATGTACATATTAAAACAATATAGTGCAGGAGTTGGCTTTAGGCTAAAGAAGTTTTATTTAAACTATTGGGGTAGGGCTGTTGCACAGGTCAAGAAAGCATTTAAGAGAGTCTTAATCATTTTTGCTATGTAGCTCTGCAGTTTTCTTATGAACAACTCTGGATGTCTGGATGCAATTGCATGTATATTTGTTTTACTATGTCTACTCCACAAAATTGAAATTGTCTTAAATTGGGAATTACATCTATTTCTGCTTTGCTGACCAAAATATTCCACTTCATTTCACACATTTTTGGGAACGCTAGTTCAGGAACCTTAAAAGCCCAGATATGAGTTGAAAATTCCTTCAAATTATCAGATTCTAATAATGCAAAGTTCGTGTGCCTCGTGAAAATACTGAATCAATATGGACTATGTACTTCGGAACAATTCAAATTTCTAACCAATACTCAGTGGAAAAATATTTTATTAAAAAAAAAGGAGGCTTCTAACACACTGTTACCAATGCAGCTGTTCCTTAAAATGATTGTCAACGTCGGTTAAACAGTTATAGTAAAACCTGAATTGTTCATATTGTCTGCTGTTTTCTACAGTTATCAGTACAAATCAAAAAAAAAAATTATAATAATTTTTACAGACGGAGATACACAATACATCAATGAAATGGTCAAAATTTGTTATGATGGAAAAGACAATATGTTAACAGGCAGAGTAATCACAATTGTGAACATTGGTCACTTAATTATGAAGGTAGAACATACTGTTAATGTACTTTGAATGTACTTTGAATGCACTGTACATATACAATAAAAAATAAGTAATACATACATTAAAAGTGCGGTTTTATGGTCTACTAACTATTAACTAGTTGTTGATTATCCTCTTATTTGTGAGTACTTTAATCAAATGCCATGATTAACAGTGGCTTTATGTTCTGTCAATGTCAAGGCCAGCATTTGATGAAGTTTTATAGCTAACTTTTATAATGGTTTGCTGTACGTGTTGGTATAATTTTTACAAAGCAATCCTATAAACTTTTGACTATGAACTTCAGCTTCAAAATATTTAGTGATAGAGTTACTGGTTTTGAGAAGGTCCAAGTGTGATCCGTTGTGCCATTCACATTAAGCACAGTAAGAAAAAAGGCAAGAAATAAAGATACAAAAAGGGAGGGAAAGGAAGGAAAAATGAATGAAGGCAAAAAAGAGAGAAAGAATGAAAGAAGGCAAAAGGGAAAGAAAGAAGGGAAGAAAGAGAAAAGGAAAGAAGAAAGAAAGAAAAAATGGGAAAAGGAAAGAAAAAATAAAAGAAAATGGAAAAAAGAAGGAAAGAAGGCAAAAGAGAAAGAAGGGAAGAAAGGAAAGAAAGAAGGAAGTAAAGAAAAAAGGAAGAAGGCAAGAACAAAAAATGGAAAGAAAGAAGAAAAGGGAAGGCAAATAAGAAGGAAAGAAAGAGAGAAAGAAATAAAGAAGACAAGAAAGAAAAAAAGCAAAGAAAGAAGGCAAAAAGAAAGGAAAAAGGAAAGAAAAAAGAAAAGGAGGAAAGAAAAAGGAAAGAAAGAATGGAAAAAATAAGAGGGAAAGAAAGAATGAAAGAGGGTTCACAGTATAAAATATTGGATACTGAAACCCAAATTACACCCCACCTATGTTTGCAATAAACTGTTACAAATGTGCTGCACATTAAACGTGATAACGAAAAAAAACATTTTTGCCTTAAATTATGGGTTTTAGTCCAAAACATTCTGCATGTTATCTTTGCCCCTCCAGCTACATCTAAAAAAAAACATCTAAAAAAACCTCCATCTAAAAAAAACCATTATCTGCTACTTGCTTGTCCGACTTTGCTCCTATATTCTTGTCGGGAAAATCCCTAATCTAAATTTAATATATAGGGAACAGCGTGATTTTGGATGCAAATAGACAAAATAGGTCATACACACAGGAGTCTCTATAGCCAGATAGCTAGATGTTAAACTACCCATCTAAGGAGGTCATTAGGATGGCGGGCGGACTTTAGTCCGCCCGCCATCCTCGTGGTGCTGGGACCGGCCGCCAGATGTGCGGCGGTCCCGCACCGCTGATTAGGATGCGACCGCCACCCTGGCGGTCGCATTCCGCATATTTGACATTGCGGCGGGTGCTGCTTACAGCAGCACCCGCCGCAATGCCAAATGAGCATGTTGTGCATTCCCATGCACAACGTGGCAGGCACCGCGAGGTGCCTGCCACCTTGTACATGGAACTGCAGGGGGTACCATGGGTTCCCCCCAAGTGCACCCCCCACCTCCCCACCCCCCTGGGGGCCCGTAACGGGCCCCCAAAGCACATCTCTGCCAGCCTTTCCATGGCGGCATCGCCGCCATGGAAAGGCCTTTTGAAACACACATCCTAATATGGATGGCGGTGCCTGCTAGGCACTGCCACCATATTAAGGCCCAATTCCGCCCAGCCGGCAATCGGAACGATTGCCGACCGGCAGTAAAGCGGCAGACGGACTTTCCGTCCGCCGCGGTACCCCCCGCCATAATAATATGGCGGGGTAATTCAGGTTGGGATGGCGGGCGGATCGCCACCGCCGGGCCGGCGGTGGCGATCCGCCCGCCATCCTAATGACCCCCTTAGTTGTGTTCTCTTCCTTATTAGATTTCTTAGCTCGATATGCCACCTTCACACAATTACAGTAGGCATCAGTTACACATAAATCCCATAGGGGTCCTTTCGCTCTGCCACTAGGTTTTCTAATTTATTTTTTGTATTTATTTATTTGCTTTACTTATCCATTTATTTAGTACAAAGAAGGACATGCGAGCTGTTCGACCAGAAATGCTCCTACATGATTAAATCAGTATAGTACATTCTATAGTATGAGGACTTGTCGTGAATGAAACATTCAAATCAACCTCAGCTACACCTAAATCCTAACTCAGCTGCAACCAAACCCTCTTTCATGGCACCTCTCTCCCCCACTATGGAAGTCACTTCCAAAAGACCTTTCATTGGTCCACCAAGGCACACGGTACATCTTTAATCATTGCAATATCATCTGGCCCATATACCTCCTTGTGAATGGAAGCCTCACTCCTACTATTGCCCTCGGTGCATGTGACCTGGTGTAAGTAAGTAAGTAAAAAAATGTATTGTTTTTGATTAATTAAAACCATTACAAAAGTACATTCTAAAAAAACATTTTGATAAATTGATTTTTCGATCAATGCTCTATTAAAAGATTTTTGTGTGTTGATGCACACGTGCGTAAGTTAAAAAGTACAGAGTGTCCAAAGTTCATTTTGCTGGGAGCCTGTGAGGAATTATACGCTGGTTGTGGTACCAAGCATCTTTTGCTTGGATGCTACTAGAAGTAAGAACTTAACAAGCTTCCCATTTAGTTGTGGATCCATTGGGTTGAAGCATGCGAGTACTGCTTGTCTCCGGGTGCATATGCCTCGTTCGTTAAAATGAGTTTTTAGCAGGCCAACCCTTTCCTCATTTAGCTTAATGCAGGAACATATTATGTGTTCAATGTCCTCCTTTCCAACTCCGCACAGCCGGCATGAGTTCCCGTAGTTCTTTCTCAGCCATGGCGGAAGATGGGGTATGGCTGGCAGGATTCCTAACCTGTGTTTTAGAAAGGCTTCTTTAGACTTCCTAGAGTACCCCAGTTCAAAGTATGCCTGTGATCCAAATGATTTGTAACTGGACAGAGTCATCCATGCATGGCTCCTGTATGCAAAAGCGGCTTTGTCTTCTATGAGAGAAAGTTTCTTGATGACCTTGTTTGTGACGAGTTTAAAGTGCAAGTGCGTTGTTGGGGTTTCCCACAGGTCGGCTAGTCCCGTTGTGGTGAGCGATTCTTCCAAGTAGGCTTTAGCCTGCGAGGTAGATGTGCTGCACAGTTCCTGCCAGAGCTGGTGGTTCAGTGTGTTTTGTGGCGGAGTTCTTAATTTTGTGCCAGCACTTAATGTACGAGCCCCGCCTTGCGAGGAGTTGCTTCGTTAAACCAAGCTCGAGCCGAATCTGTGCTGGCAACGTATAAGGTGGTAGGTTTAACATTACTCTGTACGCTTTTGCCATGGTGGTGTCCAGCAGTAAAGCATTCCTGCCTCTCAAAACCTCGCTGCCATATGTAACTGATGATGGAATTTTTGCTTGCGCAACACGGAGAAGTGGGGCGAATGTTGGTCCTGTCAGTTTTGTTTTAAGTTGTCTTAGCGTGGTCGCAATCGTCATACCTTTCCTCTTGATGGCATCCAGCTGATTCGTGAATTGGCCCCCCTTGTCGATCATAACACCTAGGTACTTATACACATCGCAGTTGGTAATTGCGGTTTTTCCTAGTGACCTGGTGCAGTAGTGGAAAAGATGGGACTTTTGTGTTAGTGGTATTGGTGGCTATGTTGTGCAGAGTGCAGGGAATGGCTATAGAGAAAGCCCTGGTTGGCCACTGTTGTGAGTGTATACTGTTGTGGGAAGATCAGTATATGAACACAGGCTTTGAGCTGGACACCATGCCAGGTCTGCTGTGGTCTATGCATTTAACTATGCAACTGTTATTTCAACTGTTATTTCAACTGTTCCCTGCTAGTACTGCGGGCCCTTGGTTAATCCTTACTCGTACCCACTGGTTCTGTATTTTCTTGGCTTCAATCTTATATCTCTCACTTATTTGACGGGAGCTTCCTTCCCTAGATTTATCATCTGTGTTTTTCACTTATCTTACAAACTCTCTCCCTTGTATAAGGCCCCTGTGTTTACTCTCTTGTATTCTCCATTTGTATTCATCCACTGCAATCCCACCTTTATCCCTTTTCTGCAGCCCTGTGGATTGCATGTCACTATATCATCTACAGAAATATTATCTAAAATAGATATTGTGCCCTAAGTATTATTTACAAAAATATCAACCCATTGGTTGTGACTTAAATCATGTGTGGTGGAATTTTTGTCTGCGATGTTAGGACAGTTGATATTCTGAAACAAATATTTTGACACCATGCTTCCTTCCATTAATTTCCGAGCGTATTCTTCCACCTGTATCCCACATAATTTCCATGCATCCTGTCTCGGTTTTTCCCCTTGTATTCCACACCTGTAGACTTTCCATATCTTCACTTGTACAACTTGTTTACTCCCCAGTCTGTCTGCTTCCTCCTGCTTATTTCCTATCTGTATTCTTCCTCTGTAACCCAGCTTCATAACTTCCACGCATCCCCGCCTCTGTGCATTTCCCTTGTATTCCCCCTCTGTAGGCTTCGTCACTTGTATACTCCTCTGTCTGTGTCCTTCTTCCATTTATTTCTCATCTGTATTCTACCTCTGTATCCCAGCTTCATAACTTCCTGTGTCTGTGCTCTTTCCCTTGTGTTTCACACCCGCAGGTTTTCCCGATATGTCACTTTCTACTTCCTCCCTTTTGTTCCCCTGCTATAATCTTCCCTTGTATCTCAACTTTATTACTTCCATGCACCCCGTCGTCGTGCTCTTTCCCTTGTATTTCACACCTGCAGGTTTCCCCTACATTCCCACCTTTATCACTTATCTGCTTCCTCCCTTTTGTTCCCCATCTATAGTCTTCCCCTGTATCCCACCTTTATACCTTCTGTGTGTTCTTTCCCTTGTACTTCACACCTGCATCCTTCTCCTGTACCTGTATGTATCCCCACCTCATGCGCCTGTCTGCTCCCTCCACTGCCTTCCAGTCGCGGTCGGTGTAGGTGTGCCGGCCGGGCGGTGACGTGGGGCGGGGGAGGGGCAGGGTGGGGGGTAGCAAAGTATGGATTACGGTCCTATACAGGTAAGTAAACATTTAAATCAATAAAACGAATTTCGTTGCGCGCACTGCATCGCATTTGGCGATGCAGTGCGCCCAAATGCGCACTCCATGAAGGGACTCCATGTGGCATGTGGCGGCCATACAAATCGCTAAGTGAAACAAACAAAAAAAAAGAATGCTCTACAAAATGGAATCCTGTCGCGATTTCCTGTTTTTTCACCACTAGCTATCCTGCATTTCCTATTAAAAAAAAACTTTGCACAACAAATTTTAAAATAAAATTATTGCATGGGTTTAGAGGCTGATGTTTCTTTATTGCATTTGTGATAATGATTATATTTTTCTTGGAAAGGAATAGCAACCCTTCCCGGTGTGTCCTATTGTGCAAGTGATAGCAGGGTGGGAGGAGCATTTTAAAAGATTATAACTGCCAATGTCATAACTCTTGGGCAGAAAAGCAGATATGTGTAGGCTAATGACATTACAGACACACTTTGGAAGACAGCCTTTTGACAGGTTAAGCAAGTTTCAAGAAATGCCAAATGTAACTTGGTGCATGTCACACACAGCTACCCACTTTACTGCTTAATCTGTAAAAGTAAGAAGAGGGGTCCAAAAATGTCTTTGGAGTCCGTCGTTGGTTCTGCTAACTGCTGTCTTTTTTAATATCAAGGTACTCAACTTTGATTCCTCCTCATTCCTTAATGGTCTTTCACCCTACATTTACTGTCTCTTTATCTCACCCTCGCATGTTCTCTTTCATCTCCTCTTTCTACATTTCTCATTGTTTCCTATTTCTGCCTTCCTCCTTCTTTCTCCATTCTGTGGCTTTCTTTCTCATGGTCAAAGTCTGATGATGAAGCCTGCATCCCGAAAAATCTGTGCCGGTACCCACCACCTGCACCTAGCAGCACAAATTAAACACTCTCCTTAGACATGAATATGATTGATGGGGGGAAGCCTGAAGGGTGTACTAATGAAGGGCGACATTTTCTCATGGTATGCCTTTGCAGTGTTACCCAATTGTATTGGTTGATGTTGATGGTGCTGATGGTGGTGGTAACGGGGAAAGGAAAAGTATATGTTTTCACGATATTGGTTGGTTTGAACTATTTTCAGTTAAGAAAAAAGCAATAACCTTAAACAATGTGTAGACTTAGCCGTCTTACTCTCTAAGGAGACAATGGCGAGGACTTCAAGCATTGAACCATCGGCGAAGCAATGGACAAATGACGTAAAAATCTGGTTGCTGCTGAGCGGATGTATAAGTAGAAGTAGAAGATAAAAGAAGGATTGAGGATGGCCAGTGCAGAATGAACTTTTATGGTGGATGTTCTGTTATCAGAAGGTCTAAATATAGATAAGGCATTAAGTTGCTGTCTTAATAAACAGTGACCTGTAACTGTGTAAAACAGATTAAAAAAATCTTAGCTTCAAAGTTCCGCTATTTCAAGTGTATAGTACTATTCTGAGTGAATTTGTAATATTAAGTTTATTGTTAGTGTCCATTTTGTATATTTAACTAGACATAAGATTTTAATTAGCTATGGGGAGCTGTTCAATAAATTGACTGCATGAACCTGCCTGCCAATTCATTTTCTCTGTATGATACAGACACAGGGGCCGATTCCGATCTCGGCCGGTAGGGCTCCGAATCGGATTCGGCTTTACCGGATCCGATCCGGAGCCCTGTTTCCCGACCGAATCGTACGCGGGTCCGGCCGAGCGAGTACGATGCGAATTCGCGGACCGACTCGTCCGGGCGTCCCGACCGCTCCGACCGACTCGTTCCCGGCTCGAACTGCACCGACCGACTCGCTCGGACTCGACTCGCACCGCGCAATGGAGACGTTCCCCGGCCGGGTGAGTACGATGCGCGCCGTGAGCAGTCCGACCGAGCCGCGCACTCCGGCTCGAAAGAGCTGTCGGAGCCGTACTTTGGGGGTCCGTGTCGGACCCCCCTGTACGCGTAGCCGCGCGAAGTCGCACACAGGGGGACCCATGGGTCCCCCTACCTGTGCGTGTACGGCGCGAATCGCTCGCCGCGTACCCGCTGTAGGAGGCGCACTTGTCCGACTCGCACCCATTGAGTCAATGGGAGCCCGCGTATGCGTTGTACGACCGGCTCCCATTGACTTCAATGGGAGTCCGACCGACTCGGGTCCGATGGCATACGTGCGCATCGTACTCGTTCGGTCGGACTGCACGGGTCCGATTCGGTCGGAATTCTCTCCGGGTCCGGCTCGGTCGGAGAGATTTCCGGCCCGAATCGGAATCGACCCCACAGTGTGGGAATTTTAGCCCGCACTATGTATGCTACTGGAAATGTTTAGGAACAGTGTGACACTCCTAGTGTCTTCAGACGCATTTCTGTTCCCTTACTTATAAGGATACTGCTTTACTTCCTATTCGAATGAATGGCTTTATTACAGGTATTAATTACAGGTAACACTGATACTGGGATGGTGCGTTATGGGCATCAAAGACCACATGGGACTACTGATGTGCCTTACCTGAATTGTGGGACTTTTGAATTGTGAGAAGGGAGGTTTAAAGTTTTTCAGTTTTATTGGTAGAATAGGATTGGCTGGCAATAACATGTTATTTGTTAAGTATGGTGTTGAGACAGAATATTGAGTTGGATATGTCGACTTACACAAATATCGAGTTGGCAATACCGTGATTCAGAAATATCGACAGCAAGAATATCGTGGTCAAGAATATCGAATTTAAGGTAAGAAATATCGTTTTAAAAAATATAGAAGTCATTACTATTGTTTGCAAAAATATAGTGGTTTAAAATATCGATTTTTTAATTAGTGTTATGTATTTTAGTTTATATTTTAAATGTATGTGATGTATGGGCCTGATTCACAGAACTAACTTACGTCAAAATCCTAAACTTACAACAATTTTGGTATTCACAGAATGAACTTACACATTTGGGTATTCACAGAATGAACTTACACATTTGGGTATTCACAGAATGAACTTACACATTTGGGTATTCACAGAATGAACTTACAACAATTTTGGTATTCACAGAATGAACTTACACATTTGGGTATTCACAGAATGAACTTACAACAATTTTGGTATTCACAGAATTAACTTGCTCATTTGGTATTCACAGAAGGCACTTACTCATCAATGAGTAAGTGCCTTCTGTGAATACCAAAATGTGTAAGTTACACAAAATGTGTAAGTTACACAAAATGTGTAAGTTACACAAAATGAGAAAGTTACACAAAATGTGTAAGTTACACAAAATGTGTAAGTGTCTTCTGTGAATACCAAAATGAGTAAGTTTATTCTGTGAATACCAAAATGAGTAAGTTCATTCTGTGAATACCAAAATGGTAGTAAGTTTAGGATTTTGTCGTAAGTTAGTTCTGTGAATCGGGCCCTACGTTTTTTGTATAAGTATTGTTTATGTTTTTTAATATATGTTACATTTTTAGTAGTTATCAATTTTATTTTAAAGAATTTTTAAAATAAAGATTTTTAGTTCCGTAGCGGTTTGTGGGTTTATAGGGGAATAGGGTGAGAAGTAATTTAATTATAATAAATTAATGAATATTTATTTATTTATTTAATTTAGATTTTGTAGTGTTAAATGTGGAAAGTAATTTATTTGTAAATAATTATTAATTGGTTGTTAATTATTATTAATTAATTGATAATTAATTATGGTAATGTGTAAAAAGAAATAGGTGCGGGTTGGGTGGTTAATAGGGGTAAAGGGTGGGAAGTAATTCATTTTTGATTAATTAATAATTAGTTGTTAATTTATATTAATTAATTGATTGAAAATTAGGTATGGAAATTGTGTAATTAATTTTAGGTGCGGTTTGTGGGGTTTATAGTGGTAAAGGGTGGGAAGTAATTTATGTTTAATTAATTAATAATTAGTTGTTACTTTATATTAACTAATTAATTGATAATTAATTTTAGTAATTTTGTGATTTTTTTAGGTGTGGGTTGTGGGGTTTATGGGGTAAAGGGTGGGAAGTCATTTATTTTTAATTAATTAATAATTAGTTCTTAACTAATATGAATTAACTGATTGAAAATTAATTATGGAAATTGTGTAATTAATTTTAGGTGCGGGTTGTGGGATTTATAGGGGTAAAGGGTGAGAAGTAATTTATGTTTAATTAATTAATAATTAGTTAATTTATATTAACCAATAAATTGATAGGTAATTATGGTAATTGTGTGATTGTTTTAGGTGTGGGTTGTGGGGTTTATGGGGTAAAGGTTGGGAAGTCATTTATTTTTAATTAATTAATAGTTCTTAATTAATATGACTTAATTGATTGAAAATTAATTATGGAAATTGTGTAATTAATTTTAGGTGTGGGTTATGGGGTTTATAGGGGTAAAGTGTGGGAAGTAATTTATGTTTAATTAATTAATAATTGGTTGATAGTTAATGTTAATTAATTAATTGATATTCAATTAGGGTAGTTGTTTATATTTTTGTGTGTGTGGTAAAGGGTGGGGAGTAAATTCATTTTACTTACTTTATAATTAGTTTTTATATATTATTAGTATCTTTAATTGAAAATAAGTTTTAATTGTGTAATTAATTTTTTTAGTTTTATTTTACCAGTGGTTTGTGGGGATTATAGGGGTAAAGTGTGGGAAGTTTATTAATTTCTATGAGTTTTAATTTGGTTTTTAATTAATAATATTTCTTTAATTGGTAATTAATTATGTTAATTATGTAAGTACATTTTTTAAATAAAAATGTAGATGTGGGTTGTGAATTGTGTGGTGCTATAGCGTAGGAAATAAAAAAAGTAAATTTATGGAATGTTTTTGATTCTAAATAATTTCTAATTAAAAATATTTATTTGTTTGAAAATTATTTTTTATTTTATTCAATATAATATTTGTAGGTATTTGTCATATGCATTTAACATTATAATATGTTTTTTTATATTTGTAAAATTAAGTATATTTGTATTTTAATTTTTAATATATATATGTTTTTTTTAATTTTGTTTTTTAAATATTTTTGTTGTTAATATTTTGTTTGTTTTTCCTTTTGAACTGACTGGAGTGAGAATATTAATTGTTACCCCTTTGCAATTCAACACTTTCCCTACTGTTGCACTGACTGGAGTGGGGGTAGTAAGTTTTACCCCTCCGCTATCCAACACTTTCTCCTACTGTTGCACTGATTGGAGTGGGAATAGTAAATTTTATCCTGCCACTATCCAACACTTTCCCTACTGTTGCCCTCACTGGAGTGGGAATAGTAAGTTTTACCCCTCCGCTATCCAAACTTTCTCCCACTGTTGCACTGACTGGAGTGGGAATAGTAAGTTTTACCTCTCAGCTATCCAACACTTTCCTTACTGTTGCACTCATTGGGGTGGGAATAGTAATTGTTATACCCCTGCTATCCAACACTTCTCCTACTGTTACACTCACTGGAGTGGGAATAGTAAGTTTTACCACTCCGCTCTCGAACTCTTTCCCTACTGTTGTACTCACTGGAGTGGGAATAGTAAGTTTTACCCCTCTGCTTTCCAACACTTTCCCTACTGTTGCACTCATTGGAGTGGTAATATTAATTTTTACCCCTACGCAATCCAACACTTTCCCTACTGTTGCACTCACTGGAGTGGGAATAGTAAGTTTTACCCCTCCGCTATCCAACACTTTCCCTACTGTTGCACTCATTGGATTGGTAATAGTAATTTTTACCCCTACGCAATCCAACACGTTCCCTACTGTTGCACTGACTGGAGTGGGAATAGTAATTTTCACCTCTCCGCTATCCAACACTTTCCCTACTGTTGCACTCACTGGAGTGGGAATAGTAATTTTTACCCCTCTGCTATCCAACACTTTTCCTACTGTTACACTCACTGGAGTGGGACTTGTAAGTTTTACCCCTCCGCTATCCAACACTTTCCCAACTGTTGCACTCACTGGAGTGGGAATAGTAATTTTTACATCTCCGCTATCCAACACTTTCCCTACTGTTGCACTCACTGGAGTGGGAATAGTAATTTTGACCCCTCTGCTATCCAACACTTTCCCAACTTTTACACTCACTGGAGTGGGAATAGTAAGTTTTACTCCTACGCTATCCAACACTTTCCCTACTGTTGCACTCACTGGAGTGGAAATAGTAATTTTTACATCTCCGCTATCCAACACTTTCCCTACTGTTGCACTCACTGGAGTGGGAATAGTAATTTTTACCTCTCTGCTATCGAACACTTTCCCTACTGTTGCACTGACTGGAGTGGTTAATTTAAGTTTAAAGATTTTTTAATAGTTTAATGTTTTAATTTATAATAGAATGGGTTTTTTAATAGATTTTATGTTATTGGTATATATATATATCCACACACACTGCTTGTGTACTCCCACCGCTGCTCCAGAACAGAGGGCGCGTCATCGTAATGGACCACCCAAGCACGGTCCAGTTAGAATTGCCAAGTCCCCTCGTAAAGCCAAGCATGACGACGCCTTGTCTAAAGCCACAAAATTTATATATTTGTCGGCTACAATCGGACGCGTTTCTCCTGCCCAGCAGGCTTGCTCACCAACAACAAAATAAAGTTTTTCAACCATATTTAAACACATTTCCATTGCGTGTCATGTGAGGACTACTCAGTGAATTTAACTGAAGACAGACTGGTAGTTTTTTACTACATTACTTCATCACAGTGATTTACATTTCATTTAAATGCTGCAAATACTTTAAACAATTTCATTCTTGCATCATTTATATATATTCATTGCTCAAAATTATTTTGTCATCATTCATATTCACAAATACTTATGAACGCTATACACCACAAATTTTTTGCGCTCCTGAAGCAAAACTCAATACATAATGAATCGGTTTCACATACACAATAATGCCCAAGTGGGCTTTTAGCATGAATACTATGCGGAAACTAGTATTCCTCACAATCCTGCCCAAGTGGGCGTATTCTCAGCATAGATATCAAATAGACAATAAACAGCTGTCTTCTTAAGTGCAAAGTGCAAAAAATTTGATAAACTAAAACCAACAAAAATTATAATATTATACAGTTAAAAACAAAGAGATTTAAAGGAAGTTCATATCAGCACATTATTTATCATAAATGAGTATGGAAGTCTTCTTCCATATTCAAACCTTCCAGGGTTTTGGTATCAAGTTCTATTATGTAGCATGACTCCAATTTTCTCAATTTCTTTTCCCGGTTACCACCCCTTACATTTGGTGGAACTGCATCAATTACGAAATATGTTAGACCTTTTGCATCTTTACTATGGAAATGCTCAAAATGGCATGCCACTGGGTATGATTTGTCACCATTTTTTATAGCCCTTAAATGTTGTAACACACGTTTATGCACAGGTAGAATTGTGCTGCCTACGTACCTCAGGCCACACGTGCACTGAAGTACGTACACAGCAAACTCTGTTTTGCAAGAATATTGACCTTTTATTTTTCTTTCTCTCTTCGAGAGTCCTGACGTATAAACTGAGGTGTTTTTCTCATGAACACAAGCTTTGCACTTTGTACATTTTAGAAAGCCATCTTTTCTACTTAACCATGATACAGTCGTGGTTCTTGGTTTTGATACTTTTACCATATTGCTTACGAGTGTTTGCTTGAGGGACTTTGCACGTCTAAATGTTATTTGTGGTCTACGCTGTACTATTTTACCCAGTACAGGATCATTTCGTATGATGTGCCAATGCTTATTCAAGATGCTCCTTAGATTACCTTCCTGTTTACTATAGGTTGTAATCATTCTGCATTGGTTGTTATTTTCCTTTTCCAACTTCTCTTTTGTCTTACCTTTGTTGAAAAGGATTTCCTCCCTCGATTTCTTATTTGCTTTATTTATTGCTGATCTTACACATTCGTCTGTATACCCTCTGGCTCTAAATCGGGTTTTCAGACATCTCAACTCCTTACCCATCTCTTCCTGATTACTACAATTTCTCATAGTTATTAAACATTCCCCGTAGGGGATGCTCTTAATCAGGTTTCTAGGATGGAAACTTGTTGCATGAAGCAACGTATTCCCCACTGTGGGCTTGCGGTATAGCTTTGTTTCCAGTTTACCATCCTTTATATATACAGTGAGGTCCAGGAATTCTACACTTGTCGCACTGATAGTACTGGTGAATCTGAGATTGAGGTTATTGACCTGAAGCTTTTTTATAAATTCTTTCACTTCCTTTTCTGAGCCTTTCCACACGACAAACAAGTCATCGATGAATCGACTCCAGTGCATTATATGATGTTGCCACTCCTCCTGGTACAGCGTCCGGATCACCTGCTCCTCCCACCAGCCCTACATCTCCGCTATCCAACACTTTCCCTACTGTTGCACTCACTGGAGTGGGAATAGTAATTTTTACCCCTCTGCTATCCAACACTTTCCCTACTGTTACACTCACTGGAGTGGGAATAGTAAGTTTTACCCCTCCGCTATCCAACACTTTTCCTACTGTTGCACTCACTGGAGTGGGAATAGTAATTTTTACATCTCCGCTATCCAACACTTTCCCTACTGTTGCACTCACTGGAGTGGGAATAGTAATTTTTACCCCTCCGCTATCGAACACTTTCCCTACTGTTGTACTGACTGGAGTGGTTAATTTAAGTTTAAAGATTTTTAAATAGTTTAATGTTTTAATTATTATTTAATTATATATGTGTATATTTTTATATAATTTTAAAATTATAAAATAAATCAAACTTAATAGTTTATTCATTGTTTTTAAAGTAAATATATATATATATATTAATATGTATGTGTGTTTCATTTTTTAATTAACTTTATTTGTTATATTTGTTAAAATGTCTATTAAATCTACTTTTTTAATTAATTTTATTATTTAATATATTTAATATTTATTATTTTATGTTATATATATAAAAATTGCACAACTATATTTTTAACATCGATATTTTTGATGTTGATATTTTTGTACTTACCTGTTTAAGTAAAGGGAGTCTATATTTTTGCATTCTATATTTTTTCATCAATATTTTTTACTTCTATATTTTTTACATCGATATTTTGTCAGTGAACCGTGAGTGTTAAGGGACCAGGTCATGTAAACTTTAAAAAGTCTGTGGATGGAGGTGAAATGTTGGTGTTCAGCATTGTTCCTGTAAGATGCGTGCGCGCACTGTACCTATCAGGAGCGCCCAGTGTCAGCTGTGAAGCGTGCACACACATCACTACATCCTCATCACGCAAGATACCATTTTGCGCCTCTGCTTTAAGAACGCGAGCGGCATGGCAATAAACTCACTTTTTTATTTACGGCGCACAGGGAGCAGTGAAGGAGATTTCAGGTGAAGGAGCAGACCACCGTAGAAGAGGAGGTCACGAGCAGAAGGCCAGAATTCCTCTTACATGGCAGTTTGTGAACATCGCAGAGGGCCACAAGTTGTGTAGCAAGTGGCTTCTGCACATGCAAATTGCTGCGTTAGGTTTAGAGATGGGGAGGCAGCTGCAAGCCTTCACAAGCAGCAGTGGTGTCTGGCAGCCTGACGCTCGCTTAGCTGATAAATATATATTTTAAATGCTGTGCAGTCATTCTGCATAAGCTGGTTCTGGCTGTCTTGTCAAGGATGCTGCAGCAGGGAAGTTTTTGTACAGGAAACATGGGTTTCTGGAATCTGCATTGTTCAGCATCCATGGGAACGACCCGTGACTTGCAGATAACGTTTTTTAACCTCAGTACTTTGGGCATTCCTTGTGATTTAGGAGAGGACAGCAGGTGCAAGGGCTTCTGTTCTTAAGCATCCTGGTGATGATTGGAGATAAAGGTCAGCTTACTCACTCTTTGTGCTTCAGTGCACAGGCCCTACTCGATGTGGCTGTCTCGGCAATTTCTGTAAACAACATTACGGTTGTGTCACCTTTGTAAATTAAGGCATATCTGTCCTTGAAAACTAGGGAGTGCCTCCTGTTGTCTTTACTTGACCAAACTGGTAGAGTGTTACAATGGCCTAATGTCAGTCAATCTCACTTTGGTAATTTGTGTTGACCCTGCTCTTTAGGAATGGGTGTTCTCTTCTATATAGCGTCAGGTGATCATCTTCTGCTAACCTAGTTGTTCATCAACATTCTGGCTAGAGGTTGGTGAGCCTCTGAAATCTCGAGTCTGAAGTCTGGCTCAGCTCAAGGTCTTGTTGGAGACTTCCAGTTCAAAATGAGCCAAGCTGTAATCACATAAAACCTTCAATACCTTCAGGTCAAGGTCGCACTATATAAAACTATAGAAAAATGCACAAAGAGGTAAAAACCAAGTGTCAACATAAGAAATAAAAAATATATACCCATTTACCAGCTGATTTATACAAAGTGAAACCAGAAAACCAGGATAAATTGCGGTATTCCCGCATAAATTGTGTGATCTTAGGTAAATATTTTATTTTACCAAAACTACTACTTTTTCTTCATTATTGGCTAAGAAATCACTTTCAAGTATGTGAGTTTGGAATGCCAGATGTACAAAAACCTATTGCGTTTGATTTAATAAACTATAATGTTGCTCTTTAATAACATGGCTCATGTACAGGGCTTACTTGACAACTGCATTGACTCTTAGTTCACTAATGGTTTATGTACAAAAACTCTCAGTGTAGTGCTATAATGTGACATATAAATGACAAAGCTTCCACTTGAAGCAGTGTTATCATATTTTACAGGATGATTGTTGTGTGATTTAAATAGTAAACTTTTTCAGGGCTCGGCACGGGCTCTACGAGCTGAGCCAGGCCCTTGGCTCAGCTCTAGCTCGGCTATCCCTGTTAATTTGTTGGTTCGCCCTCCTCTAACTCTGGCATCAAAACCCATCCCAAGAGCTTTCCCTTTTTATTTTAGCGAGATTATTGAAGCTGCTATTGTAAACACTGCATAATGTCTGTCACCTTTTTATGGTTCTGAGGCAAACATAAGATACTTCTGTCTTTCCTCATTTAGAAAGAGCCAATTCTTGCCCACCCAGACCTAAATTCCCTTGATTATGCATTCACTGATATGCTTTCATTATCACTCTGCATCCTGGCCTTTCCAAAAAGTTGCATGAACCCAACCAAAGTGTCACTATTCATTAACATTGATGGATAACTGTATTTTGGTCAGGAAAGTGGATTTGACTGTTATTACGAGTCACTGCAGCAGCACTGCCTGAGCAGGGGTGAACCCTTTGCTTACTTCTTCTTGGTTCATGCAGACTTTCCCTCCTAGCTAAAACAAGAATGCTATCTATTTGTTTTATTACATATGGAGTTTGCTTTATAAATGGAGCAGTGATAGATTTTAGAGTGTATGATTGAAAATCACTGTCCAGAACATACGTTTATAAATGCATCTGTTTTGGCAATAGGCAATACACACTTAAATCAACAATGTTAAAATATCCAGGCCCTATAATAATTGCACAGTAGTCTACGTAATGTTCAGGATTCTCCAGCATGTGGAGAAGACACTTTTACAAAAGAAGGTTCCGGGTTGTTTTGCATTTTAAAACTTGTCGAAAAGTATAAGAAGGTCTTTGGTCCTGGGCGGTTGTGAAACACCAGATGATGTTGTTCGACAATACAGTAATAAGTATGTGGTGGCAGAACATGTAAAGGATGGGTTGTTTTCCACCTTTCAAGACTTGGTGAATTTCATTATACGCAATGCTGCTCAACATAGTGTGGCGCCTCATCTTGTCAATTTCTGCACAATATTTCAAGCATCTAGTGGAGCTTGTGAACGAAGATTTAGCCTCATGAACACTGTCAAGAGTAAATTAAGAAATAAACTTGAGGAGAAGCATTTGGATATGCTGATGAGGACAATGGCCTACGTCTTGAATGGGAAAGTTGACGTTTACCATTACTGGAAAAATGGGAAGGACCGACGGGAGAAGCAAATATGTCACACATCTAGTGACGGCACTTGACCTATCTGATTTCCACGCCCTCCGACAGTTCATGTTTGCCTGGATGTCACACGTTTCACAAACTACGTCAGCAGAGAGATCATCTGTGCATAGATTGTGCATCAAACTGTAAATGTGTTATGTAATTGTGCAACTTACTGTGTGTGTATGATTTTTTTGGGCTCCCAACATTTCCCTACCTTTTGAACAGTGCTCCAATTGAGAATTGTCAATAAAACATTATAAAGGTACAGCCTTTGGAGTCCTGTTTTTCTAAACCCTAGCGTACATGCCTCTGTAACCAATTTATGTCATGGCATGTGTATCTACAATGCAAACCTGTCTCAAGATACTATTAGAAGGAGCTGTCTATGTGGAAATGCACCTTGTTCACTTGATATTTGTAGCTACGCTCGCGTACATGTTTGAATTCTTGGTGCACATAGCCTTGGCAGTAGTGCAGAGACACCTTACACTGCCGCACACAGAGGAAAAAAATTAGAGGGAACATTGGTTGTGAGTGATTGCCAGCCACCACAAATTTTGTGGATTTTCCGCACTTCAATAAAACTGTTTTGCAATTTTGTGGTTTGGAAAATAAGGATGAATAAATAGGTTTGTACTTTTTTTAAGATGGACACTCCTCAGGAGATTGAAAAGAAACAAATGCGGAGCAGTGGGCTAATCATTATCTGAGTACCCTACCTTATTAGCTCCCTCTTGTGTAGGTTCCCTGTTGTGACAGGATGCTATGGACGTTGCTGAGTACATGATACTTAGCAGTGGGAATACACACTCTTGTCCAGGTGTGAAAGATTATTGGCAGTGGAGGGCGAACAGCAGGATTCTTTCTTATGAATCCTCAATCTTTCCTTATGGTTAACTTACGACTCAAATTCTCAACTGTAACATGGAACAACATCATCCTTATCTAGCTGTACTCACAATATTCAAGTTATTTATAAAGACAACTTGTGGGGAGCCAAAGGATCTTCTTCACTCCCTCTCCTGATGCCCAGTATATGCATGTGATCCTTTCAACAGGTCACTGAACAAGCCAGCATCATCTCCAAATGTACACAGACGGCACTCAAATACCAGCCTTGGTACAAGGATTTCCAGTCAAAATGGCACTTTGCCATGTGCTGCCCCCTCCCGTAGTAACCAGGCCATATCTAGTGCCTGTAGTTAAAATGTGGTTCCAGTAAAGGAGAGAAAGGATGTTCTGTAGCATCCCTTCATCAATGCATTGAATTGTGGATATAAGAACTGTTATGAATCAAAAATGATTCATATTTAATTCACTGTTTGAGATGGTGAAAGAGTTTTAGGTAAAGTACGCTAAGCACAAACAAAAGTGGGACATGCTGTTCGGAACCTGTTTGCGCCTAGGATGTTGTCATCCCTTGGTAAAAATATGTCCTTCAGGCAAAGTGTGATGTAGGCTTTATTTTCTTATCACCTCTCGAGTCTCATTTATAGATAACAGGACAGCTGCTCCATAAAGGTGATAGCAATCCACTGCCTCAAAGCGCCACCATAAGGGAGGCCTAAGTGCTAATCTAGTCAGGGCTCTGAACCTCCCATGGCTGCCACATCATCTATGCTGGTTTCCCCAAGAAGCAGACTCTGAAACTCCAGAGGACAAAGAGCAAAGCACCGAATCTTTAGCTAACATCAGAAAACATGATCATACAACACCCACAAACGAAGCCCTCCAATGGATTGTGATAAATAAAAGAATTGACTTCAAGATCCTGTCCAGAATTACTAAGATCTTCTGGGGAGAAGTGCCAACCACATTCAATACCTAGCACCCCATTATGCCCCACTGGGTCTCTACGGTTTAACCAATAAAGCTTGATTTTCAGATGGAAGAAGAGGAGGAAATAGCATTGTGGCAGTACCCTGAAAATCTTTGGAGCCCAAACTGCAAATGAGCAAGAATACCCCTTAAAGACAATAAAGTATAGCTCAAGTTCAGGAAATAACTAAAAACTGTTCTCTTCTTTAGGAAAACGTTCAACTGGGAAAAATAGTTGGTTGCAGTCGATACCACTGCCTTGCGATCCACAAGGCACTGGATCATCCAAGCTAGTCCCAGCAGCCCGGTCCGAATGTTCAATACCACTTGCACCATTGGTTGGCTGAATATTCGCACCCCACAGTGGTGATGCCATGGATATGTGTCACCAACCCCTGGCTGATCGTGAATAAAGATGTCCTACTGAACCACAACCCAGAACACCGCAAGGTCTTAACCACACAAAGTATAGTGAACAAAATGGTTGACAGGCACTCTTAAGTAGCAGAAGGCTGACGTAAGCAGACCCTAACAAACTACCTAACCTAAATATAAAAAAAAGATGAATTATGTGTGCTAAATCGGAAAGTGTTATTAAACGTATACAAAGAATTCATTCTATTTTTTTAAGTCAATTTGCTTTTATTTGGTTTCAGACCTACATATAATATGCATATGTTCTTACCAAAGTCTGGTAAATCATGAAACTCAAACATTTTAGCATTGCGAATACTTCATATCCACTGTTTTAATCCACTACAATTATAAGTAAAACCTGCTTTTTGTGAGCCTATCACATCAATTACCAAATCCTTTTGCTGGTCCTTCCCTTTACCTGAAGTGCGCATGTGCAACCCAATATGAACACCTGCTAATAAAAGTGTCAAGCTACAGAGGAATGGGAAAACTATATTTTATTGCAACGAGGACAGCCGTCGTGCACTAATCAGAGAAATGTCACAAAAAATCAGCCACTCAAATTATATCCCTAAACTCTCTGGTAATTTGTGCACTATATAAATACGATTAATTTCACCTCAGAGCATCCAAACAGCAATATGTTCCTTGACAGAATAACTACCGTTTACCCATTTCATTAAGTTAGAGTGCTTTAGAACTTGCATTCTGGAGTCTCGTAACAAAGAAGAAACACTATGAAAGAGAGGCTGATGCAAATGTCAGAAATGAGTCCCTTGAATCAATGTAATAATTTTGAGTTATGCTTAAAATTGATTTTGGTCCCCTTAATCCCAGGGCATGCAGACATATTGGCTGCGATGAGAGGGCTGCACTCTGCTACGGTCATGTGAGAGGTCGGGTTATGGCCAGAGCTGCCTGCTTTGAAACTAGGGGGGTGATTAGGATGGCGGTCGGATCGCCATCGCCGGCCAGGCGGTGGCGATCCGCCCGCCATTGCCACCCGATTTACCCCCGCCATATTATAATAGTGGGGGGTATCGCGGCGGACGCAAAGTGCTTCCGCCACTTTTCCGCCGGTCGGCAATCGTTACGATTGCCGGCCGGGCGGAACTGGGGCACAATATGGTGGCGGTGCCTAGCAGGCACCGCCATCCATATTATGATGAAGGGTTTTAAAGGCCTTTCCATGGCGGCATCGGCTGGCGCGGATGTGCTTTGGGGGCCCGTTGCGGGCCCCCAGGGGGGGTGAGGGGGTGGGGGGTGCACTTGGGGGGTACCCATGGTACCCCCCTCCATTTCCATGCACAAGGTGGCAGGCACCGCGCGGTGCCTGCCACGTTGTGCATGGAAATTCACAACATGGCAATTTGGCATTGCGGCGGGTGCTGCTGTAAGCAGCACCCGCCGCAATGTCAAATATGCGGAATGCGACCGGCAGGGTGGCGGTCGCATCCTAATTAGCGGTGCGGGACCGCCGCACGTCTGGCGGCCGGTCCCAACATCGCGAGGATGGCGGGCGTACTCAGGTCCGCCCACCATCCTAATAGGCCCATAGGTAACCAGATTCGAGTCTCGGCTTCCACTTCAGGTCCTGTGATTCTGGGCAAATCATTTAATCTACCAGTGCCTTTCCATAAGAAAGTTAATGTGACCTTGTGTAATGCAATTAGTGCTCATGTAAAGTGCTCCAATACCTTCGGGTTCAGGTCGTGCTATGTAAAACTGAAAAACAAATCAGAATTATTTGTCTGTAAATGATCAAATGCAAACCTCAACCAATAGCCAGGGCCACTGCAATTATACAGCAGGTGAGCACCAAAATATATAGCAGGGTTGACTAACTTATGCGGCAAGAGAAGGTAAATTGTGCAGAATAATGCTGCACACTTTTTATAGAATTACTTCATTTTTTTGTTATTTTTAAACATGGTAATACTGTCTGGGCAAAGATATCCCCTCATTAGTACCAGTTTTTCAACCAAATACAGAAATAAGCAATTGAAACATACCAGTCAACCTTTGTGAAGGGCCTTCCACTAAGTGCAAAAACTTGTTAAAATTTTTTTGCAACACTGAATCCATTTGAGCTAGAAACTATTTTTTTTGTTAAAATCTGCAGATTATGCAGCTGGTGATGGATTATGTGGCAAATGCGACAAATGCATAATTATGCTAAAAAAGCTGCAGAATCGCATAATTCCAGGGGCCCTGCGTATAGCGGTATGCAGACAGAATATTGAGTTGGAAATGTCGACTTACACAAATATCGAGTTGGAAAAATCGTGACACAGAAATATCGACAGCAAGAATATGGTGGTCATGAATATCAACTTTAAGGTAAGAAATATTGTTTTTAAAAATATCGAAGTCTTTAATATCGTTTGCAAAAATATAGTTGTTTAAAATATCGATTTTTTAATTAGTGTTATGTATTTTAGTAGGTATTTTAAATGTATGTGATCCATTTTTTTGTATAAGTATTGTTTTTGTTTTTTAATATATGTGTTACATTTTTAACAGTTATCAATTTTATTTTAATTACATTTTTCGTTTTTTCGTTCCGTAGCGGGTTGTGGGTTTATAGGGAAATAGGGTGGGAAGTAATTTAATTATAATAAATTAATGATTATTTTTTATTTAGAAATATTTATTTAATTTAGATGTTATAGTGTTAATTGTGCGAAGTAATTTAATATTAATTAATTATTAATTGGTTGTTAATTAATATTAATTAATTAATTGGTAATTAATTATGGTAATCATGTTATTTTTTAGGAGCGGGTTGTGGGGTTTATAGGGGTAAAGGGTGGGAAGTAATTTAATTATCATAAATAATGATTATTTTAAATGTATTAATATTTATTTAATTTAGATTTTATAGTGCTAATTGTAGGAAGTAATTTATTATTAAGTAATTATTAATTGTTTGTTAATTATTATTAATTAATTAATTGGTAATTAATTATGTTAATTGTGTCATTTTTTAGGAGCGGGTTGTGGGGTTTATAGGGGTAAAGGGTGGGAAGTAATTTATTTTTAATTAATTAATAATTATTTGTTAATTAATGCTAATTAATTAATTAAAATTTAAATATGGTAATTGTGTAATTAATTTTAGATGTGAGTTGTGGGGTTTATAGTGGTAAAGGGTGGGATTATTTTTAATTAATTATCAAGTAGTTGTTAATTGATATTAAATTATTATTCTAAAATTAATTATGGAAATTGTGTAATGATTTTTAGGTGTGGGTTGTAGGGTTTATAGGGGTAGAGGGTGGAAAGTAATTTATGTTTAATTAATTAAAAATTAGTTGATCAATAATATTAATTCATCAATTGATAATTAATTAGGGTAATTGTTTATTTTTTTGGTGTGTGAGTTTTAGTTTTGTAGGTGTAACGTTCGGGGAGTAAATTAATTTTTATCTGTTTTAATTTGTTTATTAATTAATGATATTTCTTTAATTGATAGTTAATTATGTTAATTATGGAGGTACATTTTTTTAAATTTAGATGTGTGTTGTGAATTGTGCGGTGTTATAGGTTAGGAAATTTAAAAAAAAAATTATGTAATAATTAATGTTTTTGTTTATAAATAATTTCTAATTAAAAATAGTTTTTTGTTTGTAAATTATTTTTAAATGTATTTAATATAATATTTCTAGGTATTTGTCATATCTATTTAGCATTATATTATGTTTCTATTTTTTAATATTATTATATATTTTTCATTTTTTTTTTTAAACAATATTTTGTGTTGATGATATTTTGTTTGTTTTTAATTTTGAACTGACTGGAGTGGGAATATTAATTTTTACCCATCTGCTATCCAACACTTTCCATACTGTTGCACTTACTGGAGTGGGAACAGTAATTTTTACCCCTCCGCTATCCAACACTTTTCCTACTGTTGCACTCACTGGAGTGGGAACAGTAATTTTTACCCTCCGTTATCCAACACTTTCCCTACTTTTGCAGTCACTGAAGTGGAAAATTTAAGTTTAAATACTTTTAAATAGTTTAATGTTTTAATTTGTAATATAATTTTTTTATTAGATTTTATGGTATTGGTGTATGTATATATATGTATATATATATATATATATGTATATATATATATATATTTATTTGTAAATTGTCATATATACAATTATAAAATAAATAGTTTATTAATTGTTTTAAAGTGAATATATATATATATATATATATTACATTTTATATTTGTATGTTTACATTTTTTAAATTACATTCATTTGTTATATTTGTTAAAATGTATATTAAATCTAATTTATTTTTTTAAGTTAATTTTATTATTTAGTGTATTTAATATTATTTTTTATACATATATTAAAATCGATATTTTGTACAACTATATTTTTTACATCAAAATATATTTTTCCGATATTTTTGAACTTACCATTATAAATAAGGATGTCGATAATTTTGGCATCGATATTTATAACTCGATATTTGTGTATGGGAATATTTTGGGGGTCGATATTCTATCAGTGAACCGCGTTTAGCATAGTGATATGCCCTCTGTGGAATGTGATCACCATAAAGGTAAGTTAGAGAACGCTGTTTGTTTTAAGGACCCCACATGGATAGAGCATTAATTGATGTAACACAGAGATGCACAGTGTATAAAAGCCTCAATTTTATCTTAATAGAAAACATTGGACTACTGCGTCTGAGGAGGTGGTCACTGGCTGTTGAAGGGGCAGCTGGACGCTAGAATAGCTCAGTTTCATTGGCAAAGGGACAGTTTTCTGTTCCCATCCTTTACCCGCCTACATTACCACTATCAGTATCCAAATCCGGCAGCAGGGTAGCCAGCAAATTAAGACCGGAGTCGGAGCGCTGAGAGGGAGGACGTACATTGGCAGTGGGCTCCATGCAGGTGGTTCCCCTCCTACCACAGCAAACTCGCCCCAGTTTGGAAAGAGCTAAAGACACGCCTCTTTAATAAACAATACATGCCGGCATAGTAATAACCCACTTCTGCTCTTAGAACTCAGCTACCGCTCCAATCACTTGTTGACTGTATCTTTGCCTTTCAGCCTGTACAGCACTCTCTTGTCATTTGGCTGGGCTCAGGCTATGTAAATGCAAACATACATACATACCCCTCCCTGTCTTCAAACAATCCTGTGAAGGATGCCATGTACCCCCTCAAGGTCCACACAAAAATACCACAAAAGAGTGTTTTTCTTCATTGTGCCAAGAATGCATACCTGGCACTAGGGAAACTAGCCTGCACTTAAGCGGAAAGTCGCTGAAATAAAATGCAAGTACTGCCTACCTGCTTGGCAGAAGGGTGCCACTTGGGGTTTCTACCTTTATTTGAAAAAATTACTAGTAATTCTCGATATCTCCGTTCTCAACCTCAAATTAAGTGACAGTGCTGTATGTTTCATTTGCCATTGGAGTGAACCCTTTCACAGTAAAACATGCTCTTTCTTTCACCTTCGTTTAGGATTGCACTATTTACCTCTAGTCACACCCAGAAACACTGAAACGTTTTGAGCATCTAGTATTCAAAGCGGCCATGGTAACCTATTGAAGAGAATATTGATAAAATGGACCAGCACTGCCCTTTTAAAATCGGTGTTGCTACAGCTACTTATATAAAAGTTTAGGCGTCACTTCACAACTGGAAATGTGTTCTAGGGGGAAACCTGGCAACTTTGAACCTATGATTGGGGGTTCAAATCTCGCCTTGTAATTTAAAGTCGTGGAATCCTGGTCAATCTCCCATTGTCCACAGAAATCAATTTCCCAGCTTTAAATCTCTTGATTTCCCCGCCACACACACACACTCGCACGCACACACACACACTCGCACGCACACACACACACAGACAACCACATTACCCACTTTGGTCTCAGGCAGGCTAAATTCTATATTTCAAAAATGGAACTGAAAATAGACTGTAGATTTGGCCAATTCAGTTAAATCGGCCAAAGAGATCCAAGTTTTAACACCTGCGCTCGAAGTGTAATCTGTGACAGATCTCTCTAAATTGTAAATTGTACCTTACGATAATCAATCATGTTTTTACTCGCTTTCGCCTTCTTATTTTTTCAATGTATGACTGCACTTCCAAGAAATGAAGGGTGGGGATTTACTATGCGTCCCTGTGACAACTGGTCGGAGCAGACAACACAGCACTTAGCACTTTTCTGTAAGTTTTACCTAACTGCTGGGAAAACCTATCTTAAACCCCTCTTACTGCAAGAAAGAATAATTATCATCAGGTGGCTTTTAAGTATATGTACAATCTAGGGGATGTGACATTGTGCAATAGAGTTGTTTTTTTTCTTTCCAAGGTGCTCTGCATTAGAGACTCTTTGGATGACAAAGGGAATTAAATTAATTAGTGTGCTCTATGACTTTATTCTGTGACTTAGACCTTGTCCCGCTATGTATCATGTTAGGTCTTTTACCAGAAACATTTTAATACCTTTTATATCAAATCCAGTTTTTAGATGTATCAGTGTTTTTATAAATTGGTATCATTTTGTGAGATTGATGTTTTTATCGAACTTTTAATGTATTGATGGGATGCTTTTATGGATTATACAATATTAAACTAATAAAGTTTTTTGACTGATTTATTGATTGACGTACACTTAGTTTGTAGGTTCTGTTATATATAAGCAGGGCCGTTGGAATAATGCGGCAGAAGAGGGCCAAATTATGCAGCAGGGTTGAGTAAATTATGCAGCAAGAAAAGGCAAATTACGCTGCATAATGCTGCACATTTTGTAATAGTAGCACTTCATTATTTTGTCATTTTTAAACTTGGTATCCCTCTCTGGGCATTGGTTGGACCTCATTAGTACCAGTTTAACACCCAAATATAGCAATAAGCAACAGAAAGATGACCAGTCCAGCTTTGTAAAGGGCCTTCTACTGTGTGGCAACACGTGTTGTCACATTTTTAGTAACTTTTGAACTTTCTGAGCTAAAAACTATTTTTTTGTTAAAATCTGCTGATAAAGTGGCAGATGATGGATTATGTGCCAAATGCAGCAAATCTATATTCATGCAAAAATCACCGTGGTTACACAATCACATAATTCTAGTGGCCATGTATATAAGATAGGTCCAACATAGACAAAATGGCTGCTAATGCAGTTATGTAAAACTGAAGGACAGCTGTCTGAGGCTGTTGGAATAAGAACCTATTTCTACACCCTAATGCCAGTCCAATTACAACCAGAGTGATTAGAACATTTACTGTTGCATTATGTTGAACTAGAATTAATATTTACATATAATCCAGTGTCAGCCTGGTGTCAGTACGCAAAGTCAAGAGAGGCCGGAGGTTGTAATGACTCCTCTGGAAAAGGGATAAAGGAAAAAAACACAGTTTAAACAGAAAATGTGTACCTGAAGTGTGGTCCACCGGCCGCAGCAACAATTAAAAAATCTAAGGGCCCAATTTTTTTTAAAAAGAGTAACACGGAAGACAGATTGACTTCCCTAAGACATAGGAAGTAATTCTGATGTTGGTAGGACTGCAACCAACGGCTCATCTGTTACAATCTGACTGCCATCGGTCTGACCACCGCATTACAATGCATGCGGTCGGAGGCAGCAGGCGGAGGGACAGTTGGATGCTTTTCGGACATCGGACGGACAGTAATACCTACAATAGGGGTGGTGCCTGCTCAGGCACTGCCGTGGGGATTACAATGTTCCTTTCTGCCTGCCCTTTCATGGCAGTTCGCCCGCCATGAAAAGGCAGGTGGAAAGTGACTTTGGCGGCCCCTAGCGGGTCCCCCTGGCCCTCCGCTATGGGTCCTGGGCTAAACATCCCTGCACCGTGTGGCAGGCACAGTGCAGTGATGTATTAAAAGTGTACATTTTCTATTGCAGCTTGTGCTGCAGCCTGCAGCACAAGCCACAATGGAAAATATACACTTTGCGACTGCCGTGAAGGTGATCACATTGTAATGAGGGCAGCGGGGCTGCTCACTCCTTGTTGGGCGGTGCTGCTTCCTCTATGGTGTAGTGATGCCCCATGTGGTTTTTTTCCGGCCATTTTATGTTTCTTTGTATCTCGGTGCATGCACTGCCATACTTCTTGTAAACAAGAAAAGTAACCCAATGCAATTGTCTAAATAAAACATCACCTCGGCATGGAATATTAAATAGACAACTTATGTTATTAAAAAAGGGCCAGGTTAATGGGTGCAGATCTGCTTTGCCAATATTTCTGTGGTCAAAGGCATTTGTTTCTACTAACTGCAATTGTAAATAGTATTTATATTGAGCTTACTACCCTTGACAAGGTGTTGAAGCGCTTTGCGGTGAGTCGCACGCTACAAAGGAACCCAAGGTTAGATGTAAAAAGGTAGATTAGCAATATGTGCTTCCATTTCCCCTGTAGATTAGTTGTGGTAAGTTTGTTAAATGCAAAATATCTCACGATGCAGTAATGTATACTTACCCTGTACAAGTAGGCAATATAGTGAATGTGATATTTCTGTTAGAAGATATTGTCTATCTTGGTATAGTGACATACAACCTGCCCTCCTTGTAAGGTCCCTACTGTTTACTTGCTTACTCAAAGTGTACTCACCTCTGTCCCCTGACGGGTTTAACTATTCATCAGCCTATCGGATGAGGCAGGATTGAGACAGGATTTCCATCCCTGTAATTCAACCTTTTGAGCCAGTGAGTTGATTTACCTGCCTAAATTGGAGGGGTTCAGGCTCTCCACCTGACCAGAGGCAACGTTTACCTTGAGAGGCTCTGTAACCACATGCCAGACATGCCACTATGGCCCTGGACAGTACAGTTACATGCTGGAAGAGCTAGAAAGGGTCTACTCCACCTCTTCTGAAAACTCAGGGAAGCCCCCACCCCAAAATAAATTAATGGCACCCTGTTGCACTTTTTTTTTTGTCTCAGCTGGTTCCATTGACATGTTTGTAAGGATATTTATGTAGCATGAGCCTAGCATTACAGATTGCCGTCTCTCACAGGACAGCATGTAACACCGCCTTTATTGCACAGGCCCGCTTTCTCAACATGACTAAAATACATTTCTCACTGCATTAATATGAGAAGTTACTTATTTGTTTTAAAAGGTTACAGTGTTATTTGTTCCAAAAGGGAGGAATGCAAAGCACTCTGGACACATTGCAGGGAAGAAAACAGTCAGTGGCTTGTTTATGTATCAGCTTCAGCACAGCCGCCATTTTTTCCACTATTGTATACAGTTATGACAAAGAGGTAATAAACTTCTCATGAAGGGGTTTATATTTCTTATCCAAAACATAAGAAATACTGAAATTCACCAGTTGTTGTGAGCTACACAACCATAACTCCACAAGTGCACTTCTCATGAGCTCACAAATGATGCCACAGATATCTCAAATTATATTATCGATGGTACCCTGGCTATCCCACATATTACATCATAATTTTGTAGCCACTATGTGACCATCTCAGCAGCCTTACCCACCACCACCGATCGGGAAATTAGTTGTCACAAGTAAACTCATTCTTAGATGTGTGAGTACAGCACTTTATTTGGAAGGCCTTGGTGTTGGCTAGTAGTTTTCTAGCTCCCAAAAGCTGTATGCTTCTGTTATTCTTTGCTTGTCTGGTTTGTCAGGTAGGTTATTTAGTCAGTGTAACAGACAGTCTGATTTTAGCACTATGTTGCACTTGGCACCATCAAAGATTCCCTCCTTGATTGAGAAAAAATGTATACCATGCCTTAGTCAAGGAAAAGGAAAGAAAAGGTATGGGGACGTTTCTTCTGTGGTGATTAGTGCATATGATAAAGAGTTCTATTTTGGCTGCCCGACGGGTGAACATGTTGCTTTCACCCTTTAATTTTTTTGTGCCACACAAAGTCCACTAATGCAGATTTGGGTTGGTAATTCAGATCAGAGTTTACACTATGAATGTGAGTCATGGCATACCTCAGAAACTGTACGTGAAGTAACTTACATATCCAATGTTAGATGGACCAGCAAAGACAGAATATATGAATTCACTTGGAAAGTCGATTTTACCCTGTCGATCTTCCTTACAGTTGAACATACACTATGTATATAATTGACAAAAATATAGGGGCATATTAGCAAGACACACGTTAAAATTATCGCCGTTTTAGCAGCAGGAAACTGCCGCTAAAACGGCGATAATGGGCTTGATAATATGCGTTATAGAATTCCAATAGAAGCCCAGGTTAGATGTGCAGGACGTCTAACCTGGGCTTCTATTGGAATTCTATAACACATATTAGCAAGCCCATTATCGCCGTTTTAGCGGCAGTTTCCTGCCGCTAAAACGGCGATAATTTTAACGTGGGTCTTGCTAATATGCCCCATAGTTCTGGCCCTTTGAGTCATTTCTAAGCTGATTTGCTTTTTCACCCTCTATGTTATAGAATTTTGTGGTCTTCCTTAAAGGCACCATTGGTCATTGGAACTTCACTTTCGAAAAGATGTTAGAAACACAAACCTGATTATGTAGATTGTTTCTTCTAAAAATGGGCGCAATGAAGCCTGCTGTAAGCTGCAAGTTGTAGGGGAAGGCCTTAGTCAGCACCGAGAGTGGATACACAAGGGCCAGAATTAGATGACCTAAAGGGGTCTCTCCTTACTTCTTGTGGGGTGGGTAGTGAGGGAAGAGGGTATGCTGTGAAGCATGGCACACCCATTGGGAAGGTTTTGGTGAGGTCTGCAGCTGGGCTTAAAAGCCCCGAAGACATCCAACCAGCCCTCGGGTCCCTGATCTTCACTCCTCGCCCAGGACAGCGACAATTCGAGGACCAGCACATTTTCCTGCTCAGGGTTTGTTTGTTTTTTGCAGTTTTATTTAGCGCGAACTCGACTTGAAGGTATTGGAGGCTTTTCATGAGCACAGTTGCGTTACACAAGGACACACACATTCGTTTTTGGTAGGCACAGGGAGAGTAAGTGATTTGTCCACAATCACAGGATGTTGAGACGGTGCTGAGACTCGATCCCGGTTCGACAGCTCCAAGATCGGCAGCTCTAGCCGTTATGCCACATAGCAAGAATGGCTGGAAGCAAGTCGGGAGGAGGCCAAGGAAAAGAGCGGTAGTGTACAATGTGATCTTCTTGTGTTAAGTAATAATTTTTGATTGTATACATTTATTTATTTAATTTTTAAAGATGAATTAACTGGTTTCCGACCTCGCTGTGGGTAGGAAATGTTCCTTCCCTCTGTGATAAAATCACAATAGGACTTGAAGAGTGCAAACATGATCGTTTTTTGTTTCGTGAGGAATGGATCTCGTTTTAGGGTTTGCACCCCGAGCCAGTGTAGATCCGCACCGTAAACTGTTTGTGTTCTGTTGAGCACAGTCCAAATGTATATACCACAAAAGGCATTTCAGCCATTGATGTGGGCGGTATAATACTACTGTTTAAAACTGAAAAATGTGTGATATTTAGCACTGGACGACCTACCACTGGGCACTATACCAGTAGATCACATTCTATCAGCCACTGATTCAACTTGTTAATTTCTTCTCTGCCATCACCATGCGCCTACACGGCCCAAGAGACACACTGGGGCATCGTGCCCAAGGACTTACTTTCTCCCATAAGCAGACCCCCTAGGATATTGCGGCGTGGATTAGCAAATTTAGCGGCACAAATATGGAAATTTAGCGGCACAAATATGGAAATTTAGCAGCATTTTTGCAGCACTTTATTTTACTCATAATCATTCATTTTCAGCTTTAAAACAATGGAAACTGTTTTAGCAGAGTATTCCACTTTGAAATAGGCCCTGATGTGATGTCATTTCCACTACCCCTAGCATTTTAGTGAATTGACGCCCATGCTCTAGTTGGCCATGTTACCCCCTCACCTTCCATGTACAATGTGCCTGTATTTAAAATATATCTTGATGCGTTGAGACAACCCATACTTTCATATATTAAAGCAACTTCTGAATGTGAAAGGTTTATTAAAAAGGGCTTTCTATTTTAGCTTTTACGTATATTGTTAGCAAGAAATAAATATACTTGAAAAAAATAAAACAGCCTATTTCCATGATTTATTGCAGTACAACTTAGCTATAACATGAAGTTTGAGTATATGGGCTGACATTGAATGTTTGCTTGGCCCATGTTAGCAGCTCATAAATCTCTTGAGTTCATCTTATAACTGCTGTAGAAGTTTTGTGATGAGTGGATTGATGGTGTACGTCTTATCTCCCTGCTTAGGAATGAGAGATCGGCTGCTGGCACCCACAATGTTTATTATGTGTCTCCCATAATGTTTATTATGTCTCGGTGACTCCACCACCTGCTCTCTTCTTTTCTCTTCAGGAAGGTTACCTTGCTTCAGCACCCCTGAACCCCCTTCGAATGCCCGTGATACTGTGCTTGGGGATAAATATTTCCCAGACTATGCCTTGCCTTCATGTTCACCTGCCCCTGTCTTGGGCAAACCTTTTCATACCTCGCATCATACATGAAATTTTCTACCTATGGTAACATCCTTTTAGCCAATTAATGTTCGTTACATTACATGTAATGTTGAAAAATAAATGCAACCCGGTGTCATGGTCAGAACGCTCTACTGCTAAAACTACTATTAATGCCATAGGAAAGCATTACAAATCCATAGGCCTTGTGGATCCCTTAAAAAACAAATATTTAAAATATAAATATTTCAACACGGGCTGATTGGCTACAATACAATTATTTCTTTGGTCAGCAGCCACAACTACAGAAGAGAGGATATTGACAAGTGAAGAATTATCATAGAAATGTAAAAACCTTTTCCCTGCATTCCTTCATTTTCGTGGGCACTTATGTAAAAATCGCGGCATTTTTACAAAAGTGCCGATTTCGCTGGCACTTTTGTAAAAATCGCGGCATTTTTACAAAAGTGCCAATTTCGCGGCAAACTGCGAAATCGCGAAATCCTGGAGGGTCTGCATAAGTGATAGAAGGCAACACAGTGTTTTTTTGTTTTATTTTCACGTTTTCTTTCAAGTGCCCTGGATGATTTACTCAGAAGTTAGGGGAAGCAGTAACTGGCACACTGTTGTAAAGAGTCATTAAGTGCTGCTTCAGATAATTACTGACAATCATTTTCTTTTGTTTTTCAGCATCCATTTAATGAGGGCGTCCACTGATTCGAGACTGCCGTGATTTTCAGGGATGAGTTCATCGCAGAGAGAGCCAGAAGCAGGCAAGGAGGGGCATGGACTTGAGCTAACAGCCACATATGGGTGTAAATGGTAATGATGCCCACTGTAGACAGAGCCATTAGAATTATGCAGCAGGAGAGGGCCAAATTATGTGGCAGAGTTAAGTAAATTATGCGGCAAGAAAAGGACAATTGTGCGGCATAATGCAGCACATGTTGTAATAGTTTTATTTCATTATTTTGTCATTTTCAAACTTGCTAATACTTTCTGAGCATTGACTGCACCTCATTAGTAATGGTTTAGCACCCAAATATAGCAATAGGCAACAGAAAGGTGACCAGTTCAGCTTTGCAAAGGGCCTTCCACTGCGCGGCAACACGTGCCACTGCATTTTTAGTAACTTTTGAACCATTTGAGCTAGAAACAAAATGATTTTTTGGTTAAAATCTGCCGAGTATGTGGCAGATGATCGATTATCTGGCAAATGCAGCAGATCTATAATTATTGAAAGATCGCTGCATCCGCACATTCGCATAATTCCAGTGGCCCTGACTATAGATAGGGTGACCAGGCATCCCGGATTTGTAAGGACAGTCCTGGTTTTTACCATCTGTCCCTGCAAATTTCAGCATATTTAGCACATGTCCTGGTTTTCAGAGAGAGGCGAGTGGACACAGTGGAAGAGAGGTTTTCATTGCTCTAGTGCAGGATTACCTTAAATATTGATACAGCACTCTTTTAAGGCTAAACACTAATTGTGCCTGCTAATGGCTTGTGTATGCACGTTCCTTCAGCTACAAAGTGCAAAACTGGTAAATGCAAGCATAGCCATTGTTTCCATGTGTTATTCTCTATTATATGCACTGATGTGTAAATCAGGGGCAGTATCATGATCCAGTTCTCCGCACTGCATCAATGTACAGGTGGCTGTGCATTTCTTTTTCCTGCCTTCAACAAACATATCAACTCAAAATCTCAGAGTTAGTGCATGGGCTGTAGACAGCAGAACTCGAAAACACAGGGCAGTAATTGCTTCTTTGTGTTTCATGGCAGGGCGCCAAAAAGCAGCCCTGCAAATTTTTAGGAGACTGCACATATGGAGCAAGCTCAGGGAGTGAGCCTGACAAGTGCACAGGAGGTTTGCGGGGTTCTCCAACCACAAAAATTTGGAAAAAATGCAACATTGGTACATTTTACAACACGTTTGTCATTATTGAACCTTGTCCAATCATTGAATGGATGGATGAAGAATGGAGACAGGGATGCATGGCTCAATGAATCAATAGCTGGATGGTGAGGAATGGGTGGATGAATTAATTGAATAATGGATGACAATGAATTAAGACTTTTAGCTACGTAGAGCAAATTATCTTGAAGCACTTACAAAGAATGAGTGCTCTAGTTGTCATTTCAGCTTCTCCATTTAAAATCATCACCCTCCTCAAACTCTGCTACCATAATCCCTATGAAATTTGCATGGCCTGGATGTATTTAACAGAGCACACTGATTTAGTGCCTCAAAGAATTAAACACAAATAATTTAAGCTTTGATCTAAAATGAGAGAGAGAAGAAGATATCCATGTAGTGGTTGAATTGCATAAAAACCTTGCGTCAATCCCGGCATCCACTTGACCACATTGTGTGACCCTAAACAATTACTTCTTTTCACAGTGCCTCCTTTTCCTTCATCACATGAGAGCACCTTAAAATAGTTTGGGATGTGCGCTGCACAAAAGCAAACAACTATAATGTTACTCCATCTATAGTAACACACTACACCAGGCACAGGTGACAAAAGACAGCATTCCTCTTGGTTCACTAATAGGATCGTCGTCAAAGTGATGGTGGGGGCATGCATGTTTCAACGTTCATAATTACAATCTGTTACTCCTAAAAACTGTCACTCAATGCAGTGGTATAATTTAATATAGTAAACCGAAATGCGTTGCAAGGTCACATTATAAAGAAATGCATTCTTTTGAATTATGTAGAGTCTTTAATATATATGTACTGCCCTCTCTCACTCAGGCAAGCAGCAGCAGACTTCTTACCCTCCGAAAGCCCAGAAGGTCAGCGCATGCTTGTGGCAAACTTGCAGGAGACAGGAACCACCCAAATGCAAAAACAAATGGTTTTGAAGCACACTTTACAACCTTCTGTTGTACATTATTTATAAGCGCTGCAGAGAGGAAAAGCAGCTAATCCCCAGAAAAAACCAGCGCCCACCCTGCGGCAGTAGCGGCCCGTGGTGGGAGTGCTGCCGGGCGCTGACGTGGGGCGGGGGTAGCAAACTACGGATTATGGCCGATTAGAGGTAAGTAAACATATAAATAAATAAAACGAATTTCGTTGCGCGCGCAACGAAATTCGTTTTATTTATTTATATGTTTACTTACCTCTAATCGGCCATAATCCGTAGTTTGCTAGCCCCAACCCTGCCCATCCCCCGCCCCACGTCAGCGCCCAGCAGCACGCCCACCACGGGCCGCTACTGCCCTGCGGTCTGTGCAGGTAACAGCTGTGGGGCCGCGTGGCGGGGGGATTTCGAGGGACGATGCAGAGGTAAAATTAAATAAAAAATTCATTTTGCCTCGGCATCATCTCTCGAAATACCCCTCCCTGCCCCACCGCCCCACTGCTGTTACCGGCACGGACCGCGACTGCCTCCGGGTAAACGCCCGGTGCCCTGTAGTGGCAGTCCAAGCTTGTTTCTGAACTCTGCTGTCCGCAGCACATGCACTAACTTAGAGATTTTTCGAGTTACTGCATGCGCTGTAGACGGAAAAATGAAACATGCAGACCCTTTTGAGCCGGCTCAGCATAAAGAAAGGATCATGATATTCCCCAGATGTAAAACTCGGATTATACCTGGAGCACGTTTCATTTTTGCTGGTGAGTTTTGGCGTCCATTTTTTTTGCACCGGAGTTAAAATGAGGCCCAAATTCTACAATTAGTGGTAATGTTCGAGTTCACAAGTGATGAGTTTTGTCAACAACTGAAGAACAAAAGGCTGAGTTGGTCTATCAAGTAGGACCATAATAAAGTTAACCACTTCGTAGATGATAGTTTGTCAAAAACTATTGATTGAATAAGTTCTAGCCACACTGCACACAGGTCGTATTTAGGTGATAACTGCAGGCCAATAAAACACAGTTACTGTACTGTGCCTGCCTGCCAGATCTGCCAGTTCTGGATGTGCTCATCTTGCTCTAGTTAACCTTTCTGGTGTAGTTCTTCCTCAGTGTTGGATGCTGGTACGGAGGCTTACTGGGTATAGGAAGTTAGTGTCTTAGGAGAAATGTGTATATGGTGACTTCCATCGCAGCCCTAGATTATAGACTGGACATAAACAGAATAGGGGCTTACTGTTCCCTGCCAATGTACCAGGATTTAGGATGCCAGCTCCCAGCCTAAGTCCCACCACGCCATGCCTAAACTACCCACTACTCACCCACCATAACCACTGACCAGATGCAATTCTACAAGCATGTCACTGGCAGCACCCAAGACCCACTTGTGGCACAGACAAGCTCTCCCAGGCACAGGGCGCCTAGATTTAACCCCTTAAATGCAGCCGATGGCCGCACTCCCTCCCCATTCCATCTGTCGGCCATTGGCCGACACTGGAGAGGGTTAGAAAGGGCCCTCTAGGGCTTTGCACCAGAGGGTTTCCTTTTTATCCCTGCAGCTCGGGCTGCTTGGAAAGAGCTTTCCAAGCAGGCCGGGTATTTTTATGTTGTTGTTTTTTTTGTAATGCCAATCAGTGCGCAGGGCATGCTGACAGCATTACTACTGAAAGTGAAAGTAATGCAATGTATGATGGTCGATTGGCAATGGCGGACATACAGCTATACTATTGGACTGCCCACTTACTCCCCATTAATGATTGGGGGCATGGGGTGTGGGATGACCCAACCTATAGGGATAAGTTGATTTACATCTTGTAAGGTGGCCCAATTCCCTCTGACATCCCGGAGGTCACTCAGGTAGCCTTTAAGGTGTTGATGGCAGCCCTCCACTGGTTAGGATGGGATCGCAGACTCACTTTAGAAACCCCACTCTGGATGGGTACATGGTTGTCACAGGTGTCCACTCTGGAAGGCTTTAGAGGGTGTGATTCTATTGGACTGTCATGACTTGGTGACGTTTGGGGTGACCATCACATGAGGTCCTTCAACGAGCTCCAGACAGAATTTCAAATGCCACCTTCCTAGTTTTACCGCTACCTACAACTTCGCCACGCCCTACAGACCTATAGTGACGAACTCCAGGCTCTCCCCGAATATAGTACCCTGGAAAACAAAATCCTCCTGGGCTACTTGGACATGGGAGGGATATCCCAGATCTACAAATCCCTAGTGATACATTGGCTGGCCTCATTGTCTGCACTGAAAGAACAGTGGGAGGGTTGGGTGGGGCCCTTGGACGAAGCAGGCTGGCGGGAAGCTTGCTTTGCTCATCCTACACTAGCTATTTCAGCCATATTCCGCTTCATTCAATTTAAATATCTGCACCAGGCCTACATGACCCCTCTTCGCTTGTGGAGTGCGGGGCTGATGGATTCCCCAGCATGTCATAGGTGTCAAAAATCTTTCATGTGGTGTGGGAATGCCGTATGATAGAGAGATTTTGGTTTGCTGTCCTAGCTGTGTTGTCTGCAGTGGTGGGCATGACTATTGATGCTGATCCGAAAATTGCCTGCTCGGGATCGTGGATGAGTTGGGTGGGCCCAGGGGGGATAGAGGTGGGCAAACTTCTAGCTAAGTGCGACATCGCTCGCAATTGGACTTCCCCTGTGGCCCCTACGATAGAGACGTGGACTAAAGGGATGGACTGGTCTGCCAAAAATGGAAGAAGTTAGAGGGTGCCCTCACAAATATGATAAAGTATGGAAAAAATGGTGGGACTACCATGGACTGGCGACTTAGCCACCATTCATAGTACGTTTTTTTATGTAGCCAGATTATTCTGTGCAATATTTTCCATCCATATCTGAAACTGATGATGCATTTCACATTGATTTCTTCACTGGTCAAGGCAAATGGTTTGTTGTTAACCTACAAGAAGAAATTCTATAAAAAAATACAAAATTACATGAATGAGTGTCCTACGTGCATATTTCTATTCTGTGTTTTTCCTGTTCAGAAAATAAGCAAAATAGAATTCATTTTGTGGTGTTGCCTATTTTGCTGAGCTGAAATGTATTAATTTGTTCTCCTCGAGAAGGAAGCTATGTGCTAATTTTCCTGCAATTGCTGCATATTCAAGGCCCTTTGTCTGGGTCTGCTCTAGGTAGTTGACTGTGAATTGTTTTCACTTGTTGCATAAACATCTGTTTATTTTTCTCATTTCCCATATACACCTTATTATAATTATGCTTAAAAGTAGGTGTTCCTAAATTTTTCTTATTTGACGTATCATATTTTCTTGCGTTACTATTGGTTTATGAGCAAGTTATGTTATTAGTACAGCCCTATGATGTCAGATCTCACTGTGTCAAGAGTGTTCCTTTCACCGTCTGAAACCTATAAATGTGCCCATTTTGGGATGTGTGCCAGACTTTTCTTGCACTCTAAACCATGCAGACTCCACGTTAGTCTGTCTATTTGATTTATACTTAGACTTTTCTTGTCTTACAAATTGAGGAGTCTCGATGCTATTCTGCTACTGATTTATACTTAGACTTTCCTTGACTTTGAAAAGAGCAGATGTATGCTAGATCTCTTGCTGATCTACATTTTGGTTCTGGGTATTTACTTGCTTTGGAGGTTGACCATATGGTTATACCACTCACAATGTGCATTATTTTATACATTACTGATGCTGATTTGAATTTGACTAACTAACAAACTACTTTTTTTGTTCTGTAATGATTGTTAATCTAAATAAAACGTTTATGGTGTTGACTTTCAATTTTGTCCAGAGAAGGGGTTCTTTAATGGCAAAGGGCTGCCATCTGTTGAGACTCACATTGCTCCGATCCTGTATCTCAACGCCTAATTTATTAGTTAAAAGCGTTCACAGTGTCAACATTAAGATGCACTCTTTCTGTGGAAACGTTGAGTCAGGAAATGATGTACATCGGGGAGGGCCTCAGAAATACTCCTCTGTGTCACATAAGGCACTCATGCCTTGCTCTCTGTCTTCCAAATGCTCATCTTCATAGAAATGGGAGTTCATTAACCCACTCACTCCCCCTGGGAGTCTTAAATCCTTGCAGACACCACAGACCAGAATAAAAAACAGGACTTGTGAATTTTTGACTTAAAGCCCATGGCTCACCTGCTGCCCTCTTTTGGCCAAATGCATCATGAAAAACAACAGGCAATAGGACTTTATTAAGCAACAAATCCCCATTGTGGTCAAAAAGATCACTACCAAAAAGGTGAAATACTTTGGTAAACAGAGCTTCAGGGTGTGACGTTCATAGAACTATAACGTGCTCGTTCTGTGCCCAGTGAATATTACAGGGTTAGCATCAATGCAGCAAGAGAGTGGCACCAAAGCCAGGAACCTGGGGGCCTACTGAACTTCAATTATGGTTGCTTTTTACTACCCTCCTAAGGGTAGAGGTTCAGTTTTTCTTTTTTGCATTAGAGCCCATTGGCACCCTTGCTACTGCAAAGACCAGGATTCTGAGTTCTGTAAAATTTACTGTGCATCTGAAAAAATTCCCCTTTACATTTTGCCAGGGTAAACTTGGTGAAATGTGAACAGGAAAAACAGCTCGAAAAGAGAGAGAATCTATGGGATCAAGAGTGCAGAACCCCAAAACTGAAGTTTATCCTGCCTTCTGAGAATAAAAAGACCGAATTGGGAAGGAATATGACAGTAAATAAAGTACCCTATGGTCTTGCTACTTACAGGAAGCAGTATTACCACACCAAAATCTGAGATCCCAGGAAAAGGCCCTAAGACTGGGGCAACTCATGTAGTACTGTCGCTAGGCCCATCCAGCTGACCTATGCCCAGTGCTATGATGTTCCTGGGCTCCAGGGATAGGAAATAAGGCGGCCATGTCCACTCCTGGACACAAGCACCACGCCACTTCAGTTGCCTTAACAACAGTCGCAACAGGCACTTGAGGCTTGCAGGATATTACTCAAGTAGATTTAGCCTATCAACAGCTCTTCAGAGAAGTCGGATCCAGGGCTTGGGCAGGAGACGTCTGTCACTGCTTCTTTCTGCCTCATGACATTATGAAAATGTCCTGTTTCTATATTGTGTCTCATACTAACTACTTTAAGTAGCCATCCAATAAGTGATGTCACAATACATTACAAAGGGCAAGCAGACGCAATCAAAGAGACATTCTAGAATTCCAATTGTTAAAGATACACAACTGGTCAAAGACAAGAGCTTTTTCTTCTCTATACTGGATTGCCATTTTTTTTGTGTTTAAAAAGCTTTATTAAAGAATTATAAGAAATACATAGATCAGCAATACAGAATAAACATACTGAAAGAAGAATATCAAAACAGTGGCTAGATTAAGAACCAAAGGAGAAAGCTATTTTTGGTTTTACAAGGAATAAAGGAAGGGAGGGGAAGGGAGAAGGGGAGAGGGGGGAAGAGGATATTTTGCAACTTGACAAAATTAAATACAATAGTGCATATTTACATAGGAATGCAAGTAGTATTACTAGTATACTTAATAAATACAATAAACCAAGAAAGGTAAGGAACAATAACCAGAGAAAATATACCTTCAAGGGGGTTTAAAATTTTCAGAATGGAAACGAGAGTTATCTGCTAAAACAAGATTATCCAAGTATTGAGTCAGGGGTAACCAAAAAGATCTCTATTAACTTTTGGTCTGCAGGAGGAGGCGAAAGCAATATCAAGACGATGAAAGTGGCAGAGACTATTCCACCAGTGCTGAAGAGAAAGCTTTGTAAGGGTTTTCCAGTTAAGAGTGATGTGTTGAAAGGCTAGTGCAAGCATAAGGTCGAAAAGACCATGTGTGTAAGGGGGAAGATTTAAGGAGTCATATAGACTACCGGAGAAAAGAAGAGGAAGAGAATAAGGGGTGGTAATGGTGAAAATACGGGAGATATAGGACCAGACTTTTCCCCAAAAAGAGAAACCGAAGGGCAAAGAAAGAGAAGATGTAGAAGATCAGCAGTAGAAGTACCACAGGTCCAGCAGTTAGTATCCGTGGAGTGGGAAAATTTAGCAATAGATATAGGGGTAAAATAAAGTCTGTGAAAGAGGAAAAACATAGATTGAGTGAGAGAGGCAGAGCGAGAGATTTTGAGAGAGCGGGACCAAAGTTTGTCCCAGAAGATGATAGACCATTCACATCCCAGGTCAGCTTCCCACGAAAGTTCCAATTTAGTTTTAGTACGCTCTGGATCAGGAGCTGAATAATATTTATAAATGAGAGAAGCTTTAGGTAGGGATAGAAGGATCGTATGAAGAGAGTTTAAAGTAGAAGGAGGAGGGGAAGAGGGGAGAGAATAAAAAGTGTCAAGAATGACCGACATCAGAGTGGAGAATTTGTGTAGGAAGGAGCGAGGACAATGAAATAAAGCTTGAAATTGGGGAAAAGAGCACGGAGACGAGCCATCAAAAAGATGTTTAACCCAAATTATGCCTTTTGATCTCCAAGATTTCCAAAAGATGGATCTGTTATTAATAGTAATAATGGAGTTGTGCCAAATTGGAGATTCTAAATCTCCTCATATTTTTATGCCTTTTTTTCAAACATACTTGTACCTTACTAAGACCCTTGACACAACCGGATCGTATTTCAAGAGAATCCTACTGGATTGCCATTTAACCTGATTTGAGGGCCCTTTTTACGAGTGGCCTTTTCATTCTGTTAGGGTTGGTAGAAGCAGGTAGCGACCCCATAAGATTTATGAGATCCGCGGGGCTAATGTGGCTCTTCTTACTTTCAGCCAGAGATTTCAGCTGCTGAAAGCAGTCAAAATCTATGTGTTAAAGTATGGAGGGAAAGTAGTAATTTCTAGAGGCAATCAGACCTGGAATTACTGATTCTCCCAGTACATCCTTGTGTGTTAGTGGGCTCTCAGGGTCCAACTTGTAATGGGCTGGATTTTCCCCACCCCTGGAGGTACTGGTACCCCTGGAATCAATACCTCCACGGGTGGGAAGAATACAGCCCAATTATTGGACCATTCATAATGAGGACCTAAGTATTTAGGGACAGCTCTTGCAGCATGCTGCACTTCTTTGTCGCAGGATGCTTCACAGAGTGTTGTACGCACACCATAAAAATAGCACCAAGTTCTAGGCTGAGGATGTGTTTGGCAATAGTGGTGACAGGACATTCTTTTTTCCTTTCTGCGAGTCGCTAAACACGTCTAACTGATGCTTCTCATATTCTTGTAGTAAATGATGCCTTTTGAAACTTCTCGAAGGGGTGTTAATGTTAACCCATTAGCAGCGAGATGCTGCATTTCCATCTGAAAGGCTTTCTCTCCTCTCTAACCCACTTGACTGTTTAACTTATGACTGTCTACAACCAACAAAGCAGAAAGCCAGGAACTAAAATGTATTTTGGACTCCACATCTCTGTTCTTTGGTGCTACGACCTCTGTGCTTTGGTGCTACCACATATGATTCCATTGTCTGTTTTTTTTTTTCAACCAAGCCATGTCGCATTGCAGGGTTTGTGGTTTTGATTTTAACAGTTTCATCATGGACTCAAAATCCCAGCATTCAATGCGCTGCTGGCTAAAATGCCAGAATTAACCACTTGTCAGCTATGTTTTAAAATTTTACAAAGTCGACTACTTCATTTAAATAATTGCTTGTTTCATGCTTTAGTCCAAAAGCAAACTCTGGTTCACACTTTCACTCCCATCATGCATTAAAACAAGCATTGGCAATGCGAATTATTTTTTCTTACGAGTACTAGAAAGTTTTATACCGGGCTTCACAACACAATAATGGTACAACATGTATAGCAGCAGCCCAACCTTCCATAACACAAGTAATAAGTTAAGGAGAGGTGGCAGCAGCAGATGAAACAGAACACAGTTCTCCCACACAAACAGGACAGGTACAACACAGACATCTAACACACTAAATAGGTCGTGAGAGGAGGTAAAGACTGTTGTACGATTTCCATAAATGTACGAGAAGTACAAAATTCCTGGAAGAAACAGCCAAACCTCTTATGGAATTAACATACATCCGTGTACTCTTATAGGATGATGGACACTCACCTAGCTAGTGTGGTAGGCTTCATCCTGGATTGAATTATTTCAAGATGCTCTCAGCTGTGATGATTACAGAAATGGAGGCAGAGGGAAGAAAAGTAATTGCCAGGACCACACAGTTTGGTCAAGCTGGGAAACTGATTGAAACCAGGGTTTTCTTTCAGGGCACCTCAAGTAGTTTTTGCCCTTGGTCCAACAAAAGCTTCTGACTGGCTTGGGCATGTTATGCAAGGACAATCAAAGTATCCTTTGTTTTTTATATGATGGGGTAACAGCTTTGGAAACACCCCTCTTCATAGAACTGCTATGCCTTGTACAGAAACTGTGCATGCTTCCCAAATTTCAGAGGACCCAGGGTCGGACTGGCTACCGGGCGTTTGGTGTGCTGCCAAGCTGGGGCTGATTTTGTTGATGGGGACCTGTGTGTGCTTTTAAATAAACAAATCAAACAAATGTTTTTAAGCACACGCAGGTCCCCATCAACGAAATCAGCCCCCAGCTTGGCAGCACACCAAAACGCCTGGTAGCCAGTCCGGCCCTGAGAGGACCAGTACAGCTAGGGCAGCATCAGCACAAGCTTTTCCTATCACAGCAAAGGTACAAATCAAGCAGCAGTGCAAGCTTTACTTCCTTACAGAACCGGTCCAATATAGCGATAGCAAAGCACGTTTCTCCCTCTCATAGAAGTCAACACATGCAGTCTTCCATTTCCAGCAGAATAGATCTGGCAGAGCAGACTAGTACTCACTTTCATCGCTCACAGAATCAGGGGCGGCTCCTCCGTCAGTCAGCGAAAAATAAAATGATGATAAAACAATATTATCCTGTTATTTCTCACTGACTGAGCCATGGAATCTAGGGCAGGGCCGCGCCATGGCAGGGAAGAGGAGTGATGGGCACTTTAAGTGCACGTCGGTTTGGCCAGACGTCTTAGGACGGCCAAATCGACATGCGCACCTACATTTCTCCAACCCAACTGTGTTGCACAGACGGGTGTCGACATGTAGTGTTACAGACAGATCTATGGAGTCACTAAGTCATTGACGGGAATGTAAAGGTGGATGAGTGAGTGAATATGGAGTTCTGACACCATACTTGCTTAGATGATATCGCAAGTCAGCATCCTGAAAGTCGTGCTGCTGTCATTTGAAGACCTGCTGTTTATGTTGGTTCTTTGGTGCTCCACGTCTTACGAAGTAGCTGTCCCCAAGTAGGTCATTGTTAGTTGGAGCAGCCTTGTCACAGAGTTACTAACTATGCTCCAAAGAGATGCTAACATCTTTGAAAAGTTGGGGAGTGCACGAGCCCCCGGCGCTGTGCCATCCTAGGCTTGCTGTTGCCCCTTGGGTGCCTCCAGTGGGCCAGGACCGATCCCCGGCCCTACTGTTTAGGGTTTAGGCTCCACCAATTGGGGAACAGGCTGCTGCTCTACTCGAGGCCCTCCTTACTTTTTCTTCATCCAACCATCAAGCCATGTTAGACAGGTAACCATGGACACAATCCACGCTGTACAAAAATTCAGGGGGAAAAAATAGGCATTCTGCTCACTATGTACTGCTGTTTTCTGATTCAAAACCGCCTTTCTATGGGCTTTGTCATAGCCCTCTAAGTTCATCACGCTTTTCTTCATGGGCGCTGCAGTATGCACGCTGGCCTGTCCTCCGTCATCGTATCACGCAGGTTACATATCAGCATTGAGTGCCGTAGGTGTGTTTATATCGATCTCCGCTCGCTGCACAAATAGGGCCCGGTGGTGGCAATGATGTGTTTGCGGTAATTATCCAACTGTGCTATCATCAGCCGGCGCGTGGGCTGCCGGAACAATGCCGCGGCCTGCTGGGAGCCCACGTGCGCGCCCTCAGATAAGCGCGCGCTGACAGGCTGTGCAGACAAGAGGAGGAACACACGGTCCTTGAATGTGCCAAGGGAGGATGCATTCAAGCAAGGCAATACACAATTAGGAGGAAGTGGGGAGGAAGCTGATATCCCCCAATCAAGAAATGGATGGTGAGCAGGTGTTGCCATACATTCTTGGCAGAACCACACATTGCAAAAAGGTGAAAAAACTTCTCACAGTTACTAAGTTTAGTTGGGACGGACAGTACTGTCACAGGTTTCTTTGGGGAGGGTAAGTGCCGAGGTGGAGCCAAGGGCAAAACATTTTGGCACCCCCCAACTCAGGAATTTAACAACCTTGAATGGATGGAAATCTATTTCTGCCACCATTAAATTATGTGATTTACTGGTTGCACAAAGTCTTTGTCAGCAGGCACATAACCTACTAAATTATAGCAACTATACACACAAATTGTGTATTTACAAATAAGTAAAACAGCTTGAGGACCTACATGTATAATTTTCTCAATTCAGTTTCCATTTTAATAGTGTTTGTTGTTTGTGGATCACAGATAAAAAATGTATGCTGCAGTAAGATTGTTCATATCCTCAAAACAACCACTTACCCTCTCAGCCCCCTCACCCAGATAATCCCCATCCCTACCGATGTGCCTTTGTATGTTTGTGAAGAACACAATGATTTTTTTACAGAAAATCCATATCTGTGTCTTCATTTTTGCACGCGAGCCATCCCTCCTAATTCCCAACCATTCCTAAAGAAAAGTCCTGATTGGCTCCTGCAAATCACCTCAGCTCCTGAGGCTGAAGCAACAAGGTTGTGGTTAGACCACGTTGTCACAATTTTACTGTGGACACTTAATCTTCTACTATTTTGTCATTGTAAGTGCAGGGCCCTTCCAAGAGCAGGGCCCAGGTCAGTTAGCCCCAGCTCCTTCCCCTTCTTAGGGTCCCATGGGCAGAAGTTGGTAAATTATGTGGTTAGAAGACATACCTCATAGGGGTGATCACGTTCTGCAAAACAATACATGGTAAGGAGAATACAATGTCCATTTAAGTGACAGTACCAGCTTTCCTTTTATGTCCTGAACTCTGATTGCCATCGTGTTGAGTGCCAAAAAGGGTATCCATTTGTGGAAATGTTAGTGATCTATCGAGGCACAAGTAATTCACGGGGAAGATGTGTGGTGGCACCAGCTTTGCTTTGCCTACAAGTGTAACTACTCAAGTACTTCGTACTTTGACAATATCATGTCTAATTCCTAAATAATTGTATTCATCGTAGTGAAGAAGTTCTCTGAATTTTGCATTATGGAAGTTCTCTAAAGTTTGGATTCTGGAAAGCTACAGAGCTGCCTGCAACCTCTCTGCCAATCACTCCACTCTCTCCTTTCTTATGCCTCCTTTCACATTTGCGCCTCAAGTTAATAAGGGTGTATTATTAAATCCTGTACGCCACAACCATTTCCTGCCCTGGCTTGAGCACGGCTACAAAGATTTGAATGGAGGGTGAAACAATAAAGGGCCAAACCCTGCTTCGGACAAAGGTGTGACGCAGGCTCGACCACTGTCACGTGGTACCCCAGATCCATTCCAAGTTGAGCCCAGGATCACAGCATCACCCAGTCTCCCTCTCTAAGTTCAGCGTTGGAAAGGAAAGAAAAGAGAAAAGGAGGGCGAAGAAAGAAGAAAACATTTCAGTCTGAAATGTGTCATTTCCTTGAACCTCTTCCACTGAAAGGACAGGTTAGTTGCAGAATAAGGAAGTGGATCTGTGTCTACAACCTGGAGCTACATTTCACAGGTACATACATCCAATTAAAGCTGAATGCAAGCTCTTCTGACGTCATCGTTTCGTTGATTTATTTATTTGTCTCCATTAAAGTGCTGGACTGCGCCTTAAAATCATATTTGTTAAATCGGGGGATATTTTTGAAATATTGACAAATAAATAGAGAATTCTGCCCTGATCACGCTTAACTTTCAATTGTTCAGAATGGCACAGATGCATTCTTAATTTGTGTAGGTTGCAGGAGTGCCTTACATGTTCCAAAAATGATTCTCCTGTTCATCTTTGAGACTGTATTACAGTGGGTTTTCCGAGTTTGGATCAAGAAAGCGTCCTTGTATTGTGTCAGATTGATTTCGCCTGTGATAAGTTAGTTTAGCTAAGGTGACTTTATTGAAAAGTGTTCTAATTTAGCGCTTGAAAGACAAGGGAACACAAATCATTTTTATTTTATGTTAAACTGGAAAGTGGAGAAGAGAGACATTGACAGTGAAATGAAATGAAATTTGTACTTGTAAAGCGCACTTATACCCCCAAAGGGGTGTCCTGGCGCTGTACGCATACCGCTGTGGAACCCTTCCTGGCTTTTCCCTGTGAAATGTCCACTCCTGGGCACCCCCAGGGTGAAGCCAGGCATCCCAGCGCTGTTGGGGCCGTTGTGGAGATTAAGCAAGCTATTGCCCAGAGTTGCAGAGTGGGACCCATGATTAGAATAGGCACCGAGGCGAGAATTATCAGGTCCGAGGAAATTGAGCCCAAGACCCGCCGAGGTGGGAATTGAACCCTGGTCAGATCTCTGCATCAGGGTCTGCCGCTCTAACCATTGAGCCACACTTCTCCCAGTGGCCGAATTATCTATTTACTAGGAAACCTGAGCTCAAATCCTTGCTTCCCCATGTGACCAAATGGTGTGATTTTGGTCAAATTGTTTGGCTTTTTCCTTGACTGACAAATTCTGAAACACCTAAAAGTAAATCAACTCAGAAAGTGAATTTAAAAAAAAAAGTTCTCTTGAAATTACGAATATTCAACTAAGCAAAGGTTGTGGATGGAGGAGGAATCAACTCCTTGGCCAATCGGAATCATGAAGATACTTAAGCGATAATACTGATTTATTTAAAAAACTCCTCTGGTAGTGTTTTTTAAAAAGACAGTTTCTCTAGAATGCCTAACCTGCTTCTAAATCCCTGCGCTAGAGTCTAGGGACCACACTCCTTCAGCTGGTGAACGATTTGCTGCTCAAGCAAAAAGGAAACCCTCCCTCTTCACCATCCTGCCAGTGGACTAGGGCATCAAAAAAGTCACCAAGAATAACAATCAATACTTGCGGAACAGCCGCTTAAAGGCTCAATATGTATTAATAAATGTGTCCATTATATGCAGCAAATGGGAAACTAAGGCCTTAATCTAGGTTTTGGCAGACAGTCACCGTCCACCAGGGTGGCAGAGGTAATAGCCCGCACTGCCCTGGCAAACTACCTTCCATCAGATTTAGAGATCACTGCCTGAGTGGCAGAGATCTCTACGCCTTCAAGGAGCCACCGCCACATCAACTCATTTAAGGCTCTGAAAGTTTAATGAGCAGCTGCCATGTTTTATACGGTTGCTCTCCAAAGTTTTGTTTTACAAAAACAAACTCCCAAAGCAGAAATTTGTTTTAGTGGAAATTCTCCTAGGATGTAGGGATAATTTTTAAATTTGTCTATTTGGGACCACCAGGCTTTCCTTCTTGGTCCCGAACAGAAATTAAAGTACGCCAGACTGTCCGCTCGAAACAAGCAGACGGTCTGAGGTACTTAGACAGACGTCGGGCCATTGGTCTAAGTTTTCTGCTGATAGAGCAGTTGGGGGCACCGCTGGTGGAAACAGTCTGCCCAACTGTAAATAGTGCAGACTGCCCATAAGTTTGGCAGACAGGGTACTCCTAGCATATTTGTGGTGGAGTAACCTGTCCACCAAACTCTCAATGAGGGACATATATTCTTATATAATTTACGTGCCATTTCCTTTGATGGCTCAGCGTGTATTTTTGTTCTTTTGAGGCCAGGCCAGACATCTTACCCAGCTCTGGCATGATTCTCTCTCTTAATTTTCTTATTTAGCTACTTGTGAAAGATGTATGTGAGACCACCCAGCCACAGGATTGAATCCTGGCCTTATCAACTGAGCTTTTGGGTCTGTAAAACCAGTACAATTAGTCCTAGGATGCAGGATAGGTAAAACTTACATTTTGTAGTACTACAAAATACTATTGAAAGCGTGAACTTTGAAAAAGCGCGCCATTAGGGCCCGCACCCTGGGGTCCTGGCCACGCCCATCTTGATGCCGGGGTAGCCCGGTTGACGACCGGCCGCAGGAATCGCTTCCGGGGCACGGTGTGACGCACTTCCGGCTGGGACCGGCGATGGGGGGGGGAGGAGCTGGGGGTGCCTATTTAGGGCATGGTGCCTCGGCTCTCATCCTCTCCTTTTTCCAGCGCCGGCCCCAGTCGCAGTGGACGTCACGAGAATCTCCGGATCGTCGCGGGCTTCGTTGTTCTTTTCTCTTCCTCTGCAGGTGGCGGTCGGCGAGTCTACACGACGTTGGGGGACCGGCGCTCGTCGTCGTTGCGGGAGAACAGCGGTCGTCGTGTTGGATCCTCGCAGCAATTTGTGGATTCGGAGGGCAGCGGAGTTGCTGTACAGCTGGAGTTGCGGTGCTGCCTCGGAAGCGAGGAGTTAGCAGTAGTGTACTTGCGGTACACAGAGGTAAAGGGAGGGGGGCCTTTGGTTGTGGCACGGGGCAGTCGCAGGGGAGGCTTTTGTGATTGTGCTTGGCTAAACGGGGGGGCTGGATCAGGTGACCCCTCACGCCTCTGGTTCCTGCGGCTGCCCAGTGAACATAATTAAAGACGCGCGTAAAAGGAGGGATCGCGTCAATTTTATTTGCCCCTCTCCCCCTCTGAATACCGACGGCAAGCGGGCGATAGCAAGGCTCTGGAGAGACTGAGCGCCGACAATTAACACGGCGATAACGCCCATACAGCGCGAGGTTAGCTGCAAGTGGTGGGCCCTGTGAGGGAACACTCGGATTGAAAGGGGCTGTTTTTGAATAGGAAAACGGCGGGAATCCTCAATTGTGACTAAGCGGGGCTTAAGGAGGATACGTTGATATAAATTGGAGTGTCCGATAAAACGCAGGGCAAGGTCTGGGAGAGCTTGGGGTTTTCAGTGAAGCCAGCAGACGATGCCTGCCAAAGGGGGACGTAATGGAAAGAGAAAGGACAGCGATCCTGACCTTTCCCAGCTTTTAAAACTGGTTTTAGCAAAATTAAGCCAGAATGAGGAGAGTGAGGAGGAGGTAATGGGGCCGGTCCCGGAGCAGGAACAAGTACCCGGCGGGGAGGATCGCCCCCGCAGAGCTAATGTCCCCCCTAGGGCGGCATTCCCGCCATTAGAAAAGAGGCCCAGGACACACCCCAGTAAAGACAAGAATAAAGGTGGGAGAGTGGGGAAAAATGATAAAAATGGAGAGGAGGGACGGGGGGAGCAGCCCCCTTCTATTGTAGTACCCCAGGGGACACCCAGCGTACCAACCCCGCCCGCTCCGCCGCTAGTAAACCAGCAGGTGGTGCCTAGTGCAACAGAGGCAAAAGATGTAGGGGCAGTGTTGGCAGAGATTCGGGGCGCATTGAGAGCATTAGCACCCGCGACTCAACCCCCAAACACCGCTGCAGTAGCGCAGGCGCCAGTGGCGAACTTTTTGTCGGGGGCAGAGGGAGCAGCCCAGGGCATGCTGCAAAACGTGGTGCCTTCGGTAGTACAGGCACCGGCAACACAAAGCGTGTTAAGTGGGGGGGGGCAGCTCAGGGCACACCATCTGGGGGGACGCCTGCACACGCGTTAGGGATTCCTGGGGGGTCAACAGAGCTAATGCAGGGGTCCACAGTCAGCATACTGGCATCAATGGCGACGTTATTGGCACAGTTAGCAGTGCCTGCAGCGGGAGGTCAGGTCAGCAGCGTCCCAGTGGCCCTATGGGCATCGTCACCAGCCTTGGGGGGTGCTATTAGTGAGATACACAGACAGATAGGTCTCATGACAAAGGCACAGGAGAAAGATGATGTGAGCACAGCCCCTTCAGCGGTGGGTCAAGCGGCTCCTGCACAACCCGTTGCATCAGCAGTGGCCCCAACAGGTAAGGGGTCAGAGAATACAGGCAAGAATGTCAACGGCGGGGGGACGGCTATTGGGGGGCAGGATACATTACTGTCCAAGCCAGGTAAATTGGCTTCTCATGTCCCAATGGACGTTAAAGAAAAGATTTGGAAGGGTGAGTTCATAGATATCTTCTCACTAATCAGGCCAAAAAGGAGGGAAGTAGAGGCTAAAGAAAAGGAGGGGAAGGATAGCTCTTCCAATCCAAGGGTTGAGGAGTCAATCACAAATTGGCTTTTTGGTTTTAACGTGTTTGCGACTGTGATACTTGAAAAGAGGCCTGAGTTGGCGGTACCATTGGTATTCTATTCTAATAAAATTCTGAAGGCTCATGCAATGTACGGCGGGATGGCATGGTTGGACTACGATAGGGATTTCAGTTGGGCAAAGGTTGAGAACCCTGATATTGGTTGGGACCAGACAGAGGTGAATGTTTGGTTGGAAAGTGTTAACAATAAAACACCAATGAAGCAGCCCTTTCGTGCTTCACAAGGGGGGTCAGGCGAGAAGAAGGGGACTTGCTGGGCATTCAACCAAAAACTTTGTACACGGCCAGCCGGATCGTGTAAGTTTAAGCATGCCTGTGACTTTTGTGGCCAACCATCACACCCAGAATTCAAATGCATCAAGAAATCATAGGATAGAGGCAGGGATCCCAAGGCATCATCCCAATAGGACGTTGCCCATGCCAGTTGAGATTGAGAAACTGATTTTCTGGCTGAATCAGTATCCCAACAGGAAGGCAGCCAAAATATTATATCAGGGTTTTTCCACAGGTTTTCGCATACCTGCGCATGGGGTACCACCTGTTAGGCATTGCAATAACCTACTATCGGCACGCACACATTCCACTGTGGTTTCTCAAAAGATTGAGAAGGAAAGAGCATTGGGGAGGATAGCGGGCCACTTCGCTACCCCTCCATGGCCTGACTATGTTTGTTCACCGTTGGGTGTGGTGCCTAAGAAAGACCCGGGTCAGTTCAGAATGAAACATAACTTATCTGCACCTAAAGGGGCGTCAGTGAACGATGCAATAGACCCGGCATTATGCTCTGTGACTTACTCTTCCTTTGACACTGCACTGCAGAAGTTGCGTGACCTGGGCCCCAACACCTTCATGGCAAAAACTGACATTGAATCTGCCTTCCGACTCATGCCTGTACTCCCTGATGATTACCATTTACTAGGTTTCCAACTGAAAGGCCAGTATTACTATGACAAATGCATGCCAATGGTGTGCGTCGTATCTTGTAAATATTTTGAGCTGTTCAGCTCTATGTTGCATTGGTTGTTCACCTTCAGAACAGATCACGCAGATATTGTGCATTATTTGGACGACTTCATGGTGATGGGCCCGTCCTCGTCAGAAACATGCGGGAAAGCTTTGAGAGAACTTGTGTCCATGTTGGAGGAGTTTGGGGTGCCTCTGGCACCAGGGAAAACAGTTGGCCCTGCGACATGCATGGCTTTCCTGGGGATTGAGATTGACACAGTGGTAGGAGAGTGCAGGTTACCATCGGACAAAGTGGAGGCTTTCTCCCAGGCAATTGATTCTGCGCTGGCGGGAGCAAAGGTGACGTTGCATCAACTCCAGGTGTTGGTAGGTCACTTGAATTTTGCATTGCGTATCATTCTATGGGGCGCCCCTTCTCCAGATCAATTGCAAGAGCAATGGCTGGCTTGACGAAGAAGCACCATCATGTTAGGTTGCGGGCTGAAGTGAGGGAGGACCTGAAAGTTTGGCTCGATTTTCTGCGGGACTTTAATGGGAAGGTAGTTTGGCCGGCGCCGCCGGTCACCAGTGAGGCCCTAGGTTTGCTCACCGATTCAGCAGGTAGTGTTGGTTTTGGGGCAGTGTTGGGACCTCATTGGTGCAGGGATGATTGGCCGGCGGCCTGGCCTGAGAGCGGTCTGACAAGGAACGTAGCCTTCTTAGAATTGTTCTCCATAGTGGTGGCAGTCACAGTGTGGTCTGACTTCTTTAGGAATAGATCTGTGGTTTTTTGGTCAGATAACATGGCTGTAGTGGAGGCTATTAACAGGCAAGGGGCTACATGTACTCATGTTTTAAGACTTTTAAAACACCTAGTGCTGTTATGTTTGAGACTGAACTTGCTATTTAGAGCTGCACATATCCCAGGTGTGGAGAACCAGGCGGCTGATGCTTTGTCTCGCTCCAAGTTGCAGGAATTCCTGAAGTTCCATCCACAAGCAGCGGACCAGATGACAGTGTTCACGACATCTCTGTGGAAGATTGGAGCCCCGCATTAGCGGGTCTTGTTGGGGCCTCATTGAGCGAGCGCACCCGGAAGGCATATCAGCATCATTTTAAGGCTGACAGGTTTTTCGTGCAGCGACAGGGGATAGTGGGCTTGTTCCCATCAGAAGCCATATGTGGTTTTTTACAGACATTGAAGGAGCAGGGCAGGCCGGTGTCTTATGCTAGGGCTCACTTAGCAGCAGTGGGCTTTTTTGCAAAACTGTCAGGGGTTCAGGATGCCGGGAATTCTTTCTTGGTCAGGAAGGAGCTTGAGGGGTGGGCCAGGTTAGAGGGTGTGAAGAAGGACTGCAGAAGGCCACTTGATGTGCACATACTGGGTGATATGCTGGACGCCCTGCAGACGATGTGCTCATCTGCTTATGAGACTACCTTATTTGCTGCTACTTTCACACTAGCGTTTTATGGGGCTTTTAGATTGAGCGAATTAGTGGGAGCCTCCAAGGTAGATTATGTGGGCGGGCTCCAGTGGCAAGATATAAAACTAGTCCAGGGGGGGCTTTCGGTTACATTACGTAAGTCTAAGACGGATCCTTTGGGCAAAGGGACTACGATTCGCCTTAGACCGGCCCCCGGAGCACGAGTGTGTCCAGTCGCTCGAATGGAGGCATACTTGGCTATTCGCCCACAAGGGAGAGAGCAAGCCCTGTTTATCCACGAGCACGAGGGGTGCCTGTCAAAGTACCAATTCAGGGAAGTGTTCATGAGTCCCTTGAGGAGTCTTGGGTTAGATCCCACCGGTTACTCGTCCCACTCATTCAGCATTGGGGCGGCTACTTTAGCAGCAGGAGCAGGTCTGTCAGTAGATGAAGTGAAGCGTGTGGGGCGATGGTCTTCCTCATGTTTCAAGCACTATGTGCCCGGATTATTGAAATGTGGCGCGAGAATGCGCATGTGTGGCCACTCTAATGTCTTTCTTTCTTTCCGCAGTAGTATGCCCTCTAAAGTAATATGAGTGTTGGGACACTCTTTTGTGCGGCGGGCCACCTACCGATTGCAGCAGCAGCGTGGGTCGAAACGGGCGTGTTTGGATGGGATGTCGTTCCACTGGCGAGGCACAGGGGGCCTTCGAATCAGACAACTGCGGCGGTTGGTGGAGGAGACGAGGGCGCACGAGGGACTCCAGTCCCCGGATTTAATTATCCTGCATTTGGGCGGGAACGACACGGTGGCTCTTGGTCGTCAGGCTGTCAGGGAGGCGTTGCTGACGGAATTCGCATGGTTGGGAAGAACATTCCCTCGGCGAGGATCGCTTGGTCGTGCATGATCCCGCGGCGGGCATGGGGCCCTGGAGTGAGATTGAGGGCGTTAAACGTGTCAGTAAGGCGCCTGAACGGGGAATTGGCTAAACTGTGTTCTGGGCAGGGCCGCCTGTGCCACATACCTCACAGACTCATTAGAGGTGACTAGATGTTTCATCGCGACGGCGTGCACCTGTCAGACATTAGGACAGACGCTTGGATTAATGGCATTTGGTCATTTGTGCGGAACTTGTTCTGTGGTGGGGAGGGCGAAGGACCTGTGGGCCCTGGTCGCTTGTGGCGGTAAGGAGGCCACAGAAGATTGACTTACATTGTTAACGGGAGTCCTCCTGCAGACTCCCTAGGCCAGCACTGAGGGGGAGAGACGGTAAGCTCACCGCAGAGAGAATGGGGACACCGGCTGGGGGCAAGGGCGCCAGGTTACAAGCTAGGGCATGGGGCAGCAGCCCCTGGTTATACCCTACAAGCCCCCTTGGTCAGCCTGGTGGTAGAGGGATGGGCCCTAAGGTTGCAGACAAGGACCAGATGGCTGGGGCTCACCTCTCAAGGACGCAGGTGGGTTGCGCCTTGCGTTGGTCTCAGTTGGGGCGAAGCGAGCCAGAGAGCCCCTTGGTGCTGGAGCAAGAGAGAATTTGTTCTATATAAGTAAGTCTGTCATTTATGCTGATTGTTTAGGATGCTAAATTAAAAGTGTAAATATTGATTGGTGATCAATTTCTTAGGTCTGCATTTTAAAGAATGTAAATAAGTTAAATATAATTTGTCATGTTTACGTGTGAATTGTTTGAAATAAACATGGCCGTTTTTACCCACAGCTCTGGTAATCAATGATTTGTGGGTTCCGTGGGGGCGGGCCGGGGGCGACCTGGGGGGTCCGGGCCCTATTGAAAGCGCGAACTTTGAAAAAGCGCGCCATTAGGGCCCGGCACCCTGGGGTCCTGGCCACGTCCATCTTGACGCCGGGGTAGCCCGATTGGCGACCGGCCGCAGGAATCGCTTCCGGGGCACGGCGTGACGCACTTCCGGCTGGGACCGACGATGGGGGGGGGGGAGCTGGGGGTGCCTATTTAGGGCATGGTGCCCCGGCTCTCATCCTCTCCTTTTTCCAGCGCCGGCCCCAGTCGCAGTGGACGTCACGAGAATCTCCCACCCACCAGTCCCTTAGATTTAGGGTTTTGGGAAGGTGTTGGAAGGCGAACGGTGAGTGGCGGTAAGGAGGCGACAGAAGATTGACTTACATTGTTAACGGGAGTCCTCCTGCAGACTCCCTAGGCCAGCACTGAGGGGGAGAGACGGTAAGCTCACCGCAGAGAGAATGGGGACACCGGCTGGGGGCAAGGGCGCCAGGTTACAAGCTAGGGCATGGGGCAGCGGCCCCTGGTTATACCCTACAAGCCCTCTTGGTCAGCCTGGTGGTAGAGGGGTGGGCCCTAAGGTTGCGGACAAGGACCAGATGGCTGGGGCTCACCTCTCAAGGACGCAGGTGGGTTGCGCCTTGCGTGGTTCTCAGTTGGGGGACGCGAGCCAGAGGGCCCATTGGTGCTGTAGCAAGAGAGAATTTGTTCTATATAAGTAAGTCTGTCATTTATGCTGATTGTTTAGGATGCTAAATTAAAAGTGTAAATATTGATTGGTGATCAATTTCTTAGGTCTGCATCTTAAAGAATGTAAATAAGTTAAATATAATTTGTCATGTTTATGTGTGAATTGTTTGAAATAAACATGGCCGTTTTTACCCACAGCTCTGGTAATCAATGATTTGTGGATTCCGGGGGGGCGGGCCGGGAGCGACCTGGGGGGTCCGGGCCCTATAAAGTGTAGTTTGTGAATTAGGCCCCAGAGTTTCTGAGACAGATGGAGAAAACGTAATAGGGAGAGAGGAAAGAAAACACAGTCACCCTATTTACCTGCATGTGATGGAAAACACTTCCATTTTTTAGGGCATCTCTGTATTCTTGTAACAAAACTGCTGCTGTTTCTCATATTTTTGACTAAAATATACCCTGCACCCAATTCATGGGGTCTATACTAGAGACAGCTTTTACTGCTGGTCAGCATCTTATAATAATAAAAACAATACATAATAATAATAATCATTTAAGTTTTAAAAGTGAGTTTATTAAGCCTGAAATAACAATACATTAGAATAGTACAAAGCAACAAAATAATAAGAGGAAGGGAGGAAGGAAAAGCAAGGAAAGAGGCATAGAATGCATGAAAAGTACAGTCTGATTATTGGCCAAATATGCATATCAGAATAAATACCAAAGGATACATAGTAGAAAAAAAGAAAATCCCATATAATTAGTAAGAGGAAGTCAGGGAGGGTGTCGAACTTCCTGGGTGTGAGGTGGAGGGTCGAAGGTTGAAATGGCAGAATAGTCATGGAATTGAGTAATAGGCATCCAAAGAGCCTTTTGTTTTAAAACAAGGGATAAGGGCTGCATATATGCAGTGTCCAATCGGTGATTAGGTCAAACTGCGTACCACCACACTTTTGAAGATAATTGCGTAGAGTCTTTCCAATTGCGAGCTATTTGCTGGAAAGCAAGTGCTAATAACAGATCTAGTATTTGCATGTTAAATGAAGCATTGACCCGGACATCGGATACACTTCCTAAAAATACATTAGAAATAAAGTAAGGTACATTACTATGAAAAATAGAATTATTCTGGCGCCAAAATTGTGACCAAAATGTAGAAACAGGAGGACAAGTGAAAAGTAAGTGTTTCAAGTCAGCTGATCTTGAGGAGCAGTAATAATAATAGAATGGGGTAATGGATCAAACTGCTTCTGCCACTGCTCTATTAGAGTGTCAATCACATTTTGGCTCAGCCACCAGGATAGTCATTCATGAATTTAGTGCCAGTCATTTTGAGTGACACCATTTTGCAAATGTAATGTTAAAAGCTGCATTCGGCAGAGCTGAGCACAGAAAGGTAAACCAGTCCGCCTTTATCTTTTGTGTAGTGGCAGGTATCACATTGTGCTGAAGGGAGGCCACGCTCCTGGACAAGTGGTGCCACCTGCAGCCCAATTTGCATATGAAAGGGAGCACAGGCATCAATTAACTAATAGAGGCCTCGCTTGTGAGCAAAAATTGCGGGCCCACTCCTGTGGATTCCACAAACGGAGCAGCAGAGTGGCACAACAAACCACCTGCACATGCTTGGTTTGCTGGAGAACTGCTGCAGTAATTGCAGCCGTATCTTCACTAGTTACCCCCTGTGCTGCAGATGGACTGTGAACACCCAGCTACTGGGCTGCCATTTTCAGAGTGTCCATGAAAAGTCTTGATTTGCGACTAAATTCTGTGTTCTTTGCCTAATGGTAGTCTTTTATCCCATAATTATTTCGAGTCAGCCGTATTTTGCACTTTCAGGTGTTCGCAATCAATTCAATAAGAGGAATGTTGTAGGTAGGGCAGATGACTTTGTAATTGGTTGGGCTTAATGAGAGTGTTCTCATTGCTCATTGATAGTTGGACCTCTCAGTCTATGCAGTATTTTGTGATTGGCTGGAGGGATGCTTCCCAATTATTCATTGGCTGTTGTGCCCTGAAGCTTGTGCCTAGTACAGCATTTACCTGCTAAATGTTTCTCCCACAGAAGAGAGGCCATGTTGTTAAACGTTTTCGTCCTCATCCACCTGCACCATCTTCTGTAGTGGTTGTACTACTAAATATCGAGCCCAAGAATATTGACGTGCAAGAATATTGTGGACAGAATATCGAGGAACAAAATATTCAAAGAAGTTAAGTGCATATAGGGAAGTATAGATTTACTATTCCTAACTCCACATATACAAACCTTGAAGATATATATATCTCCAAGGTACGTATATGTGGAGTTAGGTATAGAAAATCTATACTTGCTTACCTTTCGATATTTTGTCATCGATATTTGTTGCCTCATTATTCTGCATTTGATATTCAGGGTGCACACCTGTAGTTTGCAGCAGTTAAAAGGAAAGAACTTCATTTGCAATTAAATGGTTGCATAACTTGAAGGAAAGGTTCATAAAAAAAAAGTTCATGTTACCTTTCACCTCTAAGGCAGAGGATGTAGCGTTACAGCCAGAGCTACCGACTTTGGAGCTGGGGAACTAGGGGGCATATTAGCAAGACCCACGTTAAAATTATCGCCGTTTTAGCGGCAGGAAACTGCCGCTAAAGCGAGCTAATGGGCTTGCTAATATGCGTATGGAATTCCAATAGAAGCCCAGGTTAGATGTCCTGCACATCTAACCTGGGCTTCTATTGAATTTTATAACGCATATTAGCAAGCCCATTAGCGCCGTTTTAGCGGCAGTTTCCTGCCGCTAAAACGGCGATAATTTTAACGTGGGTCTTGCTAATATGCCCCTAGGTTCGAGTCTCGGAGTCGGCTCAACATCCTGTGATTTTGGGAAAATCACTTTATCTCTCTGTGCCTAAAAATATTAACGTGTCCTTGTGTATTGTAACTGGTGCTCATGTAAAGTGCTCCAATACCTTCGGGTAGAGTTCGCACTATATAAAACTGCAAAAAATGAAAAAGTAGTCTGTCTCTATTAACGCTTATAGACTGCCAAGTGAAACTGGGTAGCAGTTGAACACTACTCTGTTTAAAACTCTTTTCTCTAACTAGTTCTCAGAAAGACGAGTATTGAGAATAAAGGCCACATTGCCCATATCATTTGCCCTTTCCACTGACATCTTTGAAATACCTAATTTGTGAGGTTAGATGACAATATGACAGTTGAAAAAAACAATTAACAATGAAATTATATGATATGGAAATGGAAAAAAGTTCTAGGTCCTTGTGACAACAGAAACTGTAAACATACAGAAAACAGACAAAAAAAACACAAAAGCATTTGCTTACATCTGCAGCATAAGTACACTGGCAGTTACTCTTTAAAGACAAAAATATATTGATTTTCTTATGGTTCTTATGTTGCTATACAGTTTGCTTCAGATCCGTTACAACATTCTATCATTTCACATTGCAGTGTCACGTTTCAGCACCATGTGCACCTTAAATTCAATATGATTGTAGCTAAAAAGTGGTTGAAAGGTGTAGCAGCTTTACAACTGACAATTGTTTAACCATTACCTCTTTCTTTACACAAAGATTTATGATCGCGGTATATTATGGTAATCTGTAATCATTCTAACTCTCCCATCACTGGCACACAAAGTAGAAGGGAATGCATGAAAATATAGAATTATAGATGAGTAACAGTGAATTACAGGATGTTTTTCACCAAGTGGTTCTGAGTGACGTCAAATAGACAACGTGAGCATGAGTTGTCTATTATGTCACTCAGAACCCTGAGGTGGAAAACGCCCTTGTTATTGACTTTTTACCCATCCATAATTTTATGTTATGCATGGTCCCCAAAATCGTGTGCCCCAACTGCTGCGCAGTAGCAGAGGAGTAATGGGAGAGCCATACCTAAAATAGCCTCTGCTGTTTATTCCTCTCCCAAAGGTTTTAAAAAAAATACCTGCCATCCTTAACTAACCCCCACCACCTTCCTTGCCTTCCTACCCCCGTCTGCAGCTGTGCTTTCTGCTTCAAGTCAAAACAGAAAAGAAGCGCTGCGCAGACAGGCTCTCAGGGAGGCATGTCCGCATGGCCTAGAAGACCTTTATGACCATCACAACAGTGGGTAACCAGTTTTGTTCTCAAATGTTGCTATGTCATAGCAGTAGGTTATGAGATTCAGAAACTGAAATAAGCGATAGACGTTCTCTGTGAGAGCCATACAAAATAATACCGCCTACAGCTTCCACTTCCTTTCGATGGGTCAGACACTAAACAGTCACCTTAACAGTAGGACTCATGCAATGACAGAGTGTATTGATCCCATAAACTATAACTATACGTGGTAAGTAATCCTTTAAACACACTATCTGGCACAACAAACGCAAGAGGTTTTTCTCTATCTAAGCCAAAAAATTAACCCAAAGAGTTCATCTTCATTCCTTTTTGGTTGAAAGGGATGAAAAATCCCAATGCCGGAACTGGCAGTGCGTGAACAGATAACATACGAGGCTACATAAGGAGCGCAAGTTCACCCCAGGGGTATCTTGAAGGTATTGGCAGATTACATATGTATAGTGTTACTAAATGCAATGGTGCTCATATTATCAGCCTATGAAGAATCACAGGCGGAATGGACCATTCGCAGTGCAAGCCTGCAACCATGGGCTCTACAGCATTCCATACCTACAGGGAACGACTACGAAAAGTAGTAAAGAAACAGGGTACTGTCTACAAACAATTGCACAATGCTTGTAATACAACATAGTGAATGAAAACAGAAAAAAACACTATATGTAGCCCACAAAAAGGATTAGAGCTTGTTTAAGGGATGCTACTTTTTCATGGCGTGGTCCGTGAGCAGTGTGAGCTGCTCCTCTCTGGCTGTGTATGGTCTTGTGGGTGTAAAATATGCTTGATTGGTTCACGCATGGTACACACATGCTGAGAACATGGCCTGCAGTCCCTGATGTCTCTGGATCTCATCTTGTATATAAAGGTTCTTCCAAAATTAGCTCTGGACACAGTGTATGAGCTTCAGTTGATCAGACAGCAAGAGAGACAAACTACCCTGCAGCTCAAGGCAGTCTCTTTGAACAAGCACAGCAAAAATCAGGTAGGTAATCACAAGCTGCAAAGCCGAACAGCATGTCAGTGATTGCTACAATGCTGGGGGGTAAACCACTGCATCTATAGAGAGAGAATTCTCTAGATGTGATTTAATTTCAATCATCAGAGTTAATCCTCCTGTGGTGTAGATGTCTATGTAGTTGGCCTTACGGCGAAACTGTTGCACTGCAGCACAACATGAGTTTCCATCGCTACCAACGCGCGCAAAGACATCTACTGCACTGTCTTCTTGATTTCCAGCTAAAGTTGTCCAAGGCTTATAGGAAAGTGCAATCACTCAGACACTCTGTTCTGCATTGGATTCAAGGCACAATTCTTTTGTGTTTTATCTGCACAGCTAGACAGGTTTTCTCAGTTTCAAACCCTTCCAAGGGTCTGAAATCCTCTTGTCAAGCAATATTGTGAAAGAAACATCAACATTCTAAACTTGGAACCATAGGAATTTTTTAATAAATCAGGTTACTGGCATTTTAGAACAAATATAACATATTACAAGGCAACTATCCGGCAATGTTGAACAGGTACAAAGAAAAGATGCATGTACACTTGTGATAGCTAACATAAATATTAAAGAAGAATACTCCGAGTACAAAGGCTCTTCCTTAAGTTTACATCGTCACCGCAAGGTACTCCCAAGCCAGGTAATTCCTACCATGTTAAAGTGCTCCTGACACAACTCCCAGAACTTTCTACGCTTCAGAGGACAGCCTCGCACTTCAGGTTTTTCAAGGAAGATACATCTTTTCATTCGCTCTACCCACCTGCCTTGGCTCAAGGACTTGCAGCCCACCATTGTTGGGGACTGCCATGTTGAGCGAGGACCAGGGTTAAATGCAGTATTATTTTCTTATAGAGATTTGCTCCCTACTTTTCCAAACTTTCTAACAATGCTACTTGAAGAAAATGTGTAATCGGCCACCCATTAATAAGCGATAACGCGCCAAAGACCTCTGCCTAGGTAGATGAGAAAAATTGAAAGTAACTCTGATGAGGCAGAGGCACCACCTTCACCACCCCGTCTCACATTTTGCTCCAGTCACTTTTTTCCCTTGATGCAGTTTTCACCATCATATATTAGAAGGAACAAGGGAACCCAATCCGAGTCAGCCAGGGACCTTGGGTGCTTATCTATTATAAGGAACAGTGGTCCCTAGGAATTCTACAGTTGCAAAACATTGAATAAAAATATAGACATATACGCTAGTTACGCGACCCCCAGCGTATCTTTCAGCCCGGCGCACGGCTTCCCTTGATACCGGCACTATTTTCAGGCTAGCTTATGTTTTAGTCCTGATGATGATCCGTGTATTTAATGTATGGATCGAAACGTCGTCGACACATAAAACACCTTATACACTACTTTGAAGTGTTTACTGTTGTGTAAAGGTGCACTAATATGATTTGTTGGTGCCATTGCGTATACATTTAACAAATCAATAGCCCTGCCTGAACCTGTTGTTAAAGTGTATATGTTGCCCACTTCTTCCCTTGTTGTTTATGTAGTGAGGTCACAGGCCTGTGCCTCACTCACTTGTATTGTTACGAATTTATTCATTACATTGCTTTGTTATTAAATATTGGGCCTCTGTCCGGCTGGACATGTTACTTACCGATATAGTACTGATTGGGTCTATATTTTTATTAAATGTTTTGCAACTGTAGAATTCCTAGGGACCACTGTTCCTTATAATAGTTTCCACCATCATGGCAGAAGCCAGTTAGGAGGAAAAAACTGTGATAGTGTGTCCACCAGGTCATAACATCAATGAAGACCTGTCAGCACTTTTATTTTTTCGAAGCCAAACCCAAAATGCAGGGACTGTCTTCACAAAAGATAAAACTAATGTCCTTGAGCTGAAGAAGGAAGTTTCCTTCCAGCACATAGGAGACATTTGTGGAATGTTCCTGTGTGGGACTGATGTGGTTCACATGGTGGATTCATACAGGAAAAACACCAGTTGGAATGGGTGACCCACATAGGGTGCTTCTTCCAATGCCATTCTCACTGACATTAGATCATCTAACAAAGTGTTCACAACGTCAGAGCCAGAAGCAGCTTTGCTGTCAGCAAAACGACCATCACTAAAAATCTTTATGGGCAGGGGATGTGAGAGGTGGGTGGGAGGGACCGCTGACAATTTTTGACGTTATCCAGTTACTCTGAATGAAGCCCTAAGTCCTTAACATGTGTCTTCATCCAGGCTGCATCTCCTCTTATAAGGAGCAAATCCAAGAAGAAATATTTGGTTGCTTAATGAGAGTAAGCGGCATGCCTGGGAGGAATGTTTAAGCTACTCTGTACTGGATTAAAGACCATCGGTGAGTCGAGAGTCTTTGGAGAAGGTAGCTGCAAGGCCAGTCAACCACTTACGAAACATAAAGAGTTGTTATACAGAAATCTAATGAGCTAAAATGTAATAATTCACTTAATCAACTTTCTCCCAGATCCATACCATGCTTGTGTCCTAGTGAGAGCAGTAGAAACAGAGTACATTGACAGATCATAATAGTTGCTTCCCCCAGTAAAAAGGTTCCTGTTTTTCACTGCAAAAATGAAATTTAAAATGCCCAGGTAACTTCAGAGTGTGGAGAAACACCCCCCCAATTACATAAACACAGCCATGAGTTTTGAGAAATAAAATAAAGTTCCTGTAGTTGCTATGTTGGGGACATTAGAGAGAAGGGTAAGGGGTAGTCAGAAACAAGCATCATCAGGGTGTTAACCAATATTTTTGAGTCTCACTCCGGTACATTCAGGGTATCAGACAAGGTGCATTTAGATCTTTTCACCAACAGCGCCCCACCTTGTGCAGAAGCAGGTTTGGTGTAAAAGAGCCCCCGCACAATTGGCAAACTCTAGATCAGGTGTGTAGGTCTTCATGGGGTAGGTGAAGGTGTTCCCTCGTCACCCAGCAGTTTGGTGGTCGGTCCTCTTTAGAGTTTAGCGGCAACAGAACTTTTTCTGATTTCCGGAGGAAACTCTAATGGAATTGAATCTACCGTCTTAATGTCCTCCACCATACCACTCCTGGAGGACATTCAGCTGGGGGATTTTCCTCCGTATTTCTATTTTGTCTAGAAAGTGGTGGATTTTCAGTTATCACCAAATTCCAAATTAGGCTCATAATATATGACTTTAGAAAGTTGCACTGGTTCTGTTCATGTCACCAAAGGTATCAACTGTTATTCTGCTCTTTTGCCCAAATGTATTTCTGCAATTAGGTTGTGCTGCTATATTAAAACCTTTAATATAAAAGGAACATTCAATAACTAACATATAACGAAATACTGATGAAAATGTTTGGCATCAAATGATGTGACATTTTGTTTTCTTGAATATGTAAACGTTAGGAATTATGTTCATAATATTAGTCACTTAAAGTACAAACCACAAACTAAAAAGTTGATTTGCTCCCAATCAGTAGACATTAATTGTTGGACCTGGCATCCTTGGTGTGGTTTTCCCCCAACATTTTGCCTCCCAGCCTACTGTTTTTGCTGACTATTTTTTTGCTGGCCTTAGGATTCTGCACATTTTACCACTGCTAACCAGTGTAAAGTGCCTGTGCTATCTCCCTTAAACATGGTGAAATTGGCTTATACCCAATTGGCATATCAAATTTACTTATAAGACCCTAGTAAAGTGGTACTACATGTACACAGGGCCTGTAAATTAAATGTTAGCATGGGGCCTGCAGCACTTATTGTGCCTCCCACTAAATTAGCCCTCTAAACATGTCTCAGGCCTGCTATTGCAGCCTGTGTGTGATTTTTTGAACTACCATTTCGACCTGGCATGATAAATCTCTTGCCAACCCAAACCTCCCTTTTAATACATATGTCACCCCTAGGGTAGGCCCTACACAGCCTGAGGGCCTGGTGCATTGTACTTAAAAAGTTGGACATGCACTTTTAAGTTTTGCACGTCCGGGTAGTGAAAAATTCCAAAATTCATTTTTCCCTACTATAAGTCCTACATTTCCCATAGGATAACATTTGGCTATAGCGTTACATTTAATAAGTGATAACTCTTAATTGGGTGCAGGTAGACAGGTCGAATTTGGTGTCTCTGGAATTGTGATTAAAGGCCCTCTTTAATGGTAAAGTCAGATTTCTAGTCACAATTCTGTAAATGCCACTTTTAGAAATTTGGCATTTTCTTGTCCTAACCATTTGGTGCCTGTATCCTGTCACGGGGTCACATGACTAGGTGAAGCTGGCAGTTGGTCTTTGTGTATTGCTCCCAGACAGTGAGACAAAGGGAATCTAGGTGTTGGCAGGATGCGCCACTCTAAGTTAATGAGAAATTTGCCACTAGTCTATTGGGACCCCAGTCAATCTGGGGCCAGGGCAGGGAGCCAGAAAATTCCAGGCACTTCTAAGAGTGGAAACTTCTGGGAGATTCTCCAACTTCAAAGTGGGCACCGGGTATAAATATTGGACCTCACACCCCAACTCTTTAATACACTCCTGGACCTGTTGATGCTATAGAAGAAGGACTGCTGTGCTGCTGCTTTGATGTCAGAAGGACTGCCACTCTGGTGCCCTGCTACTTTGCTACTCTGCTGCCTGCTGCTCTGCTTGCTGAAAAGGAAGACTGAACCTACACCCTTCATCCCAGGGGGAAGTGACTCCCAGGATCAGTCATCTGACCTCCTGTTCTGAGCTACAGGGACATAACAAACTCCAGAAGCTCCGTGCAAGTGCCCATCTGCCCAGCTGACCTGCTGCCTGGACCTGCAACTGGATCTTCCTGAGCCTGCTGGCCTCTGCTGAAGTGAGTTCCTGACCCTGAAGTGGTGCCCCTCAGGTCCTGGACCCTTGGTGTGGCCTCAGTTGAACTCCCCTGACGTTTTTGGGCTCCTCTCGATCTGGCCTGTTTGCGCCAAAATCTTGACGCCTGCGCCGCCCACCAATGCAAAGCTCCAGCGTAACTGACTCTTCATGCTACAGCGACCGACAACGACGCCCGTCAGCTTGAGATCGCCACTTTGTGCTACAGCATTGACAGCTTGCAGAGACTGTCAACATGAAGCTCTAGCCACAACCATCCACGATGCTCATTACAGGATATTAGCGATACAGCGACGACCGTCCGCAATGCCCAGCCTGCTCTTTGCGCTACTTCGACAGCCATCCACAATGCTCTCCCTGCTCCTCGTGGCCCCTTCCACCGTGAACAGAATTCTTTCCGCTGGACTGTGGAGGAAACTCTTTCAGTGGGACTACCCTGGTTCCTGTATCGCAGTCAGCCTGAACTTGTCACTTTCACCCAGTCTCACACTACCAGATAGTCATGAGAGGTGCTTTGTGCTTTTTGGCGCTATTTTCATTTAAATCTTTAAAATTGCATATCTCCGGTACTACTGATTGGATTTTTGTTGTTTTGATCTTAAATTATTTATTACATTTTACTCTATTTTTCTAAATTGGGGTGGTACTTTCCTTTGTTTGTGTTTTTACTTTATTAATGTTTGAAGTGCTGCATAAATACTATACACATTGCCTCTAAGTTAAGCCTGGCTGCTTTTATGCAAAGCTCCAGAGGGTTAAGCACACGTTAATTTTGGGTTTGCTTGTGACTTCACTGTGACAAGGATTGTGGTTGCTGCTTGAGTAGAGTTTCACCCCCTCAACCAGAAACCCAATTTCTTATATTAATGTTACCTAACTCAATTATTTTCCTTTTTGCCATCCTTCGAAGATTCAAACTCTGATGAGATTCAACCATGTATCTTGAGGTTAACATTCACATAGCCACAGTGAACACAGATATTCAACTTTGGTATTTCAATCAATTAATCAGTATTTATAAAGTGTGGCTAATCACCCGATTGGGCATTCAGGCACTTGCAGGTCCCGGATGCTTATTCGAACAGCCAGTTCTTGAGGGCCATTCGGAATTCCGGAAGTGAGGTGCCCTATTTACCTATCTTTTATTTCAAACCATCTCTTACTTGGAAGTATTTCCTGTATGGTGACTAAATTCAAATTCTTCTAGACACCTATGCCTAATTTGAACAAAAATAAAGCCCTTCTTAACCTACTATCCGTCTGCCATACATTGTTCATAAAATGAAGAATTAGACTTCTCCCTCCTCATGATATTTGAGATGAAAGAGTATGATCGCACTTGGCACTTAAGTCATCAGATCAGAATGTCATACAGGAAGTCACCGACACGGAAGGTCCATGAGTATGTTATACCTTCTTAACTTTATGTCTTTGACATACTAGGAAGTCCCAGCTTGCCAAGGTGATAGCTCCAAGGACATTTGGAGGATTTAAAACTGGATAGTAAAGGCTCTCAGAATGAAATAAACAGCCAATGTTTACTATTAATATAATAATAATTCTATTGTGTTGCCTTTCCTGTACGATGTGTGAAGAAACTCTCTTTCTCACAGCACCTTATTCTTTCTGGAAAGTGCCAGCACTTTCACCCAAAGCATGTGCCTGTGCTATGAAGCATGCCTCATCAAGCATGTGCCGTGTCCGAAGAAGCAGGATGCATGTTGCCCTCCTGCTGAGAAGGACTGGTTTACCACCCCGAAAACAGAAAGAAGTTCCAATGAAGAGGTCCTGACAGTGAGGATCTTACAAATATCACGTCTTGCGATGAGTTGCAAAAAGCCTGATAGTTTTAGGGCAGACTCTGTGGCTCTGTGCGTCGACTGCAATCCTCACTGTTTTCAAATATGAATGTATTCGATCCTTCCAAGTATTTATGTTAAACCAATTTGGGTACAAAGTGCTTAAACGGCAATAATATACTGATGGGCAGGGAGACTAAGCCACCTTGGGAAGGGTTGGCAGGCATATCCATGGAAGCAAAAAAAAACTCCACAACAACTCCTATGCCCTGCTTCACTGTCTCACACTGCAGGGGGGCATGTAGTGGGTCAACAAGCTGACTGTATAGAGGCCATTGTCCCTTTTTAGACTCCCTTCACTATGCATGAAATCAGCACCTTATCGCATGATGGAAATTTACATAGGAGCCAAAGAGTACTCCCCAAATATGTTACCAATGACATTTTCCCGAATTACAAATTGCCTCATTTTGGCCTACTGATGAAAATATTTATTTATTAGCAATTGTTACAGTTTGGCAATGTACTTATATATGTATTTGTTTATTTAAATGTATCTTTTAAATTTAGATCTGTTTTTTATAGAACAACCGCAAAATTTCTGGGCCTGGAAAAAAACACACTTCTCAACTCAAGTCCTTTTAAGATCTCACACTGACCGCAAACACATGAAATAAAAACCTAAATTATTTTGCAATAAATGTCTATGACTTGGAAACGTATTGTAGTTATAATAGAAAAACATTAAACTCAAGGGTCAGGTTTCTGATAAGAACCATTTCCAAGCCTTTTATAAAACATTTGAGTCATTTAGTAATTTAACTGGAAGCACAGATGATACAATTAACTACTTGATCAGCATCAGGCCATGACTCATGATAATGGAATCCAAGACAAATTAATGCTAAAGTCTGCAATCTGTCTGGATAATACTAAGAAGCCTCTTCTATCTCAACACTGATATCTAGCAATCAGTAAACATATGTATTTTAATTAACTGACTGGCATTTAGTTGTAAATCTATACGTCTGCTTTCATGCACTGGAAATATGATATGAAGGCATATAGGATACCAGAATAATGATTGGATAAACTGGATCACGTGACATTGTAGCAAACTTCTTCACTCATATGGTATACCCTATCCTCAAGTATCGACCAATTGAAATGCCACTTGACGAATGCTTGATAATATCATAATGCACTTTGTATTGCTCAGATCTCTATCGAATAAGTGGGGTAATATAGCATTATAGCCCACTGCCAAGGGCTATACAAAATTAAAGGCACTGAACCAGAGTTATGTAGTAATGGAGAGGACCTTTAACACCTGGTATAGTCCACGTTAGAAGGGCTATGCTGCTATTAGAATGCCCACTGAGGGTAGAATATTCTAAATGAGAAAGACAAACATTGCAATGTTAGAGCAGACAGACTATACCAGCCATTATTGGTCCCAGGCGACTTCCTTGTCTTCAACGGAACACCTAGCATTCCAATGTTTCAATGCAAGCTAAATATTAATTATTTAAATCATTCATTATTTCTAAGGTGAGGGGTGTTCTGTTTCACCATTAAAGATAAAGACACATTATGTTGACCATGAAGCTGGCTAACACTTAATTTCTCTGACAGGCCTTAAATATGTCTAATTTAGCAAGGTCTCTTGGAATTCTGTATGCAGCTCTAGTGCAATTTTCTGACAGTTAACCCCTAAGATATTTATGTGCATAAACATGTAAAAGTATGGAAGGAGAATGAAAGCATGGGATTTAGCCAGAATTGTTTTACATGAACCAAACATTCTCAGAGGACATCTTACTAAGTGACGACAGATACTGTCTCTCGAAATACAGAAAGAGAAAAAAAACAAGTACAATATTAATAATTTTTGTGGTCTACTTGAAGGGTGTAAGGAAAACTTTGTAGATGTACTCCTGAGCTAAAACACCAAGTGAACGTATCTACCTGCTTATTAAGAATCAGGAATGCAGTTACGGTCACGAAGGAATGCCGTATGGTGAGATGGATGCATGTGAGTTTGAATTAGGGTACACCTTTTGCAGTGTTCTTCAGAATATATGTACGGAGGACATGTCTTGAGTATATCGTAAATTGTAGGATTATGGGTTTTTAATTGACAAAATGAACAAACTGATATCATAGGGTGATTGATGGGGTTGATACAGAAAATAAACATTTTGGGCACATGATATTTTTATTTCTTAGGCGTGCTACTCATGTAGGCAAGTGCTTTGGCACCCCATGTAGGGGTTGTAATCAGTTGCGGCCAGTGCAGGTAAGAGTGGTGAGCCTGGTGGGGGGATTTTGACCGATGACGACGAGGGAAGATTAATTATTTATTTAATTTTCCCTCGTCATCGTCCGTCGACATCCCCCCACCCGGCCCCACTGCTCTTACCTGCATGGGCCGCAGCTGGTTGTAAGCGCTATATAAATGTTGCAATACAATATATCTATGTAGAAATGTGTTTCAAGTTCACTTGTAAATACTATAAAACCTAAATTCTAAATCAAAATAAAGAGATACAGAGGCACCTGATTACGAGATCTGGCAAATGGTGGGTCCAGACATACTGGCATTTGGGGATCTGTACAAACATGCTAACATAATGTGCTTTAAAGGCACATTGCAGAAATACTTTGTACACAACATTATAATTAAACCACCAGTGGTGAAAGAGTGTGGTATATTTTAGGGATGCTCACATAGGTAGTTGGCCTTGATAATATCTAGTCAATGAAGAGTGATTGCAAGAAGGTCTAAGGTGGTCTTTTGGCCAGTGGAGGTTTTATCAGATGTTACTCAAGGATATCAGTGAAGCTTATAACAGGTGATGAGCACTGAGAAGAAACACTTTGCACATCTCACATGGAGCACTTCAAAGAAAGACTTGAAGAAGACAGGATACAGCGTCTGCTATGCTTACACAAGCAATCCTGCACGTGCGTCCCTAGTTCAATTCCGAACTATCACAGACTGCCTCAATAGAGACTACTGGGGAGGCCAGGGCGGCTCTTTTGTTGAAGCGGAAGAGCGTCGCCTCACTTAAATCACTCCCAAAACCCCAGAGATGAAAAATAAAATGGTAATTCATTACCATTTTATTTTTATTTCTCCGTCCCGAACAAAGCGTCAGGATAGGGGCGGGTCCGCTGCTGAATGACAGCTGCAGGGAGGTGGGTGGGCTGTCTAATCCACTGTTTAAAGTGCACATGTCTTTTTGGCCGGCCGTCTTGCAACGCCAGCCACACGTGCACTTTAAACCTCTCAACACAACTGTCATAACTGGGTTGAGAGTAAGTGCAGGCCTCCAGAGCGCTGTGGACTGCAGAGTGAAGCCGCTCCCTTCAATCAGGGTGCTGCTTATTGAGAGCAGCACCAGGATTGGTCAGGGGAGTTTCCTGGTGGCCGGGCTGCAGAGGAAGGAAGAGGTCCGGTGCGTCTCCGGTAAGTGTTTATTTTTTTTTTAATTTGTGTTTGCTTGCTTGCGTGCATCCCCCCTCCCCACGCCCCCCTGGTAGATGCCAGCCGCGACTCGGGGAGGGTACTTAAGAGACACCTGACAACATCAAGAAAATGTCAGAGAACAAAGCCCGCACCCGTGTAGGACAGGTATACCTGTTGCTATTTAACACCAACTTGCATTACTGCATGTTTTTTTCTTATTTGGGACACATTTAAACATCTTTAAGCACACTTTCAAACATTTACAAAATAACAGCTTCACTGTGAGGATTAGGCCAAGAAGCTGAGAGTATTCAACAAATGAAGGAGTCTTGCAGGGAGAGAGCTTTCACAAATGAACAATCCGAGAGGAAAGAGAACGTTCCCAAATGAAAGTGTCCAAGAAGAAGATCTCAAATGAAGGAGTCCCGAGGGAAGAGAGCATTCCCCATGAAGGAGTCTCGAGGGAGTAGAGCGTTCCCAATGAATGAATCCAGAGGGAAGAGAGCATTCCCAATGAAGGGTCTCGAGGGAAGAGAGCTTCCCTAGTGAAGAAGCCTCGAGGGAAGAGAGTGTTCCCAAATGAAGGAGTCCATCGGAAAGAGAGTGTCCTCAAATGAAGGGGTCTGGAGGAAAGGAACATTCCCAATGAAGGATTAAAGAGGGAAGAGAGCATTCCCAATGAAGGAGTCTCGAGGGAAGAGAGCTTTCACAAATGAACAAACCGCGAGGAAAGAGAACGTTCCCAAATGAAAGTGTCCAAGAAGAAGATCTCAAATGAAGGAGTCCCGAGGGAAGAGAGCATTCCCAATGAAGGAGTCTCGATGGAAGAGAGCTTCCCAATGAAGGAGTCTCGAGGGAGTAGAGCGTTCCCAATGAATGAATCCAGAGGGAAGAGAGCATTCCCAATGAAGGAGTCCAGAGGGAAGAGAGCATTCCCAATGAAGGAGTCTCGAGGGAAGAGAGCTTCCCAATGAAGGAGTCTCGATGGAAGAGAGCTTCCCAATGAAGGAGTCTCGAGGGAGTAGAGCGTTCCCAATTAATGAATCCAGAGGGAAGAGAGCATTCCCAATGAAGGAGTCCAGAGGGAAGAGAGCATTCCCAAATGACGGATTCCTGAGGGAATAGAGCATTGAAGCCAAAAGTCACTTGTTTCTCCTGGTGGAAAACTCGCATTTCCCGAGCACTGCCACCGACCTAAACGATTAAAAGTATCTTGAGAAGGTAAAATATAATACAATCACTGGCCTACGTGCATTATCAGAACACCAAAAATAGTATTTAATAATTAGTATCTTAGATCTTAAAAGTTGTATTTGTCTTGGTTAACGCCAAAGTCTAAATGTGCAGACAGAAAGACAGACTCGCTTCTAATAGAGCGACAGAGAATCAAACACTTTCCAGATTAAAAATATACCTTTGCATCATGTTTAATGAAGGATCCGTTTATGGAGAGGTTCTAAATCAGTCATGTAGAAACCTCGAGTAATTGTAAACCGGTGCTTGAATATTCAAAAAGCAATGCCGCATGTATTTCAGCTGTGATCTAAAACATGAATATTTTTGTCCATGATGTTGTAGTCTATGGTGAACTTATATTACGTTATATATTTCTAGTTAACAATTTATTTGGTGTGAGCAGCAGTAGGAATGCGGATAGACTGGTCACAGCTCACTGTGCTTGATCTATATGAACTCAGGGTTAGTCAACATACACTAAGCAGTGTAGCGCCAACGCAGGCACCCTTGCACCATAGTGCAAGGGTGTCTGCGTGCAGGGGAGGATTGTTTATGTGTAGGAAGGTGTCCCTTCCTGCACATGCACATGAACAATACTAAAATGCCATTTTGTCACTATTATGTGGGCTGCTTCATGCAGCACACATGAAAGTCACAAAATGGAATTTTTTTACAGATTGTTTATGTACAAGAAGGGGGACCTTCCTGTACATAAACAATCCATGGCAGTTTGCTTTTTCCATGTGTGCTGCACAAGGCAGCAAACATGGAAAAAGTAAAAACGAGGAGAAATAATGCATTTCTCCTCGTTTCGCCAAGTTAAGACCAGGTTTTCCCTGGTCTTAATTTTGGCGCTGCCTCCTATGTACGCTGCCCTTGTACATAGGGGGCAGCGTCAAAATCAATGGGTGTTGCGGTGAAACGCCCACCGTAACACCCACTGCCCACCCCTTTCACGCTAACCATAACGTGAAAGGGGGCCTTATTTACAAGGCAGCGTTAAGCCACGTTAAGTGTCTTAAAGCTGCCTTGTAAATAAGGCTAAGCCCCTATCGCCTCCACAACATCGGAAAAAGTGACGTTGTGGTGGCGATAGGGGCTTGTACAGTGCCCCATAGTGCGGTCAGAAACTCCCATTTCTCAATGAGAGGTTGTGCAGTGGGCGGAAACCACCCGTAGCACAAGCTCCCATTAAGAAATGGGAGTTTGTGAACATCCCTGCACTGTGTGGCAGGCACCATAAGGTGCCTGCCACACGGTGCAGGGATGTTCACGGTGCCTGCCACATGGTGCAGAGATGTTCAGGGGGGCACAAGCCCAGATGCGGAGGGCCAGGGGGGAAGGGGCCCTGCTAGGGGCCCCAAATGTCGCTTTCTGACAGCCTTCCCATGTAGTGGAAAGGCTATCGGAAACTGACATCATAATCCTGACGACGGAAACGCCGTCCTTAAGGGATTATGAGGCCTTTCCGACCGACCATGAGCTCGTCAGATTGCGTTGGTCAGTCCCTTCGACTGCTGCCTCTGACCGCACGCATCGGTCAGACCACAGCAGTAGATGCGGTTCGACCCGCATCGTAATGAGTCCCTATGTCACGCATATTTTATTATAAATCTCAATAATTTGCAAATGTATAAATAAAGTAAATGACAATATATTGTACTGTACTGAAGCACTTTCAGCTTCTACTATGAAATAATTCCATTGATCATTTCAATGAGCCACTAAACTTATCTTTTGATTGATTATTTATTTTGGTTGTACTGAATCGCTGTATTTTGAACTATCAAGTTTTGATTGCCTTGGAGCATTAATTTTTCTGTTGAGGATGGTGCATTTGGGTTGGTCGTTCTGTACGCAATAATGTGTTTTCAGGTTTTTTATGGCATTGACATTTGACAAATACATAACTTGAAAGGAAAATTATGAAATTAATGACAGAATTGTAAGGTTTTTATGACTTTACAGACCTATGGGCATGTGTACCAAGGCATTTTGCGACCACAAACTCTGTGATTCACAAAAATCACTAGGTTTGCTAGTGCAGAATGCCTATTCTCTATGTACAAAACCTATTTTATAAGTTGGAAAAGTTTTCCAACTCGGAAAATGGGTTTTGTTACCCACACCAAATTGCAATTTGTAAAGAGAGTAAAAGGGGCGTTCCTTCAAAACTGTGATTTGATGTGCAATGTATCAATGTTTTGTGATTGCAATTCAAGTAGCAAACCATTGAACAGTTACAGATCTATCGAAGAAGGTGGTAACTGATTCACAAAGAGGAAGGGTCGAGGGACCACTGCCTGCTCCTTCCGATGTTTTCCCATAGTGGAAACTTGTATTTATCTAAAGCAGCACCTGTAGGAACTAGGGCGGCTAAAAAAAAAATGCCATTTGGAACTACAAACACTAAGATAGTGGTCTGCTGTCCCTCACAGGCTACCATTCCTGTGTTTGTAGCCTGTCACAGGGGTTCGCAGAATGCAAAGTGCCTAATTTAGAATCATTAGCTAGTTCATTCTGCGACCCCTGCAAATGATTTTGCAACACAACCTGTTCGGACATAGGTTGCTTTAGAAAATTAGAGTTTGTTGCAAAAAGTCAGCGCTCAATTTGCAACCACTTTTTGCAAATGGGCTCCTGGAACATCAGGCCCTAAAAGTGGTCCCCAATAGCTGTGCTGTCATGATATAAATAAGGAGGGTGGAGAAAAAATAAATACGAAACAGTTTGAGAGGAAATAATGGGCCTGATTAACAAGGATTTTGCTCTTACCTACTATTATAGTACTAATGGATTTCCCCTGAATTTGGGGCTAATCCAAGAGTAAAGCCAAGATTAATCCTGGCTTACTCATGGAATTAAAGAGTAGGCCAGGAGAACTACAAAAGTAAGCCACACCCTCGCATAACAAAATCTTTGTATATCAGGCACAGACTATTTTAAGGTTTTGTTGTATCTTACTACCTCAACAGCAGTCAAAGTGGATATTTTTTTTTGCACCAGTGCCCATGGCATCCAATGTATGCTACTGTAAGGATACTGCATATAGTGGGCATAGGCTGTGGGCCACTGATGCAGGCACCTTTATCTTGAAATACATTCAAAGCTGTGAGGGATGCAGTTTGGCTACTTCAAGTTCTAGATTTTTTCGTCTTGTTTTGAACTCCATTGAAAGCTGAATTGTGTATTGTCTCCTTCAGCACACCTTCAGCCCATCGGTAACATGGCTGTGGCATGGAATATAACAGGCCTGCTGACATGTAGCCGGGAATATATTTATAGTAATAATGCACCCTTAAAGTGATATCCTGTGTATATATTGAGATGCCCCAGGAGTCCCAACGCAACTTTTAAGCTCCTAGAATAAATGTGCTCAGGTTTCCTCAATTTATCTTTGTTCTTTGAGACCCAAAGGAGCTGCCGACCAGGGATCCACACAGACTCCATAGATGTTTACCATTTGGGAAGGTAAACAGAAGTCAGTATAAATCTTCTAAATGTAAATTGATACTTTTCTTATCTTTGTTCTGCAGTATACTATATATAGAATTTAACTGTGTTACTGTTTTGCAGTCACTATGAGTACACATTCCAGTATATGCATCAGTCACTGGGAACCTTCTGGGCTGGACAGCTCAACAGGATGATTTGTCCAGGTGTCATTGGCGCCTTTGGCGAACATGCGAAGATGTGAAAGTGGATGGCTGGTGTGGCTTCCTTCATTCAAACGACAGTTGTATTTCCCTGTAACCTAGTCAAGCAGGGGCACAAAGAAATATGCATGAAGTGAAGCCAGGAGCCATGTTAAAGTTCCCAGGAAGTGTGGCACAAGAACTCAAGCCGCATCAAACCACTTCTCTTGGGCACAACACACTTCTATAAAATTGGTGGATGTAGGCCAGCCTCGGGATAGGTTGGGATTGGTCCTTCAATGTCCTGACTTAGAGATTGCCCTTAAAAAACAAATGCCAAGCTATGTTCACAAACCTAGTAGCAGTTTTGGGGCAGAACGATGCACTGATTCCCTCAGAATGAGGCAGAAGAGTGATTTGCAATTGCTTGAAGTCTTTCCTCGGATTGAAACATACCTACTAGAGGGAATACCAACTTTCTAGTTTGGCCCGGGTACTAATTCTTCTAACATTACTCTTTCTGCTAGTCATTTCCTTGAAGCTCCAAGTGCCAAGTGACCTGGGTGCTATAACTGACACCTATGGAGACCGGTAGGACTGTGAAAGTCAGAGTACAACTGAGGTAAATTCTAGAAGATGAGATCCAAATGCTTACTCTCCTGCTCCAACCTTGACACGCGGGGAACTCACAGGAGCCATGTCTAGCAATGCAGCTGAGCTAGAACATGTTCATAAAATACCCAAGCTGAATATTTCCTGAGTCTAGGGTTCTTATTGATTTTTAAATTGTCAATCCTTGTCCCCCAAGCACCACAATAAGGGTAAGTCTTGAGGTCAGTCCGCTTCCTTGAAGCTGTCCTGACAAGGATGTTGAAGGACTTCACCCTAGAGTAAGGTTCTCCAAAGTTGGTCCTGAAGGGCCGGATCCATGCCAGACTTTTAGCACATCCCAATTTAGATAAATGTAGTTATCTTAAAAATCTGGCATGGATCCGGCCCTCCAGGACCGACTTTGAACACCCTGCCCTAGAGCATGTGTAAAAGTCTTTAGCTCCCTCTCCCACTGCTAACTTTCCTGGGCGGTTGCAACATACACCGTCCTTTACTCGCAGAATTTTTTAAGAATAGTTAAAGAGACAATGATCTGTGAATTTTTCATCTATGCCGATGCTACTGTGAAGCACATTTTTCTGTCAGTAATGTTTACATGTGACATGACAATAAACGGTCATCTCGCCACTTTAAACAAAGTCCCTAGAAGGAGGAATGGAAGCAGTTCTGCCCTCTGCAAAAGGAGTACCAAAGTACCACTTTCGCCTCAGTAGGTGAACGAGGAGTAAGCCAGCTGTCCCGTCTTTGTTTTTTTATTTTTATTTTTATCAATATTTATTTGTTTCATAAAGAAACCATTAAATATAATCAAAATATAGCCAATACACACTTACCATAAATATATCCATACGTATTCGTTAATTATTCATTTTTTTCTTATACAAGGTTTAAAATATAATACTTATATTTTTATTGAAATTTGTTATTCTTCACTATGTTAAGATTCCCAATTCTACCTGCTTCTACACCTAGTAATTAAGGTCATTTTCCAACAGTCTTACTGGTGCACAATTAAAAAATATAAGTGTGTCGGTTTCATAATCTTTATTCGATATCCAACTTGGTAGGTGTTCGTTGCCAGCTGGCTGCATACGAATAACACAGTCATATTCGGTTGCCAGGTCTAGTTGCAAATATCAGTATGGTTGCAATTCCTGACGTCAGAGCAGTAAAAAAACGAGTTTCTTTTCAGATCTCTGACAGCATAGGCAGTGGGAACATGGACGTCATTTAGGGGTCGCCAGGGGTCGCTGCTGCAACCTCTGGCATGCCCCGTGTGACCCCTTGGCAATGCCTTTGCGACCCCTAGCGTCAGCAATGGCAAAATTAGTGGCACGAACAGAAGCAGCTTGTCCTTACAGACGTCGGTGGTGGCTTGACTCACCTCGTTTTTTGTCAATTTTTTATTATACTAATATAGGGTGACCAGGCGTCCCGGATTTGCCCGGACAGTCCCGTTTTTTTGCCAGCTGTCCCAGCAGATTTCAGGAAATTAAGCTCAAGTCCCGGTTATTAGAGAGGGTCGGCTGAAAACGGTGGGAGGTATCTTTTTATGTTTTGCAAAGCAGGGGTAGTTAGCAGCTGTTATAGGAAAGCAATTTAATTAACAGGCATGCTACGTTCTTACTGCCTCTTTTGTAATTCTCTGCTAAGGAGCACTGTTATTCTGTGCGCTGGGTGTAAGTAAAATTGTAGTCCTTCTTCTGTTTTGGGGAAATGTCCCAGTTTTTGGCTTTAAAATTCTGGTCACCCTATACTAATAGTGAATAATATTACATTAGTCGCTGTTAGTTTAATAAAAAATGGAGTACAAGCAGCTGGAACATGACTTTCCCTGGCAGCTGAGGTACGTAAAAAATGCTTTTAAATGTATGTATGTTGTGTGCGTTCTTGCAGTTTTTAGTGTGTTTATGTAAGAGAGTGTGTATGTGTGAATGTGTGTGCATGTGTAGGCAGAGTGTGTGTGTATGTGTGAGTGTGTGTATGTGTGAATGTGTGTATATGTATAAGCATATGTATGTGTGAGTGAAAGTGAAGGTCAAGGGGCATGTGAAGTCACTTCTGCTACTCCTGCCATTTTGGTGAATTGAGGTCCATGAGTGGGAAATCAGATTCTCAAGTCTGTGCTCTGGCAAAAGCGGGCACACTGCCCTCTCTGGGTCTCCAGAGACAAGAGGGAAGCAGTTTGATGACAGTTGACAGCCTGCTGTCTTTCCTGGCACTCAGGTTTCGTTAGACCTGAGAGAAGCAGGGGGATGTCAACCGCTGCCTGCATGAACGCTTAACTGTCCGTTAATGGCAGCTTCTTTCTTACTCAGCCTATCACCTCCCTGAGCTGGTGAGTAGAGAGCGCAACTTGAGGAAAGCTGGTAGTGAAGGTGGGGAGGATGCAAAGAAGCCAGATATGGATCTCTTAAATATTGGGAGGGGATGGAAGTTAGTGAAATTGGTGTAGGGGGGTGGAAGGCTGCCTGGTATTTTATTTTTTTAAATAGTGAGACGAGAACTAACCAGGGTAGACACCAAGTACATACTATTCTGCTAGTACAGCAGGAGGCGACGGCATGAGAAAGAGAAAGATCACTTGTTGTTGACCATAACCCATGACCTCAGGAGTGGACCCTCCCTCCTGTGACTCTTTCACTTAAGGTCTGAAAAAAGTGGAACCCTCATTGAGATTATACGGTGAGATCCTACCAATTTCATTGAATTGTGTTGTACTTTATTTCCAGCCACCAATTAAATGTTCTCTAAAATCTGTTGTCTGCAGGTGCATCTTTTAGTAAGTCACAATTTTCTGGAGAGACTCAATGGGAGTATCTCTCTCCTTAACTGCTGAGGCTCCACCACCCTCCCTACTCTGCCTTATGAATCACGCTCCTTCGATATGTGTTTGTAAACCCTCCTAAGTAAACAGTGCTTCGCAGCTTCTCAAGGGTGGACGTAAGATCCCCAAATAAGGAAAAATTTAATATGGCCTTTTGATGAAATGCATTTTCTATGTCCCTGCCTTTTGCATATACCTAGACAACCAACTTGGTAAGACGTCATCTCCCAATGCCACTGATGAGTTATAGGAAACTGTTTACTAATCAGACCATGAGAGAAAGGGTTCTAGCTGTGACAGTAATCACTTGCATGCACCTACAAGCTGGACCATGTTTTACAACTCGCATGTAGACAATGTTTACACCCTGTTGCCCCAGGTGTGAAATTCAAGATAGGCACAGTAATAATTCTGTGGCCAAATCTAATGTAGTGTATATCTGCAGAAATTAAAGCAGCTGTGGCAGACGGCAGGGTTTACTTTCTTTTGATATTGATCTGGGGTTACTCCAACAACCTCTTGGACACTCTTTTCAGCTTACAATGTCAGGCACTATGTAAATGAAAGAGGGAAGTGGTAGTTATCATGTCCTTATTTTGGCACAGACCTTGAAAGTTTGCTTTTTATTACTTCACATACGTATGCCTTGAGGGAATGCATTGCTTCACTGGCCAAAACACGTTTCAGCTGCATCTGTTACAGGTGCAAAGTAGATAAAACTGACATTGTGTTCTAAGTCTATCCCGATATTGTATTATACTGCATGTGCGTTTGCTGTTTTCTATATTAGACTAATCAGAACACGTCTGTCATTTGTTCCTGTGCCAACCTTGTACCATATGCCAAAAATCCACACAAATAAAATTTGATGCATAAGGTGCTGTGCCAAGGCATCAAACATATAACAGATACAAAGCACTTACAATTCACAGAACGAGCCCATTGCTCATCCTGAACAACTTCTGACCCGGAATATTCTTTTGTGCTTTCCGCGCATTACAAACCTAGCTGTAAACATCTCCCACTCAAGATGAGCACCTCTAAGCTCCTGGAAGCTGAGTCACGGTTTTATCCCGAAAGCAGAACCGCCGCATATTCAAAACCTTGGCTGAGACAAATGGCTGAGGCTATTCCAAAAATACAAGGATATGTATTCCTTTTGGTGAGAATCTTTCTGAAGGCACGCACAAAATCAATATTTCTAGGGCTATGTCCACTCTTGATGACTGTAGCCACCATTTTTCAACTTAACATTTGACCTCTGACCTTCAGAAATATAAGAGAGATCTCATTTCAAAAGATATCTCTCAAACACCAAGCCTCTTCAGTTTCACATTCTACCAATCTGCCCTCTATTATGCACCTTGAAATAAACGAAGGCTGTAACTGCATCTGTATTCTCAATACCTTATTACAAGGAGCTTGTAATAATCTCAAATTGTTTTTTGGAAACGATGTGGATGAAACAAAATAGCGCATCCGTTCTAATATGTTAAACATAAAATCAGCGTTTCCAGTAACAATGCTGGCAAACAAGCATGTTTGTAATTAAATACGCAAGACACTTTCTAAATCTGCCAGAAGGCCTGCCTACGCATGAATGACTCGCAGTCCGCGGTGCTCCAACAGCATTAATGAAAGTCACACCCTTATGGCCTTGTGCAGCCACCGTAGGCTTTAGGCCAGTATCCCCACTACGTTTCCAACCGTTTGCTGTACATTCTAAAAACGTTATACTACTTTTCGCGAAACATGTTAAATGATTTGCTAAATCACAGCTCCTAATATGTTTTCTTTTATGAATTAATTTGCAGTGCTGCTGTAGCACGTTTTGCCATTACAATCTGCCTATATAGAATAACACGGTTTTTTATAGTGGGCGAAAGCATTATATCCTTTCCTTTGTTTGAAAATAAGTGGCACGGGACAAGTCTGGTGCATATTTTCCAGCTGGAGAAGTCGGGTGAGGTTCTTCCACACCGAGTAAATCCGTGTGCAGAAAAATCAAGCCCTCCACTATCCTTCTCAATTCAAATAACAGACTAACATATGCACTGCTCAAATTACTTTCATATTTCACTATACTAATTCACCAGTAATCCTTTGAGGGTTCCGGTAGAGTGCTACTCGCCGAAAAAGCGCTACAACACCTCATCAGGGTTAGCAAGCGCTATATAAATGCCAACCTTTTCCCTCTTCTATCCCTCCACTATCCTTCTCAATCCAAATAACTAACATATCCACCACTCAAATTATTTTCATATTTCACTATACTTATTCACCATTAATCCTTTAAGAGTTCCGGAGTAGCATTCTACTCCCTGAAAAAGCGCTTTGATGCCTCGCCAGGGGTAGTAAGCGCTAAATAAATGCAAATACAATACAATAATCATGTGGTGTTTTTATTGAATGTTGACATGGGGACAGGCATGCGGAAGCGCAGCTGGTTGGGGATCTACATTTATCTCACAGTGAAGGTTTAGACGCTTTTATGTTAGGTGATATTGCCATCAAATTATGGACATAAGCATAGCAAATGTTGGCCAAGAAACCGGATATTTATATCATATTATCTCTGTATTGTGCTTGTCTTAGATCTTATGCACAATCTCAAGAAAATGCAATTAGTTTAAGGTTAAGGGTTGGGTTAGGATTTAGGGTTAGGCTAAGGGGTGGAAAATGGTAAGGGCTACGATAATGTTTAAGGTCAGAGTCAGGGCCAGACTGAGAGCCAAAAGCAGCCCTGGCAAATTTGGTTGAACCAGCCCCCTCACCAGCGGCAGCCGGCACCAATCGGGGGTGGGGGGGTGAGGTTAAATAAAAAATTTAATTCAACTTACCTGCTTGCCGCGTCCTCCTTGCCGCGTCCTCCTGGTCGCGTCTCTCCTCCTCCCACCGGCAGGAACAGGAAGCAGCCTGGATTGTGAGCCAATCACAACGCTGCAATGCAGTGTTGTGATGTTGTGATTGGTCTAAGCGCCGTGGCTCGGCGCTCAGATGTGGGATGGGGGCCTGGGCATGTTCTCCACCCAGGCTGTAATGCAGCCTGGGTGGAGAAGAGGGAAAGTGCGCATTACTGTTATGGTCGGCCCGAGAGGGCCAGCCAAACAGTCATGTGCACTTAGGAGTGGGGGCAAACCACTCTTCAGCTGCTTTGTCAGCCCTGCGCCGCCTCACAAAGCTGCCGCACACAAAAAAGGAAAAATAAAATGATAATAACTGAGTTATTATCATTTTATTTTTTCTTATACTGCTGAAATAAAGCAGTGGGGCGACGCTCCTCCGCCTTAGCGGAGGAGCCGCCACTGCCCCTCCCTGCACAGTCAGACTCAGGCAGCTCCATTCAGCTGCGCTGAGGCATGTATTTTCATTGCACTGCACTGCTGGAATTACTGTAACCCGTCCAAGCCTATAGTGAGAGCGGCCCGAAAGGTGGAAATTGGCCCTCTTAAATGAAAATCGCCCCCCTGGCCTCCAGCCTGGGGAAACGCCCAATGCCTGGTATGGCCAGTCCGGATATGCTCAAAGTTAAGAGTCAGACATGGATTTTGGATGAGGGAAGGAAAATTATTTGAGTTAGGATAAGGGCGGGTTAGCGTTAATTGGTAGGGTTTGGGTATGGGATGTGGTTAGGGTCATGGGTGTAATGCATGCCCCTGCAGCCCCTGCAGAGCAGGGGTCGTCCACAATCCTTCAGGGGCCCACAAACCCCTAAAAGTGCCCCCAATACACCCAAGTCCAATGAATATCTGTGAGCAATGGAAGACTCAGGGGGCACTCTTCGTATTTTGCAGGGCGGCCCATCATTTTCTGTTATGCCACTGATTAGGGTGAGGCTTGTGAGAATAAGGAATGTGTAAGGGTTGGGGTTAGCAAGAGCAGAGTTAGGCTGTGGGTTTGAGTTAAGCACAGAAATTTAGAGAAAATCAGGAGACAACATATTCTGATACAAAAGTGACACTATTTTTAATAACATAGAATGGATACAATCGTTTAAAATAAAAGAAATTATGCAAATGAAACTATAAGGTGTGGTTCACAAAGCACATGGGTGAAATGCAAGCCAGGTTGCACACTTGCAGCTGACTGCTGCGTAGATGCACAGATCTGATTGTATGCCAGAAGCGGATTAAAGATGCTTATCTACAGATGGAGATGGAGACATAAGTTCCCCCTACTGCGCAAGATCCAAATGCAGCAACAGGATGGAGTGGAATCATGTCCCTCTCTCACACTTTCCCGCCTATGGGCAGAGTCAGACTGGCCTATAGGGCTACTCTGGCAGTGCCGTAAGGGCTGGTCTGACAGGTCAGTGTGTGAGCTAGTTTTTGTAGCAGTTTGTGGGCCTGTTTTATGGTCTGGTGGGTCGCTTTTTTTTGTTGATTTTCTTGATTTTACCACAAACTTTGGCTGCAGGAAGCTCAAATCCATGTAGTCCCCCATACATGGCCGTACATGGCAAAATACCTATACAACTTGCCTTTACATGTTCAAATCTGCCTCTATTTGCAAATGCGGCCACTTTTTGAACTATCGGATTTCAGGGGCCAATTTTATTTTGGCGCCACAGCCTATTTTCTGTCCCAGTCTGAATCTGCTTATGGGTAAATTACAGGGGAGCACAGGTGTATGCTCCAAGCACATAGGGTTCAATATCGACCTTTTGGGGCTTCTGCACTCATTTCTGTTCACACCTTCACAAGTTTTGAGCCCATAAACTTACTGGATGTGCACAAGTGGAAAAACACCACCCACTGAGGTGATTAACGGATGCTGCCTGCAGTGCAGACCAAGAGTGCAGCTAAGGCTACAAGTTCAACATTTTCCCATCACAAGAAATCCTGCGAATGACATAACTAAGATCTGTCATAAGGATTTCTTCATGCCCATACAATTTGGCACTTATGCGGAAATGGAGACAATCTATTTTAACTATTTGTGCTGCTTTCATAAAAAGAAATAAAAAATGTTTTTGCTTCAAACTTAAAAACAGTAATCATACATAAAAATATGCATCTGAAAAATGTGAAATTCATTTTGTTCTAATTATTGTGCCTACATAAGGACGAACAGTGTAAATGGGTGAACAGGTTTCTTGAGCCAAATCTTTTTTTTGGGTTCATTACTTTCTCTTATATATTTTTGAAAACTGGTTGTTGATTGGCCTAGTTCCGCTTCTGCAGTGCCGGCAAACCAGACTCTCAGATTCACTGTCTCAGTGCCAGGCAGAGGTTTAACCTGACTCTTGTTCTAGTGAGAGAGCAAGCCCCTGATACTCTCTAGCCTTAATATTACTGATAACTTTATGTAGCGCACAAAACAAACTTAATTGCCATAGGTGCTATTCTTACCTTACCCAACTAAAAGCCTTTTTTTTTACTTGAGCAGGATGGGGGAGCCTTACCTAGTCTCGTACTTTTTAACTGGAGGAACGGCAGGAAGGAAATGGACCCAGTGACGTAACGTCTACCTCGTAGTTTTTGGGAAACTTTAGTAATTTAGCAACACATGTCGGGAAAATGTTTGCTATTGAAAATACTTCTAGCCTGGTGAAGAATATTATTTGGGTAAAATACCTGTTTCGTACGTGTGTGTTGGCGTGCGTGCGTGCGTGCGCGCGCACCCGACAGGTAAAAAGCCGGAGTCCTGGAGGTTCCAGTCATCCTTACAAGCTCTGTAGAGAGAGTGTCATTGCGGGGTATGAACAGTGCTTTAAATGGGCCGGTACTCACCGGTACTGAGTACCGGCACTTCTCAGTTTTTTCCCCCTGAGTACCGGAACTTATTTTCGGACAAGGAGAGTACCGGTACTCCATGAAGCAGCAGGGCTCAGGCCCTGAAGTACGGGTACGTGCAACAGATGGTGCGTGTTGAGGTGCTGCTCTGGCTGGCAACAGCCTGTGTATTTCTGCGCTGGGGTGTTCCTGCAGTGTTAGGTTCTCATCAGGCGAGCAAGCCCATTGGGATCAAAGGGCTTCAGACGCCCCGCTCCCCCTCCACCGTCGTGTGGCAGCCCGGGATGAGACAGCTTACCGGGCGCGCACACAGCCGCACCTGAGTACTTCACAGGTCTTTAAAAGACCATTCACTTGTTAATGAGGCTTTGTTGTTTCTCACCCCTTCTTAGAGCCCCTGCTTCTTTGCTGCCTATTGCTGATCGAATTAGCTCCCCCCCCCCCGTAATTTGACTCTAGTTGCGGCTCTGGTTCTCATTGCCATCGCAACAAGAATGAGGATATGGTCAGAGGTGCCGAGAGTGGAACTGAAGAACCAGGGTCGAATCCCGACGTCCTCTCATCATCCTGTGGTTCTGGACAACTCCCTTAACCAGGGGTCTTAAAAAAGTAACTTTAATGCAGATGTTCTGATTGTATGTAAATCGCTTAAATGCCCATGGCCCAAATTCGCGCAATATCAAACTGCCAAAAATTTGGCTCTGCACGTATGACATAGAAGCTGATGCTTGCCATGTCTCTTATGTAAGGAGGCAGTTTGATTTTGCGCGAATTTGGCCCATGGGCATTTAAGCGCTTTACATGACAATCAGAGCATTTGCGTTAAAGCTTACTTATGTGGCTATTATTAAATTCCTGGCTCACAGACACGCCCCCAGACACGCCCCTAGACACGCCCCTAAATACCTACCCAGTCTAATTAGTGAGTACCGGCACTTCTAATTTCCCATTTCAAGCACTGGGTATGAAAGAGAGAGACGCTTTGTATCTGCAGTGCTGTGAAATCTCAGTGAATTGACAGTTCTGCTGCCGCTCCTGCTGTGAGACTATTTCACACTCCAGCGGTTTAGCGCCTCGAGAAGTAACCAGCACAGATCCATTGGACGATAGCGGCTCTGCAGTACCTCTCCTCCCAGCAGACCTGCACTTATACCGCACGATCATCACACCACCACCGGTGCTAGCCATGCCTAGGCCGCGGCGCGTGAAGTGGCATAACACCCAATGACGCCCTCCCTTACAGAGAGTGACGAGTGGCCCTCGACTCTCCAATATCTCACAGGTACTCATTGGCCTTGAGCTGAATGCCGGTCTCCTGAAAGGATGCATGAACTCTTAGGGCTCCAAGGCTTCCCCACTGCAAATGGCAGGCTGCCATTACAGGCATCCATCACTTGCAGTTTTTGATCTACGCACTTAGGTCCACTCGGCCCACCCAAATGTCCCGCTTAGTTAATTAGTGCCCAGTGCTTTAAATGGGCCGGTACTCACCGGTACTGAGTACCGGCACTTCTCAGTTTTTTCCCCCTGAGTACCGGAACTTATTTTCGGACAAGGAGAGAGTACCAGTACTCCATGAAGCAGCAGGGCTCAGGCCCTGAAGTACGGGTACGTGCAACAGATGGTGCGTGTTGAGGTGCTGCTCTGGCTGGCAACAGCCTGTGTATTTCTGCGCTGGGGTGTTCCTGCAGTGTTAGGTTCTCATCAGGCGAGCAAGCCCATTGGGATCAAAGGGCTTCAGACGCCCCGCCCCCCCCTCCCCCGTCGTGTGGCAGCCCGGGATGAGACAGCTTACCGGGCGCGCACACAGCCGCACCTGAGTACTTCACAGGTCTTTAAAAGACCATTCACTTGTTAATGAGGCTTTGTTGTTTCTCACCCCTTCTTAGAGCCCCTGCTTCTTTGCTGCCTATTGCTGATCGAATTAGCTCCCCCGTAATTTGACTCTAGTTGCGGCTCTGGTTCTCATTGGCATCGCAACAAGAATGAGGATATGGTCAGAGGTGCCGAGAGTGGAACTGAAGAACCAGGGTCGAATCCCGACGTCCGCTCATCATCCTGTGGTTCTGGACAACTCCCTTAACCAGGGGTCTTAAAAAGTAAGCTTTAATGCAGATGTTCTGATTGTATGTAAATCGCTTAAATGCCCATGGCCCAAATTCGCGCAATATCAAACTGCCAAAAATTTGGCTCTGCACGTATGACATAGAAGCTGATGCTTGCCATGTCTCTTATGTAAGGAGGCAGTTTGATTTGCGCGAATTTGGCCCATGGGCATTTAAGCGCTTTACATGACAATCAGAGCATTTGCGTTAAAGCTTACTTATGTGGCTATTATTAAATTCCTGGCTCACAGACACGCCCCCAGACACGCCCCTAGACACGCCCCTAAATACCTACCCAGTCTAATTAGTGAGTACCGGCACTTCTAATTTCCCATTTAAAGCACTGGGTATGAAAGAGAGAGACGCTTTGTATCTGCAGTGCTGTGAAATCTCAGTGAATTGACAGTTCTGCTGCCGCTCCTGCTGTGAGACTATTTCACACTCCCGCGGTTTAGCGCCTCGAGAAGTAACCAGCACAGATCCATTGGACGATAGCGGCTCTGCAGTACCTCTCCTCCCAGCAGACCTGCACTTATACCGCACGATCATCACACCACCACCGGTGCTAGCCATGCCTAGGCTGCGGCGCGTGAAGTGGCATAACACCCAATGACGCCCTCCCTTACAGAGAGTGACGAGTGGCCCTCGACTCTCCAATATCTCACAGGTACTCATTGGCCTTGGGCTGAATGCCGGTCTCCTGAAAGGATGCATGAACTCTTAGGGCTCCAAGGCTTCCCCACTGCAAATGGCAGGCTGCCATTACAGGCATCCATCACTTGCAGTTTTTGATCTACGCACTTAGGTCCACTCGGCCCACCCAAATGTCCCGCTTAGTTAATTAGTGCCCAGTGCTTTAAATGGGCCGGTACTCACTGGTACTGAGTACCGGCACTTCTCAGTTTTTTCCCCCTGAGTACCGGAACTTATTTTCGGACAAGGAGAGTACCGGTACTCCATGAAGCAGCAGGGCTCAGGCCCTGAAGTACGGGTACGTGCAACAGATGGTGCGTGTTGAGGTGCTGCTCTGGCTGGCAACAGCCTGTGTATTTCTGTGCTGGGGTGCTCCTGCAGTGTTAGGTTCTCATCAGGCGAGCAAGCCCATTGGGATCAAAGGGCTTCAGACACCCCACCCCACCTCCCCCATCGTGTGGCAGCCCGGGATGAGACAGCTTACCGGGCGCGCACACAGCCGCACCCGAGTACTTCACAGGTCTTTAAAAGATCAATTGCTTTTTAACGAGGCTTTGTTGTTTCTCAACCCTTCTTAGAGCCCCTGCATCTCTGCTGCCTATTGCTGAAAGAATTAGTCCCCCGAAATTCTGACTCTAGTTGCGGCTCTGTTCTCATTGGCATCGCAACAAGAATGAGGATATGGTCAGAGGTGCCGAGAGTGGAACTGAAGAACCAGGGTCGAATCCAGACGTCCGCTCATCATCCTGTGGTTCTGGACAACTCCCTTAACCAGGGTCTTAAAAAGTAAGCTTTAATGCAGATGTTCTGATTGTATGTAAATCGCTTAAATGCCCATGGCCCAAATTCGCGCAATATCAAACTGCCAAAAATTAGGCTCTGCACCTATTACTAGAAGCTGATGCTTGCCATGTCTCTTATGTAAGGAGGCAGTTTGATTTTGCGCGAATTTGGCCAATGGGCATTTAAGCGCTTTACATGACAATCAGAGCATTTGCGTTAAAGCTTACTTATGTGGCTATTATTAAATTCCTGGCTCACAGACACGCCCCCAGACACGCCCCTAGATACGCCCTTAAATACCTACCTAGTCTAATTAGTGAGTACCGGCACTTCTAATTTCCCATTTAAAGCACTGTTAGTGCCTAATATTGGTAAGCAGCTGTAAAAATCATGGCACCTGTCTTGTTTCACTTGACAGTTGCTAATGTGGGCTGCAGATGCCGAAAATACGCTTGATTGAAGATTCTTGGGGGACCCGCACATTATGACAATCAAATATACCATTGATTTTGGACTTTGCTGGTCTTTCGGTGCACATTATGAGGTTCTCATAAAGAAATGCCATTGCACGCCCAGTGAGTTAGCAGTGCACTTCAGATAGGGCATTAGTGGCACCGTCAGTGTTTGCAGCACGCTAACGCAGGCGATACTCTGCTCCTCTGCAATGAGTGGTCAGAGTGCAGAAGAGCTGAAAGTTGGTGCCCAGGGCCATATTTGAGCTAAACTACGAGCGCTGAAAAGGCTTAGCTGAATGGGTAATGCTTGATGCAGATGTGTCATGCCTAACTCCAACGTCCATATATCAGACCCCCGATCTATCAATCAATCAGGATTTATAAAGCGTGGCTTATCACCCAATAGGGTATCCAGGTCCCCATGATATCGCGATTTGCACACAAATCGCGAAATGGGCACTTTTGTAAAATTCCACAAGTTTAACAAAAGGGCCCACACAATATGTGTATAACAAGCTTTTTTCAATGCAATAGGTCTCGCATTTGCGAGCGTTTAAGCAATTGGCATTGTAAATGACACTGCCTTTTACTTATGTGTTTTTAAAAGTAACACATACATAAAAGGCATTGTTATTTTTAATGCCAGGAGCTCAAACTCTCACAAATGCGAGACCACTTTAATGGTGGCTGCGCCCCTCTTTTTAGACGCTGCTCGCGTATTCAGGTTAAAGTGAGCAACGTCTAAAGAAAGGGGCGCAGCCACCATTAAAGTGAAAGCACATATGGGGCGCTTTCACCCAAAGTGGAAAAAAAATAATTTCAAAAGGTTCTGTAGCGCGGCCACTACAGTGAAAGCGGCCCGTGCTGGTAATTAAATAAATCAATAAGCGTGGCCGCTAAAGTGAAAGCGGCCCGCGCTATAAATTAAATAATTAAATAAGCGCGGCCGCTAAAGTGAAAGCGGACTGCGCCATAAATTATATAATTAAATAAGCGTGGCCCCTACAGTTAAAGCTGGCCGTGCTGTAATTTAAATAAATACATTACTAATAATATAAAAACGAGTGGCGTGCTGCGATGTCGTGGGGGGAAAGATCATTAAAGAAAATAGTGCTCACCGACTTATAAAGCAGACCATGTAGCAACACAAGCAAAAAGTCCAGTTGTTATGGGAGTTTACAAATGCAGACAAGGCGGTACTAAGGGGGGACTATTAAGCCTATTCACAAATGAAAAGCAACAATTTTGCAAGGATAGTAACAGGAGCCAATTCAAAAGATGGTCAGAGCTTCTATGCCATGCCTCAATACAGCATGCCTTGCAGAGCAGCACATGCGCTGCCCAGGCTCGACCTAAAAGACAAAACCATAGCCTTTGCCCTCTCTTTACTGGCTCTGTGCTGCTGCTGAGGGTGAGCAACAGGCAGCAGAGGTGTTAACTTCCCATGTCGCCTGTCTTTGAAATGCAGAGCCCCCTCCTGTGCAATTAGCTTGCAGCCGCCTGCAGGCCGTTGAAAGGCTCTCCTGCCACTCCCACTCCGACTGCACCTCCACCCGCTCTTGTCTCCTATTAAAAACAAATCTCCCCCCCATGTCTCCTCTTTTTTTCTTCTTTTTTTAACATACCCTCAACCCGCGCTGCCACCGCGCCACTGCTGCCTTGCGCGCACAGGTTGTCTGATGCCAAAAAGAGAAGGTGTCATATTGTATTCTACTCTCTTTGGCATCAGACACCCTCGGGTTCCAGGCCCTGTGCTGCTGAAGACTCTGCAACATTACAGACTGTGACACAGCACATTCTCCAGCAGTGATAGAGCACAGGCCTTCAATAATTTTGTAGCAGGCACATTTTTTGCCCACTGCAAAACTACAGCGAATTTTGAGATTTTGGGCCACAAATGTAGCTTTTTTTTTGGCCACAACATTTGCCACCCAAAGTCACAAAATCCTGGGTGGTCAGATGTACATGGGGTAGTCTACTGCTGGATCTCAGAATCAACAGTGACAGGCCCGAGGGCTATTAGCACAGCAACAGAAATAAGACCAACCTGTATGGCATCTCCATCCTTCTGGCCCATGTGGCCCTGGACAGGTATGACTGAGGAACCCTACTAACCCTGGCTGGGGGGCGTGTGCCTCCTTCCAATCAGTTTAGATGGTATGCCCGGATTATATTACATTGGTAGTGGGAGGGACTGCATGTAGGAACACTGGCGCCAGGGTCTGACTAGGGCACCAACCAGCCCCACTACCTTCATCTTCTCACACGATTTCTCTCTTTCCACCCATCCATTCTCCCTCTCTCATTTTTTCTTCTCCAGCTCTGATCGCTTTCTCTTTACCTTCCCACTGCCTCCCTCTCTTTCTCTCTCTCTTGAAGCCTCCCGTGCACGCTGCAATTAACCTCGGGGAGCTGGAGAAAGGAACAGAGGCATTAGGAGCAGCCACGTGCCTAAAAAACATCCTCCAAGGGTTCCAGTCCACTGGGGAAATGCCCTGTCCAGCCCTGACTGAGCCTAATCTGGTAGAAGTTCTAAACAAGGTGGAAGGGCGCATTTTACAAATCTCAGTCTTTGGTCTCTGTTATTTTCAGGAATACATTTTGAATTACCACTCTGTCAGGCAAATACCATGCTGCCAGTTAAAATACTGTTCCATTTTTGCATAGTTTTTAGGAATGACTTGACAGCGCTGCTGTCTCCAAGACCTATTGTGACTAATTCTTCAATGTACATAGAATGCGTTTTGCTCCACTCCACTGGAGTAATACCCTCTTACCTCATGCTAATGGCTACTTGGTGTATCATTCCGCCTATGCTTGCATTGCAATGTTGAGGGACTAGTTTACATCTCAAGAGTACATTGATTCACCACACTGTACATTTGGTCTCATTGAAGCATTGCATACATTAAGCAATCATTTTTTATTTTCTTTGTTTTCATTGTAGCAGGCTTTAAAAAAATATTTTAGTCAGCACTTAACCTATTGGGTTTGCAAATACTTATTTTCAGAATGGGACTATTTTTTGAGAGCACTAAACGCTGCTCGTAAAGTGCACGTGGGAAGGTACAGATATTATAGGCATTTCTGCCATTACAAACAGATCTTGCACTATTTCTGAGCCGGCAGAGTGTTTCATAAAGTCAGTGCAATAAGGTATAAAGTATACCCCAATACCAATTTTATGGAAATGAATATTTTGTGCCAAGAAACACACTCACAAACCTATTTGAATAGTTTTGCATATATTTGTACAACCTTTTGCTCTTGGCCTGTCTGCTAGTATAATGTTTTTTTTTGCATATGACTGATTCTGTTCATAACTAAAAGCATGTTGTTTGAAAACAAACAAAAGGCAAGTGGCCTTCTACTTTCCGGTAAAACTGAGTGGGCAAGCAATTCTTTCTCTCGGATAATGTTTTAGGTGTAAACAATGTACTCATACTTTAGAGGCTGAAGGGAAATTCATATCTGTTTACCCTTGCAACAGCGTACAGTCGTACAGTTGTGTAGTAAAAACTCAGATCCATTGATTGTGTGGTATTAGAATTTTGTGGGCTAAATAACATCTGGCAAAATAGTGCGTCCTAAATATCGTTTACAAAAATATTGACCCTTTAAAGTTAATAATAGAAAATCTACACACAATAGGGCGAAATTTGTGTAAAAAATATTTAGAATGCAATATTTATGTTCGGACGATATTTCTATCAGTGACATTCTAATATACAACCCGATAAATGCAGCAGATGCTAACCTGAAGATGTTTTAAGCAACTTTAAATACACAGTTTCTTTTGGAATGAAATTGAACTCTTGTCATTGTTTTTGGTTACAGTGACCAATTACAGAGTACACCCTTAAAAATGGAATGGCTGTTGGAACTTTAAATATTAAAGCATTAGTGTCATCGTGCTCAGGATGTTAAGAGGAGTTACTGTTAATTGCTGTCAGTTGCCCATAAAGGGCTGAGCCAAAATGCAAGCGTGCATAATGACGGAAAAGGTCAAATAACAGTTGGTAATGCCTAAAAGTATGTGGGCAGCAATTTTAACAAAAAACACACAAAAGTTGATGGAAGGAATGTGTGCAATAAGTCTAACCACTAGTAATCGCTCGGGGTAGCATACCAACCTACCCAAGACTAGTCTCGCCCTGATTGGGGCTCGTTAGCCTGGTGCCACTTGATTCCAGTGGCACTTTGAGGAAGGGACCCACGTCTGGGCATACCCTTGGGCACTTAGGGTGTTACATAAAACGCACAAAAGGGAATGGAAGGAATGTGTGCAATAGGTCAACCACTGGCAATCACTCGGGGTAACATTTCAACCCATTGTTCTTTTGTCCACTATGCCAGTTTAGTTTGCACCCAGCCATATGCAAATCAGTCTTGATCCTGCTCCAATTAGGAACAATCCAGCCTGAACTTCCAGGCCAGGTCCACCCTAACACGGAACACAGGACCGGTTTCACCCTGAATGGGGCTGGTCAGTCAGATAAAGCCTGGTCCCAGTGGCACGTTATTGGTTGGAATGCTACCCCAGGCAACTGCCAGTGGTTAGACTTATTGCAGGCATTTCCCCCATTATCTTTTGCATTTTTGGTTACAATTTTATTACATTCTGCTGCCAAATTTTATACTGGCTGTTAAAAGTCCTCTAGCCAAGTTACAGGACATAGCTGCAAACAGAAAGGCTTTAAAGCTATTAGAAACTTCCACCTCTGAGAATAGAACATTTAAAATTAAATAGGGAGAAATAAAAAGACTAGAATCAGAATGCTGGAGCAGAAGATATGCAGCTGCCATCACTGTCCCTCTGTCACTCCTTTGATTTGATTTGATTTTTAGTTTGTAGAGCGCTCGAATGCCCTGGGGCGTCTTGGCGCTGATTCTGACATTAGGAGGCAAAAGTTAAACTCATTGCTAAAGAGCCATGTTTTAAGGGATTTCCTGAAAGACAAAAGATTTGCCATAGGTAAGGAATTCCATAGTTGCTGTTCCCAAGACAAAACTTATTTTTCTCCAGGAGGCTCGTCTGATCTTGGGTATCGCCAAAAGCTTAGCAGTGGATGATCTAAGTTTTCTCGGGGGGGGGGGGGTACCAAATGAAACTGTTCTGTGAATAGGCCAAGCCAATGTTGTGTAAAGCCTTAAAGGCTATATAGTGCTTTGAAACTGTTAGAACTGGGTGTCTCTGGTTGGCTGAGGTATGTACCTTAGTCCAAATAGGGACCCTTGCTTCTAGTCAGGGTAAGGAGGGACACACGCTTAGATAACCCCTGCTCACCCCCTGGTAGCTTGGCACGAGCAGCCAGGCTTATCTTCAAGGCAATGTGTAAAGTATTTGCAACCACACTCCCAGTGACACAGTGATAACACCACAAATGGACACCACACTGATGTATGAAAATAGCGGTATCTTTATCAAGCAGAAAAATACGGTAAGACCAAACGATAAAAATCCAACATATGCGTATTCGTAATATTTCACTTTGCCGGTTATTAGGCCAACAAACACTTGTAGGTTCTTGCGGTATTAATGAGCAGTTCACGATGTTCAATTGCAGTCCTAATGCAATGCTATGCAGTTCGTAATGCAGTTCGTATTATCAGACTAATGCAGTTCGTAATGCAAGAAGAATGCAATCCTCAATGCAAGTAATCAGGCAGTTCGTAATGCAAGAATAATGCAATCCTCAATGCACGTAATCAGGCAATTCTTAATGCAAGAATAATGCAATCCTCAATGCAAGTAATCAGGCAGTTCGTAATGCAAGTATAACGCACTCCTTAATGCAAGTAATAAGGCAGTTCGTAATGCGAGAATAATTCAATCCTCAATGCACGTAATCAGGCAGTTCGTAATGCGAGAATATTTCAATCCTCAATGCAAGTAATCAAGCAGTTCGTAATGCAAGAATAATGCAATCCTCAATGCAAGTAATAAGGCAGTTCAGTAATGCAGGAATAATACAATCCCTAATGCAAGTAATAAGGCAGTTCATAATGCAGGAATAATACAATCCCTAATGCAAGTAATAAGGCAGTTCGTAATGCAGGAATAATACCAGGCCAATCGACGCGATTAGCACGGGCACCACTAGGCCCCAACCACAGACAACAGTCCTGAACTTCCGATGGCGGCCCCGGTGCTGCCGGGAAGGTCCGAGCCGCTGGAGGACTCAGCACGTCTAGCGCGATGCAGCGGGAGAGAGACGGGAGCACTCCGGTACTTCTCCTGCGCCTCCCCAGGCCACACACGCTTGCAGCTCCCGACCGGAGTCCAAGCCTTACCTGGGGGATGCGCTGCCTCGCTCTCTCTCTCTCCCCGCTCGTCGGACGTCCTGCTGGGTGCTCCCGATGACGACGCAGCTCCGATGCAAGGCGACGCTGTAGCCGGACAGGTTACGGCACTGCCTTCTCCGTTGCTGACGATCTTAGGCATATTCCTCTCGCAAGCAACGATCACGATTACCTCACGACTTCCTTAGCTTTACAAAATCCTTCAGCACTTTCGGCTCAAGCCGGCGGCGGTGATCTTGATCCGCAGCCTCAGTTACGATGACGGCTCGGGCCACAAACAGCTACACAGCAGCGTGGACGATGATTCACGCTGCAGGGGCACTGCAGTCACGGGGCACTTTCCAACCAGCACCACGGACCCCACGGCAGTCTCAGGCTGCACACGCACACGCACAAAGCGTCGCTGAGACTCGGTTGGGTTTCTGGCCACACAGTCCCGGGGCAATGCTTACGAAGGTCTCAGGCTGTAAAAAGCACACGCACACAGCGCCGCTGAGACACACTTGGAAACTTTGATGTTCCTGAGTTTCCACAAGAGGGAGCCAGCTCTTCTCGGGCCCTTGGAGACAAGTTACTTCGGGACACAGCACACAGCAAAGTCCTTTCAAGCAGGGGGACACAGCACACAGCAAAGTCCCTTAGCCTCTCCTTAGTTAATTCAGCAAACTGCAGGCCAGCCCCAGAACACACAGTAAGGGTCAGTTCTTCTCTTCAGTCTCTTCAGCTGTTCTTCCTTGGCAGAGGTTCCTCTTGACCACAAAGTAGTTTCAATCCTTTTCAGTCTTGATCAGTCCAACGTTCAGGGGCTTCAGCTCTCATAGTTATACCCCTAAATGTCTTTGAAGTCTTTGTGTTCAGGGGGCACTGACCCTGTCCAAACCAGTTCTGGGTGTCTTCCTGCCAGCCGCATCTTCTTCCTTTGATAGTGGGGTCTGGTTCTTCAATCACTCAGCAGGAGGTGGAGCCATTCTTTTATGGCAGCAGCCCAGGCCTCTTCACCTACAGGGGGCTACTCCTCCCCCTACACTCCAGATGCAGGTCAGCCTGTTGCTGTCTCACCTACTCCTCCCCTGGGTCAAGACATTTCCCAGATCCTATCACATTCAAATCCAGACAGTCAATCCACAACCAGGCAGAGACACACAGAATGGTTAGAACTAAAAAACCAGCCACTTCTAAAAGCGTGGTTTCTAAACACACAATTCAAAAACCACCTTCACAAAAAGATGTGTTATTAAATTGTGAGTTCAGGCACACTAAACTTCACCTCTCCATCTTAAGCCTATGGGAAGATAGTCTGGAAACATATTACACAGCCTTCCCCATTCTGTCCTATGGCAAGATGGCCTTGCAACAGTGAAAAACGAAATGGAGAGTATTTCACTGTTAGGACATGGTACACACCTCAGTACATGTCCTACCTTTCACAGACACTGCACCCTGCCCAGGGGAGTACCTTGGGCCTACTATAGGGGTATCTGATGTGCATGGAAAGGGAAGGGTAAGGCCTGGCAAGTGGGTGCACTTGTCAGGACAACAAGGCAGTTAGCAAACTGCGCGCAGGCACTGCAGTGGCAGGCCTGAGTTCTCTCCTTAGGGCTACTGGTGTGGGTGGCACAATTAGTGCTGCAGGCCTACTAGTAGCATTTGCATTACCAGCCCTGGCACACATAGTGCACTTTACTAGGGCCTTTGCTAGTAAGGCAAACATACCAATTATGGACAACCAATTACCATAACACTTTACACAGAGAGCATATGCACTTTAGCACTGATCAGCAGCAGTAAAGTGCCCAGAGTCCTAAAACCAACAAAAACAGGTCAGAAACAATACAGGAGGAAGGCAAAAAGTTCAGGGATGACCCTGCAAAAAGGGCCAGGTCCAACAGAAACCTATTCTTTTTTTCACTGGGAGCCAGTGCAACTTGACCAGATTCCGAGAGACGGATTGGTATCTAGGAATTCTCAACACAAGCCAGGCAGCCGCATTTTGCAGCATCTATAATCTATGTACAAGTATTTTCTGAATGTTCGGAAAAACAGTATTACCGTGGTCCAGTTTTGATAAGGCAAATGCAGTAATTACAGTCTTCTGGAGCTCCGGTAGAATAAAAGGACATAACTTCCTGATGGTCTTCAGAATAAAAAATACAGAGGAGACCAGAGCATTGACCTCACCTTCGAAAGTCAAATTATTGTCAAAGACAATGTGTTTAATAGGGTACCCAACATTATGCTATAGCATCATATACCATTGCTGGGGATTATAATGGTGATTAAATGTCCTCTCCCGAAAGAGTCTTAAATAAGCAGTTTAGAGGAAGAGCTATCATGCTGTTAGAGCAGTCAACAACAAAGCTGAAGCGAAGTTTCACTCCAAGGCCGGACGCACAGCATCCTCCAATATTTCCTTTACAAATATACCACCAATTCATCCATGTTTAATTCATTTTTATTCCAGATAGTCCAAAGTTCATCTTCTTTGCGTCTGTTACATGTGAGGCACTTATGTATAAACAGTTTCTAATCTGGCAGATATGCCAATCCAGGCTTTTTTCTGTCGCATGAGCCATACATAATTGATCCTTAATGGTTGCTCTTTTTTAGTGATTAATCGTATTTTTCCCAATGCATTTCGGGCTGTTCAAAGCCCTTCCTCAGGGGTTCACTACAAATTTAAAAAACACCCATTAGGTTCTATATTCAAATTCAAATGCATGCGAGATGATGAATAATACATCGTAAAATTCATGATACATTTAACTGTTAACTTTGCAATTAACGTTTTCCCTCTCCGCACAAAACATGTGCTTCAAAAACAATGCCCAAACGAACCTCTCCCCAAACTTTCACTTGCCTACGTTTTTCTTCATTCCAGTTAGAAACACCCCATATCCATTCCCGAGCAACTCAAGCTTTAACAATATTCACGGTGGACCAATCCCCATATTCCAAAACACGTCACCCGTCCTCCATACCTTAATCCTATATCATTGTCAGCGCCAACCCGACCTGTTCTCTCCTTCCACCAAACAAACAATCCACTCACTAATCCCATCCTTCTTCTTAACTAATATGACGTGACTCCTCCCCTCTAATTCGGCCAATGATTGCAATCCCGCAAACATACACCACCCTCGTTACTACAAGTCCCGTAAGGCCCAGTTCTCAACAACTCCATCACATGGTTCGTGAATAAATCAATAAATCAATAATTCATGATTGCACTAACCCCCCATGTTCATACTTCTTCAGGCATCACGCGAATACCCCGCCCACCCATAGATGATTAACTCATACGTCAATTACAGAATTCCACGCTTGGTTTTTTCACCTAAAGCAATTATGTACACGCACACATTTAAAAATGTACTGAATTGCACACTGAATCTTAAAATATAGTCCTGAAACAATCAGTCCGTCGTGTTTTTTCAACATGATTCTCATGCTGCCATTTCTAAAGGATAGATTGTACTAATATCGTCTCACATGTAACATGATTACAATTTTATCTCCAGTAATCCACAGTTGTGCACTTGTTCCACCCTCTTTCTTGTTAGAACAGTCAAGCCATTATTGGCCTTCTGCCACACCGTTGTCTTTGTAGGAGTTTGTAGGATTCAAATACTCTAATAAGTAATATTATTACCGAAATTAGTAAGCCTCATTTGTATCATTCATAGTAGTGAAAGATTACACACAGATATATACAGTGGCTGTTCAAGAGACTCTGCTATCCTGCTTGTGCGTTGGGTCTTTCAATCTGTTAAATATCTTTAAATTGCTATTTTCGTCTGTTGACTGTTGTAATGCCTCTGGCGTGAATTTGTGTTGAAGAGGACACTATTTGGTCTCATACTTAGAACTAGCAATATTCTTAAATAATATGTGACAAGCTTCAAGCACTACAATATGATCAACATGATTTTAGTGTTTGAGTAACTCATTACTGCCAAACATTTATGAAGCACCAACATTATCTGTTTTCTGGACTTTTGTAAATGGGCCTGTTGGAACTGGCACTTTCTGGTTGGCTGAGGTGGTGCCCCAGCCAGGCAGAACCTACAACTCCACTAAAGGGTGGGTGATTACACACAATGTTTAACCTGCGCTCACCCTTGGGTAGCTTGGCACTGAGCAGTCATGCTTATCATAGAGGCAATGTGTAAAGCATTGGCACAGCACTCACTCACGATAAATACACTGAGCGTCACAAAAGAGACTTCACCCGTGATGTATGTAAATAACGTTTGTATTCAACACACATAATAACAAACTCAAGATGAACATCATGTATTTCGGGGCATAAATCACACTTGGAAATATTACTAGCAGTACTAGGACCAACCGTGTTGAAATGACATCAATAAAATGAACACTTGGGACAGATCCTATACCACCCCCCCAGCACCCTTATGCAGTCCGACACGTTGTCAACCCCAGGCCCACTCAAGCAACTCTTATAATTTAATACCACACAGTTAGAGGGTGCAAAGAATTATAACACTTTTTAGCAGCACCGCGGGCCGAGGCCGCGCGGGTAAAACCAATGTCAAACGTAGTGTTCTTCTGGCAAGAAACCAAAGTGTAAAGTCACACCACCGGCCAGTGCTGGGAATCACAGGTGGAACCCACACTGTCATTCCTACCCACACACTCACTCCGCACCGATACGCAGTGCAACGGATATCAGGCAGGTTCGTACGTAACGCACTCGCACACATATACACTCAGCACCCTGATGCGGTGCAACTGATATCCAACAGGTCAATTAATAGCACACTGCAGACCCCGTCGCCCAAAGCCTCCCTCCACACTCCAGCTCACCCAGACTGTTACTGTTATAATTGTGCTGCAGTATACTGTGGTAGGTTCACAGTTAACTGCTGTACATGCGCATGATAAGGCAGCATGTGATTGACTAATGGCTGTGTTTACCAAAGGTAAAAGACAGCCATGTTGTTTTCATGATATTTTTCTGCGTTCTGCATTTCGCTTGTGTTTTGTGTTAGGGTCTTAGATCTAGGTAAGTAGTAGATTTTATTGTTGTTCCCTACCTATTACCACTTTACTAAAGTGTTAATAGGTAGAGAAATGTATTTATAATGTTTCCATATATTTTTACAGCAGTTTAGGAAGAACTGCACTTTTTTAATTGAATTTTTTTAAGTAGCGCTGTAATTTGTAGGTGTTACTACGGTACTCCGTAGACATTTTACTGAAGATTTAAATATGTTAAAAAGTGAAAATACACTGCAGTACCCTATAGTTGCAAAATATAGGGTACTACAGTGTATTTTTAATTTTGTAACCAATCAGTACCACGGAACTCCATACAGTTTTAAAAATTCTATAGAAACTTATAAATAGTTTCCCCTACCCATTACCACTTTAATAAAGTGGTAATAGGTAGAGGAAAAATATCAAACCTAATACTTACCTACATCTAAGGGCAAAACGCAGAACACAGGCAATGTGTATCTAAAACAACATGTCTGCCTTTAACTTTTGTAAAGGCAGTCATTCGCCAATCACATAATGACTTGTCGTTGCTATGTATCGTAGTACCTCTATGAAATATCGCGAAACTACTGCAGACATAGATATCACTAAGTTAAAATGCCTTGTAACTTAAAAAATGCATATCCAAAAGGATCATCTGTGCATCATAGTGTCTACTCCTGACAAATTTTATGTAAATCCGTTCAGTCGTTTTTCGCGCTTCGCAAGATACAAAAGTCTGTGAAAATGCATTGGTGGAAAAGTGCATTTTGGGACCCCCCTCTTATGTTTGTACCCCCTTGACCAATCACTGAAAAACTTTGCATTACCTGCCAATGAAGAAGGAAGAATAGGTCTGCAAAGGTTCGTGGAGATTCGTCAAACCAATAAAAGGATTGTATTGCATATAAAGCTATGTCTGTTATACAGTGTACCTTATCGTACATAAGCCATACATTCACTTCTATACAATTACTGGCCTGTCACAGAAAAGCAATATTGAACATGTGAGGAAATGCATGAGCCTGTATTAAGAAAATGCATGTAGTTATAGATACTCAGTCATACCTTTAAAACAATTAGACATTATGGAATGAAAACATTACTTCAACACACTACGCATTCGTGTTCTATTGTATATTGGATTTGTTTCGCATCAGTGTGATATCACCGATGACGTATGATGTCAATTACATGTATTTGAGAAACATTCAAGAAAGTGTGCAATGCGGCATGGCTGCAGTTCTCTATCCAGGGAAGTCCCAAGTTAGTGATCATGTTTTGTTTTCATTAGCGCACTGAAGCAGGCTCCTGACGGATTGAGCACTATAGAAAAACAACAAATATACTAGATGGTATCACACTCTGATATGTGTGAAATATTTTAAAAGTAACTTTACTTATTGTCAATCCACTTGTCCCTTTGCCACACATTAAAGGGTTTTCAGTTTTTAAGTGTGATGAAGTGACAAGATTGTAAATCAAGAATAAAGGTTGGCTGGGACCTTTAAAAGGGCTGTGTTCAATGAGTAGGAGAAATGTTTTCAGCATATCTGTTTAACTTGTAAACGTTCTGACAAGTGCAGAATGTGTGCATCCCACAGACGCTCTAGACAAGATATTTCACCTCTTGAACAACATATTAGTTTTCCAGAAACCAGGCAGCATGTGGCAATGAGGGGCTGGAGGTAAGCGAGTTTCCTTTAGTATTTCTGAGCTCTCCAGCCCCAGTTTTCTCCTTTTCGACTCCCGTTAAGATACAGGGCATGGCCAACTTGCACTTCAGCTTCCAGCACTTCTTCGATGAGCTATTGTAAGTGCTTATGTTGAGAGGTAGGTTCAGGAATGACTTCTATCCAAGCTATGACTACTAAGAACCCTACTGTCAGACTGCTTCATAGTCACACAGAATGTACCATGCTAATCCCAATGTCACAACATGCTGCAGTCATATGTAAAGTGTGGCACGAGATTCAGCATGTGGTATGATATCTTTAATAAATGTGTTTATATATTCGGTAATTGTCCTTCTTTCATTTTCAACCAACTTCTTGAAAGCATGAACATGATAGGACGATCAATCTCTGTATGAAATCCGAACCAGGAACTCTCTTTGAAGCATCTAAACATTTCAACCAGATCACCTGAAACTTAAAAGCGCCTTGTAAGCTACAGCCAAGACATGGCCAAGGCTCTCTTGGGTTACGGAGCCTTGGTAGGCACTGGCGAAAGCTTAATTCTCAGAGTTGATATGAATCAGCACACGTTTTTATTGAAGATCTTTGAAAGATTGTCTATGGGTTTCCTCCAGATTGGACATAGTGTCAAGGTTGTCACTACAAAACTTAAGTGATTCTTCTTATTTTCTTTCTTGGACCATTCAGTCCTTGCAATTTTTTAATTACTAGTGATGTTACATATCACTAAGGTTAAGGGAACTCTTCAATCAATGTAATTTGTTTTTAGGATTCCTTACATAAATGTCTTGATTTGCTCAAAGTCCTCAACTCTGGGTGGTTTGAGGCCCACACCCTCATCAAGAAGTTCAGGCATTGCTATGAGGTTTCCTTATTGTTTTCTGGTTCCATGACCTTTGACTTCCAAAACGGATTGTCACATTTTCAAGTGGAGGCTCTTGGTGAACTTCTCAACATCTTTTAAGACTTGCTTCCACTCCATCTAAATGCGGAAGTGGGAAGCTGGATTTCTGCACTTCATGTGCTGGCTCTGTGCTTCATGCGCTCTGATCCGCACAGAGAATGGAAACAAAGAAATCCTCTGGTATATGAAGAAACATGAAAACTCCCAATTTAACAACTCCAGATATTCATGAAGGAGAAGCGATAAGTTGATGTGTAAAGGACCTAGAGCACACCTTCTAGCTGACATTGGTTTTACATCATAACAACAATATATCATAAGGGAGAACACACATTCATCAACTGGGCTGATGGAAAGATGTTACATCATCAGACCAGTGGATCCTAATAATGGATATATAAATGTGTAGGTGCCACATAGCTCCTTACCAAATGAGAATTATCTAACTTAGTCCACTTCACACTGATGTGTCTACAATACCATATTCTAAAAAGATTAAACTTTTGCAAACTGCAAGGGGCTATGGCATGAAAGACCATGGATGCATGGTGGTCCCCTTACAAAGATATCAGTTGTAATTAATAATGTAATGGGCTCTGTCGAACGCCTAAAAACCATAGATACGAGGAAGCACCAGGCGCTGCACCAAAGAAACACTCTGGCACAATGATCTCCAATCCAGAGAAAAGACAATCAATGAAAGTCTAGATGTCTTAAATGGCTCAAAAACTATTTGTATATTGATCGTAGAGTGGTAGAAGTAAAGAGCTTCAGAAACGAGCGAAAAATAATGATTACAGACTCATTCAACAAAAGCTCACTTATTTTTGTCAATTTAAGATAGTATCTTGGGTACGAAGATTTAGGTTTGAAAAAAAATGTAAGATTTGTATTATTAATATTAATTGACTGACTCTCTTCCAACTTTGGCCAGGCACTGCCTTTATCCCTGCCTCCGTCCAAGCCTGTGGTGACAAACTTTCTCTCACCGCCAGTCACAGTCATGCCGGCAGGGTTTTGCCCAACAAAATGTTTCCAGATTGCCTTATAGCTACCTTAGCTGTGTTTTTGAGGAACATTGATAATGGATCGTGATCCAGTGGCGTAACATATGCCCCTGCATCTCCCGCGGTGCGGGGGGGCCCCGAGCTGCAGGGGGGCCCCTCTGCACAGTAGTCAGGCCTGAGAGCTCCTCCAGATTCAATCCGGAGCGGGGGCCCCTCCATGTACCTTGCAGAGGGGTCCCCTCAACTTTCGTTACGCCAGTGTTGTGATCAAGTGTTTGCTGCAGCCATGCCTTCATAAATAATTCAGGATTGGAAACCTGTTAATTTGTATCTCAAAATGCTATGGCTCTCCCACCATCAAATATTTGTAGCTATCTGGTACCCAGGCACTCATTTCACTGGTAATGAAAAGGCAAAAAATGGTTTATGTTTTCAGTTTGATGTAATCACAGCTAAACTGCCTTGGTGGCAATGTTTTGTGTTGCATTCTCTCATTTGAGGTCCTGTCCTTCCTTCTCCCATCTACCATAGACCACAGGGCCACTAAACAGACTAAGGGTGGTGTGAGGTGCTATACATGCACTAACATCGTGTTCACCTCTCTCTCTCTCTCTCTTTCTTCTGCCCATTTCTCCTGTCTCCTTCTTGACTCACTGCCACTTCTACTCCTCTCCTATACAGTGCTTTGTAGCAGTCTAAAGGTGATGTAAGTTAAGTACTATGCAAGCTTCATCATGGCATGTTGCATTCTTTCTTCTTCTCTCCTTTGCTCTCCTTTGCTTCCAGCCCTCTGCCCCCCCCCTTTTTTTTACTCCTGCACCAGGCAGCAATTTGAAGCAGCTGACAATGGGTGGTGGTAAAGATACACAGCCACCGCCTAATACAATTTCAGTGAGGCTTGGGGCAGTCACTGGTTAATGAACAGTATTGTGGTGGGGACCCTCCCTTGCCACTGGTGACCCACACCTGTTGTACTCTGAATGACAAGGTTACTCTCTTTGTTTCCTTAACTCTCCAAGGTAAGTGTGAACAAGTAAAAGCTGAAATCCGGATGGTGTAGAAGATTTGGAACTCAGGTTATGTAAGACTATCTATTATCACAAAATAAACCAAACACCCAGTTAGAGCTATGTCCTTTAAGAGTAATATGCAATTATTTACACATAGTAATATTAATGCAGTTAGTTAAAATAGCCACACAAAAAAGACACAAAGTCCCTCATAGTTCCTCCCTTGGATGAGATACGACCTCAAACATTTTTATAGCTCTTATGTGGTACGGCGCTACACTTCAAATAATATGGACTTTTAACCTATGGGGACAGGTTTGTGAGTTCTCAGCTGTCCTTGGGAATTTACAATTCTCAGCCTATCACTGTGGTTTTGTTTACAGTCCCCCAGCCAATGAAACAAAAGTGCCATGGAGAATGTCAAGCAATAGAAAGCTCTGTTAAGCTTCAGTGAATCTGCCACACAAGCTTGTTTTCCTCTCGAGTGTGTATTCATTCGATGTGTAATAATAACTGTTAATTTGAATACATTTGCGTCATGTTCCAGACAGTTCTCTGACCTTCATCAGCAGTTTACTGGCGCCATGTTGAAAACAACTCTAAACGCTATTCGTCCATTCATACTAGTATTCATCAAACCGTTGTCCAGCTCCTAACAGTAATTTATTATCTGCGGACCGAATGCACTTAGGAAATGTGTTGGGTGCACATTTGGTGTGATTCTAAGTGAACAGGCATTTCTTACTGAACATGTACCCGCATTATCTGACAATTGTCTTTTCCGCGCGTTCACCAAATTGTCTGTTGTGGTTGTGGACCTGCATCATGCATGACAGCTTTCGGTACTGATTTTGAAATTCTAATGAATTACAATTTGGAGTCGAAATCGTGCAAATCACATAATGTACTACAAATAAGCTTTTGTGTAAATCCTAGGATAAACTAGTTAGAACGTTGACTAGATCTATTAAAACAAACGTTATCTATGTCCTTTATTATTACTCCTCCCATTTAATTGAGCTGCTATTATGGTCCAAGGATTGACAGCATCACCAGGCCTCAGAAAGAGGCTATGTATGACAATTCATGTAAAGCTGGGAGATTTTAGATTTGAAAATTGTGCCAGCTAGGGCTAGTTCTTCCAGTAGACAAGATAAGGCACTGTTCATGCCACCCAGAAGTGGGGCAAATTTAATGCATAAGACCCAAAAAAGTACTTTTTTGTATATAGGGAGAACTCCAGGAGGCAAAATTCCATTTTGACTGAGACATTGAAAATCCTTGCACTGTTCCTGGTCTGAGAACAGAAGCTTTAGGAGTAATGGACAGCCGTTTCCAGAGAATGGAGGCCTGTCTTTCTGAGTCAAAGAGTAGACTATAGGGTAAGATGTACAGAACTTATTAGGAAAATTACATGAGGGCAGAGTGGCAGTGGCGGCTCCCCCGCTAAGGCGGAGGAGCGTCACCCCACTGCTTTTAGCAAAATAAAAATAAAATGATTATAACTGGATGTTATTATCATTTTTATTTGTTCCTGCGTCTTTGCCGGGCGGGGATGCTCTGCTCTCAGAGCAGGGGAAGGAGTAGTGGCTCTCTGTAAAGTGCGCATGAATGTTTGACAGGCCCTCTCGGGCCGGCCAAACAGTCATGCACACTTTGCATGTTCTCCATTTAGGTTGCATTAAAGCCTGCATGGAGAACATGCCCAGGCCCCCATTCCCTATCTGAGCGCCGAACCACGGTGCTCAGACCAATAACAACGCTGCATTGCAGCGCTGTGATTGGTCAGGGGAGCCTGGCTGCTTCCTCTTCCGGCTGGTGCGGAGGGACGACAACAAGGGAGGACGGGGAGAGATGCGAGGAGGTAAGTTTCTTTTTTTTTTATCTCCCCCTTACCCTGTCACCCCCGATCTGTGCCAGCCGCTTCTGCAGAGTGGCACTGCGCGACTAGAAATAACTGAAACAAGCCAACAGGACACACTTATTTAGAAATCAACATGGCACTTCCCCACTGAACGTGCTCGCTCTGACTTTGAATACACACATTCTCTGGTTGTTGTGATCAGCCGCTGTCTTCTTCTGGCCTTTGTGGAGTAGCTTTTATGCAGTGTTGGCTCTCCAATATGGTGATCCCTCAGAGTCATGATGAGGACTTAGAGTCTTCCTTCAGAGATTAGGAGAAAGAATGCTTGGCTGCAACTGATCGAGCCAACCAGGGGCGTGACACAGGCCCTGGGGCATAGCTTGGTCATTAAGATTGGGGGTGAGATTCAGATTTTCAAACAATCACGCTGGCACATAATGTTAAAATATATAATACCACAAGCAGGGCACATGAGAGGGGCTTAAGGGGGAGAGGAATGCGGTTTGGAGGGGAACTAAGTGAGAGAAAACAATAATTTGTCAAATAAACTTTTTAAAGACTTTCAAAGCAGAGAGAGGGAGAGAGTTTGTGTGCGTTTTTGTCTGTGTGTACGTACAAATCCGACAGACACCTCACCATACCGACTGAAATCATCTGTACCCAACTATTTACCAGAAAATACATTTATTAGGGGGGTGTAACATCCCAAACACCCCCCTGAAGCTACGCCCCTGCACAGGCCAATGTAGCCCATACAGCGCAGGGGAGGTCCCTACCAATCCGAAGACCCCCATTGAGTCCAAGACCAATGAATATGTGTAAGGTATGGAAGACTCAGCAGCCCCTCATCACATCTGCGCGGGGAGGAGGTATACTTTTTCGTTACACCACTGGAGCCAACCTTCTGTGTCTTTGTATTCATTTGAAACAGCAGTTTCAGTTTCTGTGATTCTGGAATCAACGTTTTAAAATAGTCACAAACCCATGTATCAGTCACCTTACTAGAAAAGAAATCAGCATTTTCAAAAGAGGCTTCACTCCGCTCCCAGCGTGTAGGAAAAGCACTTACTATAATGATGCAAGCTTTCTGCAGTCAGACATTTTATTTCATGACGACCACATCGGGCGCTGCAGAACAAACACTCTACCCAGAGATCTCCTGCTCTATGCAAATTAATGCAGCAGTCAGAGCCTGCACACTTGGGAGGCATTCCCAGTACATTAAAGGAGACCCATTCCCCGAGGTAAACCTGATCATTACCGCAAGGGAGTACTAGACACTACATTTCTTTGGAGGACTTGGCCACTTTTGGGAAGAGCTGACCCGACGGTCTGGCTTGGTTCTAAAAGCCAAAGAACGAGCTTAGCCATCAAAAAATTTAACTCAGGCAACAATGTCATGAAAAAATATGATAAAGACTTTAAAATGAAAAAAATGTCATATTCAGCATTTCTCAGTGTCTCAATTAAATACATACTATTACATTATGGAACTGAGGGACTGTTGGACTCGGCCCTTTTTGCAGCATCACCCCGAACTTTTTGCCTTCACCCTCATGTTTTCTGAGTCAGTTTATATTGGCTTTTAGGACTCTGCACACTTTACCACTGCTAACCAGTGCTAAACTGCTTGTGCTCTCTCCTTTATACATGCTAGAATTGGCTTAAACCCAATTGGAACATTTAATTTACTTATAAGACCCTAGTAAAGTGTACCACATGTACCCAGGGCAAGTAAATTAAATGTTACTAATGTGCATACCGATATAGAACAATGGGGTAACCCGGTTACGTGCAGAACCTGGGGATCAATTTGTTAAACGAGTAGTGGTTCTGCCACAAACATACCACTGTAATACAATCTTTGTCTGTCTCCCCTACAAGGATGGGATTTCAATAAATGATGAACACAAGGAACTGTCTAAACACTGCTTGAAGATAAAAACAAACCAATTGTACTTATTTGAAATGTGAATAAAGTTTTTATCCCAAAAATCATATCTAAATAAGGAACAGGACATATACACACAAAACACTATAAGACATGCAATTCTACTTCTTGCATGAATAAAGCACAGGTCACGCAAGGGCAAAGCAAGAAATAGTAAATATGCCCCTCGGTTTGTTTACAAGAGCTGCGCTAAGCTAGATTCCTTTATGCTAATAAGCATTGCGCTACACTTCATGTATTCTGTAGTCACCTGGCGCACAGAACACACTGCGCCACTGCCTATTACTGGAATGGCGAAAAATTGTTTGTTTTGTAGTTTAGCATTTGTTATGTCGACTTAATTGTAATACGCGTTCGTGTGATCTGCAAAAGCAATGTCAAGGATGGATCCCTGCACATTCAAATACATTGGGGGAGGGGTCCCGCTCACAAAAACACACATTATGTTCACTTTTTGGGAACTCGAATAATCCGAGATGTAGTTTGTGAAACACTTGCTTGGGTTGTGTAGGTGTTTTTATAAATACAATGAGGCAGATGTTCTCATATTCTGGGCAGATTCTGTTGATTCTAGTGGGTGAGCTCTTACTAATCCAGGGATGCTGTCACGCCGCTAGCAAGATATATAATAAATAGCATTCCCCAAGGCTTGTCAATGACCATTTACATCACTTTAGTTTTTAAAGCCTGTGCATCTGCAACTGAGTTTTGAAGGCAGTCGCTAATTTTGCATCCCAAAATTCCCAATCCTGCCCTCTAATTTAGCTGGTTGCTATAGTGAGTAGAAATTCCAGGCTTGAGCTGTGCTATAGCTGTAAACATTTAAGCATCACTTCGAAGGGTTACCCAGGATCACACCAGGCATTTCCATAAAGACGTCTTAGATGTCTGTTCGTACGTTTGCCTTCACCCAACCCAAGTACATTCATCCAAGTAAATCATCGCGAAGGATCGATGTGACAGTAATGGATGCAAAAAGGAAGAAATACATGTATGAAGAAGTGATTATGGGAAACAAGTTATGAAGAAAAAAACATGTTGTAATACGTTAAAGAAGCCATTATGAAAAATACCAGCCTCAAGAAAATCCTAAACACTGCCCTTACACCCACCCTACACCAAGCACAAACCATAAACACAACCCTAACTCTAATCCTCAAATTATCCAGTGCTCTAATTCTAAACCTGTCCCTAACCTAGATGATAAAAATAGGTCTTTATACATAAATACATCCATATCTAACCCTAAACTCAAAGGTAATGCTAATCTTTCCCTAACCTTTATCCATAACCTTACCAATTGCCTTAACCAAAACTCCTAGTCCTAGCACTAACTCAGACCTCACCTCTAACCCTATACTTTAACATAACACTAACTCAACCCTACCCCCTCACCTGTAACCTGAAGACATAGTTCAAACACACAAGGACAGGTATTTTTTTATTAAATAATTGAAAAAGAAATATCGTCAAAGTAAAATATTCGTCTTACAGCTCTGAAACTGAAGTGCTCTTCTTTTTAGGTGGCTTTGCACATGTGACCAGGAAACTAGCCTACATTCAGAGTGCAAGAGTGCCAGTGGCTGAGGTGGGTGCCACACTGCCCCACGCTGCTTGCTGAGGTAGGTAGAGGCACAATGTGAACCACAGCTGATCAGACAAATGGATGAAGAGGCTGACAAAAGACTCTCTGTATAGTATATAGGTATGATTTTTGTATTTATGATTTTTTTATTACATATTACATGATGCTTGCAATACATTTAAAGCTGTCCCTAGGCCAGATCTTGAAATGAGTCGGTATAGCAGTCAAGTTATTCCCTATTGTTTGCCAAGCAATGTGTTATTAGCACACCACGATGGTGTCCAAGCTTAGCAGAACAGCGGATATGTACCCTCTCAGCGCTGGTTGAGACGTGGCCCCATCGGCGCCCACTGATCGACTATCCTTTGGCCTTCAGGCCCTGACCTCGAATTTGCACCTGCAGCCAAAATAAAGGCTGCCCTCATTTAAGATGGCTACCTTCCACATGCTGCCCACATTTAAGATGGCTACCTTCCACATGCTGCCCACGTTTAAGATGGCTACCTTCCACATGCTGCCCACGTTTAAGATGGCTACCTTCCACATCCTGCCCACATTTAAGATGGCTACCTTCCACATGCTGCCCACATTTCAGATGGCTACCTTCCACATGCTGCCCACAATTTAGATGGCTACCTTCTACATGCTGCCCACGTTTAAGATGGCTACCTTCCACATGCTGCCCACATTTAAGATAGCTACCTTCCACATGCTGCCCACATTTCAGATGGCTACCTTCCACATGCTGCCCACATTTAAGATGGTTACTTCTTTCCCCGTGGAAAGCAAAGCATCTCATTTTTGCGGAGCTGGGCCACGATCTGTTTGTTCATCATATTTCAAATGATGGATCCTGGATATATCACGAGTTAATTTCACCTTCCGATATTCAGCCACGGACCGACCCTTGGTAAGTCCAAATTTACACTGCCTGCCAAAAGAATTCCGAATTTAATCAACTTTTTTCCAAACTCCCCTTTCTCCTGCTCTATAGTGGACAATGGCAGTCCTACATCATCAATATATATGGCAATGTTGTTGGCATTTTTAAAATTAAAAATGCAAGTATGTTTTCACTTTTCATTTTCCTTTTAGACAAATTGCTCAGTACTATACACAGGGCCACTGAAATTATGTGATTGTGTGGCTGCTCGTTTTACGCTGAATTATAGATTTGCCGCGTTTGCTACATAGTTCATCATCTGCTGCATAATCTGCAGATTTTAACAAAAAAATTGCTCAAACGGTTCAAAAGTTACTAAAAACACAGCTGCATCTGTTGCCGCACAGTGGAAGACCGTTTGCAAAGGTTGACCGTTCATCTTTCTGTTACTTATTGCTATATTTGGGTGTTAAACTGTTACTAATGAGTGAACCCCATGCCCCGACAATGTTAACAAGTGTACAAATGACAAAATAATCAAGTAATACTATCACAAAATGTGCTGCATCATGCCGCATAATTTGCCTTTTCTTACAGCATAATTTACTCAACTGTGTCGCATAATTTGTCCCTCCTCGCTGCATAATTCCAGTGGCTCTGACTATACATTACTAAAACTAAACAAAATTCTTAGCTCAGGAAGAGGGGACTTGTCTGTGTAACTGTAAACATCCTCAGTTATACCCAGGGCCACTGGAATTATGTGATTATGTGGCCGCGGCGATTTTCGCATAATTATAAATTGGCCGCATTTGCCACGTAATCCATCATCTGCTGCATAATCTGCAGAATTAAACAACAAAAATTTGTTTCTAACTCAAATGGTTCAAATGTTGCTAAAAACAGAGCAGCATGTGTTACCACGCAGTGTTTGGCCTTTTACAAAGGTTGACTGGTCACCCTTCTGTTGCTTGCTTATTGCTATATTTGGGTATTAAACTGGCACATAATTTGGCCCTCTCTGCCACATAATTTCAGTGTCGCTGGTTATACCTCTCTTAAAGTTAAATAAAGTGGCAATAACTTAACTAAAAATATAGTATAGCGCTCCTGTACCCGTATCTTTATGCCTTTCATGTCTGTACTTGAAAGAGCAGTATCAGAGCGTTCCTCTTCATTTTGAGGAAGCACATTTTGCATTAAACAGAAGCTCTTATCACAGCCTCCAACCGAGGCAAATCTATTGTTTGTTTTTCATTGCAGCATTGTCACCCGACTTTTGCTAACAATGGATAACTTTTTGGCCTCAAGTAAAACAAAGGGTTAATTTCATTGGTCTCCATCAGGCATGTTTGTCCTAGTGCACATGCCTCTGGAAGGATGGAATACAGCATAAAAACGTGTTTATTCACAACAACACCAAACAGCAATAAAGAAACAACTTTTAGCAGTGAATGTCATAACACACTACATTTCTAAGCCCCTCCCGAATAAGACAATATCATACATGTGCACTGGCTCACATAATGATAATAACCTGTTTATTATATAGCACTTGCTCATTTCAGGCTGTAACTAACAGGCTGTGCTATTACTACATTCAGTGGCGCTCATGTCAAAGGAGACGGCAAGTCGTGGGTCCTTCAAAACACAATTTTGAAAGCCCACAAATGACACCCTGCAGTTTCTCAACCACTACTTTGTGGAGCAGGGATTCTAGTGGAATATTTCCTGGCACAGGAATTTTTATGGGCATTACATCACCAGGTAGAGAATCTTACCCTCAATTTATGGTGACATTTTTTCTGTGGAACCCAATTTATATGCTAGCCACAATTTTTCAATCTATAGGCCGTCTGGCCTTACTAGTCATTATGAAAACCCCTGGAAGGTTATAATCGCCTATAAGATCTGCTGCTACAGAGAAATAATGTTTCTGAGTTCTGTGAAGAATTGCAGTATCCAGCTAATTAACAACCCATCAGTTTGACTATCAACATCAAAAAATCTGAAGGAGATTATTACCACCAAGACTGGAAAGGTGGGCATTTCAAAATAATATCTCACCCTGCCAAGCTGGGGTCAGGTAAAATAAGCACCGTGGACCAGGTATTTAAGTTCCATCTGATGGTGGAAAAATATGTAACTCCTAGACAGGAGCACTTGTATTTATTTTGTTTAGAATTGAGGTTTGTCCTCTATAACATCCCACTGCACTTGATTTGGAACACACTCAACGCTATAGAGTTGCTCGTCATGTCTTAATTTGTTTGTACAATAGCAACGATGCCAATATCAGATGGGTTGCGGATTGTGACACTACAATTTTTTTTCCTCCGTAAACCAGAGCATAAATCAGGGTTTTGGGGTGGTTCTGACATTATTCACCTTTTATATTAATCAAGTTCTTGCTTTCTGGAGAACTGTAAATGTGATTCACCAATGTTGGAGGCAACACAAATACGCCTTTGCAGACATAGCTCTCACAGTCTCGCGAACACCTATGTGGATACGAACACTTCTTAATTGGTTTTTGAGTGATGCAAAAGCAGTGACCTATCAATAAATGTCTCAAAACCCAAATGCATGGCTTTTAATCTACACAAGCCAATTTAGAACAAATCGTAGTTGGGTAATGGTCGTTTGGAATTAGTGACCAACATTGATTACTTGGGAATCAAGTTGAGATTTGATCTCAAATGGCTCAAACAGCTCTCAAAAAGTGATATCCCTTTGATATAGCGTGCCGGTGCCACCCTATACTTTGCACAACAATTGATTGGACGTGCAATATCTCCTGCTCTCCAGTATATAAGACAGAAGCTTAATCTGCAGCTGCCTACTGGTTGGAAATTGGGTGTCTGTAAATGTTTCCATATTGGTGTCTTGAAAGGCCCAATATTGGTTTACACCTAGAATTAGACTTCAGAAATATTGACTCAGTAGTATGGTTAAGACCACTTAACTTTGGAGTACTGATGAGTTGACTCCATCTGGAGATGCCTTATGGGAGTTCTGAGAATGAGAGGAGAGTGCAATTTTAGGTTGCTCAATTTCACCCATCATATTTTGATATTATTTGGACTTAAACATCTGTGGTCTTCCCCCCAACTTGATTTCCACCAAAACGCCAAATGTCATAAAGTCAGTATAGAGAAATTGAGTACTAGCACAATGAGCAATTTGAGAAGCTAGGCTAACTGTGCGGTATCTTTTATGCAAATAGGTGCCTGCCTTGGAATATTACTTAGCCAATCTAGAGATCTATACATTACAATTTGGATAAATTGAAAACATTCTAAACATCTTTCTAATGCCTCTTAAGTAGTTCCTGTGCAGTTTTGTGGTGTTCTTGAAATAAGCATTTCTTTAACACAAGGTTCTTGTACCTTGCATCATTACTGTAAATATATATACCAGTGATTTCCTTTTTAAACTACTTTACAATTAACTGTTTTGAAATGTTTTATGTACTGTATATTTAATGGTTTTTATCATCTCAACTAAACTGAATGAAGGAATGAATGAATACATTGGAATACTACATGCGTTTCACTTCAGAACTGCTTGTAAAACTATGGTGTTTTTGGCGATATAAGTGAAAGACTGTGTTGTAACCTGGACTCTTGGGCTCGTTTAGAAATGAAAAAAGAAATTGTTGGAGAGACCTCCAAATCCTGTTAAAGAGAAGGCCAAACTCACTTATTAAGCTCGTTCACTTACTCACTGTAGTATGGGATTAAATTTGAAATATTTTCCAGCCATACAGTTAGGTCCCAGTCCAGGCCGGCACCTCAGCACAAATATTTGTCTGAAGAACATTCAGTGATTGCACCGGGCACACAATTTTTTGATGGGTAAATGAGTGTATTTGCTATTGCAGAGGATTAATGTCCCAAGCTTCTGTTACAAATGTTGAAGTTTCTGAATAGTTCATGAATTCTGAGAATTGTTTTTAAATCGCTAGATTTCTATGTGATATGGTTTGAAAATGTGCAGTTAAACGCACGGTTTAGCCCCATTTGTTCAAAACTTTCTTCGACTTTCTTGGTGGAGACCAAATGTCCGTCCCCCTTAGCCACCAATAAAGAGGACATAGGGTGAATGAGGTCACAATAGATCTCCACTCTGGATCGCCCCTTAAAGAGGGCTTGCTTTATAATTGTGTTTGCTCGGTCAGTGCAATACGAGTTGCTTTTGGTTCACAGTCCTGCATTTTATCACAAAATACGAAACATTCCTTCCGTAAGAGGTCAGTAAAGATAACAATATTATGATATTAAAATGGCAAAAAAGCTAAACGTGGCAGCCCTTGGTGACTTGTTTGTATTTGTTAGCCCTCTGACGTCCAAGGACCCAAATCACTGAGCCACAGAGCCCCTAATTTCCGCACCGCCATGACGACCAGACTCAATAAACCTCCTTTTTGGGGGGGTTGCAGATTTATATAGCGCGAACTCGACCCGAAGGTATTGGAGCGCTTTACATGAGCACCAGTTACGTTACACAAGGACACATTCTTGGTAGGAACGGGCTACCCTGAGGCTAAAACCTGGTTCCCCAGCCGTAAGGCCACAGCCTCCTCCCAAGGGGACCTTAAAACCTCCTGCTGGGCAGAGATACTTAAAGTAAGGCCGGGGGCCGCATGCAGCCCTCCTGACCTTTTTATGAGGCCCCCTCCTAAACAGCAGCACTGAGCTGCTGTTTACTTGACAAAGCACCAACATTCAGAATGCTATCAATGGGAGATATACCCACGCCTATAGAACTCATAATGGGCAAAGATGCATGGGGGTGGATCTGGCGGTTTTTAAATGATTCCCACTACAAGCAGGTACGCTTTAAGACGCTGGCGCCCGGGTTCAAATGTATGAAATCGGTTCGCAAAATGCTAGGTCTGGGTCGTCTGAACTACTACACACCAATATACAATAATCCAAACCTGCCCGACATTTTTAAAGACTCATTACTCAAAAAGTGGCAAAAGTAGGGCCTGTTGAAACTGGGGGATTTATATTCTCTCTCTGATATAGTTTCTTTTGAGAGTCTTAAAGAAAGATACAAACTGGACTGGAAAGATTTCTATAAATACCTGCAAGTACGTGATTTTTTAAGGAGAAAGTGCGGTGGTCCAGCAGATTTATTAACAATCCCATTATTGATAATCTAAGAATGAACCATCCATCTATCGGAACTGTGTATAACTCTCTTAATATATTAATGCCGGATGATTTAACAACACGAGCCAGGAAGTGGAAAGAGGAAATTGATATATCAGAAGATCTATTTTTCCACTCAGACGAGTTAGCACAAAATCTGCTAATTCCAGCGCGGCTTCAAGCCCAGTATTATAAATCCTGCTTTTTGCTGTACTATACTCCGAAAAGATCGCAAAATGGGGACGGGGAGAGGGACTTTTGCCCACGATGTTCGCTTTATCAGGCTGACCTTAATCATATGTTTGCCTCTTGTGACGTATTAAGCAAGTTAAAACTTGAGATTACGAACTTTTTAAAGAAGTGCTAGGGAGGGACATTTTCCTTTCTCCCTCCCTGATCTGTCTAGGGGTAGATCAGGAGATGCAAGGCAAACCAGGAGAGTATCTGATTTTCATAGCCATGGCAATATACCGTCTTTGCCTTGCCTCAGCCTGGCTGGATCCATCTCCTCCGGTGTACCATCAATGGCTAACACGATTGGTGGCAAATTATAATTTTGAAAAAGCCATCTATGGAAAAAGAGGAGTACGGTCCTGCAAGAAGGGGCTAAAGATTTGGGAACCTCTGACTAAATGGCTTGAGAGATAATTCAGATAATCCAACTTTTCTTCACTTTTATTTATTTGTTTATTTATTTATTTTTTTCTCTCTTTTTCTTTTTCTGCTTTCAAAATTCATACAAAGCTGTGCCAACCCCGGGGGTGGGAGTGGGGGTTAAAAGAAATGTGTGCATGATGAACAATTGTTGATTTAATATTAATTCTTATCTACGATAAGTAACTTATTTAAATTTATATGCAACCTACCTGCGGTGATACAATACATGCATGCTTTGTACTTATAAATTGTTCGCAAAGTGATTGAAAAATGAAGCGCAATCTGTATCAGTGTAATCATGCACCAAAAAAAAATGTTTTTAAAAAAACAGAATGCTATCAATTCAGCAAGCAAAAGAACACCTTGGTACAGCAGATTAAATCACAGCATTGAGATCCATTTATTAGAAATGATCATTTTCAAACATGAACTTAGAAATATTCATGCCTCCCTTCTGGACAACAATGCCATAAGTAACCAAGAGGCAAGTCATTTGTCAGGTGCACCCTCTGTGTGGCCTAGGTTGTTATTATTATTGGAACAACATTATCATTTAATACATCAAACACAAGAGAAGGTTTTGTACAGCACGCATCCTGAAGTGATGCAGTTGAAGGTGCTCTCATATGTGGTAATGAAGAAAAAGGAGGCAAAGTGAAATAAAACAATTGCCTAGAATCACACAGTTTGGTCAAGTGGGAAAGCTGGGATTAATCCCAGGTTTTCTGGTTTCACACTGTGCCATCAACCCACAAGATGAGTATTCCTTTCCCTCTCACATGTTACATCAAAAGCTAATTCTTTAGCTTTATTTCTTGGCGCATGAGGTTAGAGTATGGGTGGCAGACAGAAGCCATGTGAAGGCTTTGTGTGTTGTGCGCACCATGTACATGTTTCGCTTCCCCCTACTCCCACCTTAAGGCACCCCGACCCTCACTCTGCTGGCATCGATGCAGCCCTCCGGCATGCCACAGACCATACTTTTTGGCCCCATAGGAAATGTTTGCGAGTGCCCATGTTCTAGAGAAAGAAGTAGGAGCATCAGAATTTCTGCTCATCTGTTTGGCAGCTGTCTTGAGAACCCCTGCCCAACAGGTTAGTCCCGCCTGTCACATTTTCTAGCATTGGCTCTACAATGTAACACACAACACACCACTGCAGAAAGGAAGGGCAGAAAATCAGAACACAGCACTTCACCCTTAGAACAGTCCATGGCACGAGGTCATGCAGCAGTGACGTGGCAGAAAGAGCCCAGACACATCATACTAGTACTCTGTGCGAATGACCACTCTCTATCTTCCTCTCAGCCCCCACTCCTTTTTTCTTCCTTAGCCTCTCCTCTTTCTTTTCCCTTTCCTTTCATTCACTCACTCTTTTGCCTTACCCTCTCCAAGTATATCCATTGTCTTGATGCCAAGCATTTGTAGGAATTGGTGATGTTATTTTCGAAAACTATGCGATGCTGCAGAGGAGATTTCATTCATTGCAGGAAATGGAACTGAGATTTCATCCATTGCAGCCTAGATGTTGGTGAGATTTCATTCACCACAACAAAGATGGAGTTGAAATGTCATCCACTGCAACAGAGACAGGGTTGAGAACTCATCCACTGCTGCAGAGATGGAGTTGAGATTTCATCCACTGCTGGAGAAAAGATGTTGTTGAGATTTCATCCACTGCTGGTGAAGAGATTTCATCCACTTCAGGAGATGGAACTGAGAATTCATCCACTTCAGGAGATGGAACTGAGAATTCATCCACTTCAGGAGATGGAACTGAGATTTCATCCATTGCAGCCTAGATGTTGGTGAGATTTCATTCACCACAACAAAGATGGAGTTGAAATTTCATCCACTGCAACAGAGACAGGGTTGAGAACTCATCCACTGCTGCAGAGATGGAACTGGGATTTCATCCATTGCAACAGAGATGGAGTTGAGATTTCATCCCCTGCTGCAAAGATGGAGTTGAGATTTCATCCACTGCTGCAAAGATGGAGTTGAGATTTCATCCATTGCAACAGAGATGGAGTTGAGATTTCATCCACTGCTGCAAAGATGGTGTTGAGATTTCATCCATTGCAACAGAGATGGAGTTGAGATTTCATCCACTGCTGCAAAGATGGAGTTGAGATTTCATCCATTGCAACAGAGATGGAGTTGAGATTTCATCCACTGCTGCAAAGATGGAGTTGAGATTTCATCCATTGCAACAGAGATGGAGTTGAGATTTCATCCCCTGCTGCAAAGATGGAGTTGAGATTTCATCCATTGCAACAGAGATGGAGTTGAGATTTCATCCCCTGCTGCAAAGATGGAGTTGAGATTTCATCCACTGCTGCAGAGATGGAGTTAAGATTTCATCCACTGCTGGAGAAAAGATGTTATCCACGTCAGGAGATGGAACTGAGATTTCACCCACTGCAGCAGAGATGTTGTTGAGATTTCATCCACCGCCACAAAGATGGAGTTGAATTTTCATCCTCTGCAGCAGTTCGGTAAGTTAAGAGAATGTCTGAGTATCTTTAAGGATTTTCGGTATGTTAAGAGATTTGGAGTATTAAAGGATTTTGCTCACTAGTAATGAGAAGAATAAAAGGCACAGGGCTACAGAGGATGGTACAATAATCAGACTAATTGAGTGAGAATAAATTGGCTACAATAGACTCTGCCAGGGTAAGACCAAGAAGGGCAGATTTACTAAGAATTGTTATATGCAAGACAGTTCAGAAATCTGCAGGGTCGCCTTGCTCAAACAGCATACCATAGTGCAGTATAATATTTCGAACGTGCCAAGAGCCAATGGCGTCACTGGCTGTGCAAACGTTGATAATTCTGTGTTTCTGATAGGTTAAACATGATCCAGTGTTGCACCATTGTGCAAAGGCAAGTGAGTGCTGTCTTGCATAAGATTTATACTCAAGGCACACCCTTCAGTAATAATTTCGTCGGACAGACAACTGCCCCAATGTTAATCAAGTAATATGTGTAATTTCTCTAAAAAGTAAAAATATCACTTATACATATATTAAAAATGTATTTTTGCCAATTGTTTGCACCTTTTTAATTTGGTACTAGTATCCATTGCAAAGTCAGGCAATGCTACTTTACCTGACCTCAGTTGATCTGGCTTTGAGTGGTTTCCTAGGAGTGTTTGCGCTGTTCTTGCTCTATTATGTACCCTTTTCTGGTATTATCAGGGTATCATATCATGCTACAAGATACAGTGTTGTTCAGGCTGCACTTACAAAATTAATTTGTGCACTAAAGTGGATCAACATTATCTTTTATGCCGCTTTGCACTGCATAGGTCCTTTTTGTGCCGCAAGAGTTACTGTCCTAAACTGTAGTAAATTGGGACCAAAGTGATCCATTTTGCAATGGACGGCTAATCTCCAGTGTTGTGAGGGATAAATAGATGACACATGGTTTTTCTTTCAAAAGGACCTCATGTGGTTAGAAATAAGATTCTATCTAATGTAAAAGTCTTCTATGCAAATGTTTTTAGCTCCGTTCACCACTTCTTTGCCACAAGGTTAGATAAGGATTCTTTGAAACAAGGATCATTGGCAGACAGCTTTCAGACGGTGTGAAAGCAAAGTGCTTTGGAAAGTGATAACTCGATTGGCACTGAGAGAGAATCAAATACCAAGTGTCAGAGAAGGTTTGACAAGGTGAATTTCCAGATTTTTTGCCTAAGTCTGCCAGGTGCCTCACCTGACAGATTGTTGAAACTATACTTGTGCTTTATGTCATACCCAACAAGTTAAACAAAAGTCAAAAAAAAGAAGCTGGGTTGGGAAGGAATCAAGTTCCCGATGTAAGTGAGAATTAGCTCAGTGAATTAGAACAGCGAGCCACTGCGAAGTGTGCATTTATCAGTTCGCTATTTACAGCTGTTAGCTGCGTAAATGCCGGAGGTGTTTGGTAGGTATCTTTAAACCTATATCACCTTTTCAGTTGATGATTTTCTTTGTGCTGGTTTGTGGTGGGTGAAATGTTTTGGGTAGTTCAGAATGGGAACAGGGTTGAGCACATTGTTGGGGAGATGCATAACGTAAGGAATGAGTTAGAAATTGGGACCGGGTCTAAGGGGCTGATTACGATCTTGGCGGATGGGAAACTCCGTCACAAATATGTCGCATATCCCGTTTGCCGTATTACAAGTTCCATAGGATATAATGGAATTGTAATACAGCGGACGGGATATCCGTCACATTTGTGACGGAGTAACCCTGTCTGCCAAGTTTCGTAATAAGACCCTTAGTATGGTGACTGATAAAAGCAACTGAAGTGAAACACAACTCAAGTTGAAATTAAGTAAGGACATAATGATTGGAGAATTTCGGACACATAAGGGAGAAGATGATTTGAAATTCAAGGCATGAGAAGCAACAGATACTACAACCTAAACACCAAAGCCCGACCTCATATTTCCTTCCACTGTTTGAGATGTCCTTGAGTGAATGCCACAATCTGCACAACGTGTGACAGTAGAGCTGATTCAGTATCACCATGTTGCAGACATCATTTGTAAATCTAGGTTCAGTAATAAAAGTGCTTTCAAGAATGGTTTGGCCCTCTGCTGTCATGCCAGGTAGGAGGATGTCACAGCACTGTGATGCTTCATGTCTGTGCGAACTGTTCTGTGGGCCTGGGTCCCAGGAATTGTCGCACAAATCAATCTCTTTCCTCCCACCAAAGAGACAGCATATGTTGTCGCTCTGTCACTATTTTCCGTTTTGCTTAACAAATGTACTAATGCTTATTAAAAATATTCATATATAGTGTGATTTTATGCTAAGATGACCATAGTTAGTGATCCGCATGTTATAGTTAGCCATAGTTAAAGTGTGTTCACGTTAAGTTAGTCATAGTAATGGTTCCTGCTGGTAACTGCGGGAAAGGACGACTGGCCGAGGCACATAAAACAATGGCTAGCACTAGCAGCAGTGGTGGCAAAATGGAATGTAGCAAAGAAATGGGGGGTGGCCGCTATACCGACACTGGAGGAGTGACAAAACGATTTGGACTGGTGCTGGCAAGCAGAATGCACGATATATAAACGCAGAGGGTGCCCCAAAATAGAGAGGAAAATCTGGGGGGCCTGGCAGACTTACAGAGCATTATAAGATAGACACTGTGATGTAACAGGATTATTGTCATCTATGATTGACGGAAGATGTAACTTGCAGAAATGTAAAAATGGAACGATGCCATAATATGTCTGTTCAGTGTTTATACAAATCATCATATAAGTACCAATAAAAGAGTTATAAAAAAAATATAGTCACAGTTAATGTAGACCTCAGTTTAATGACTCACACTAACATTTAAAATGTACATTCTGGTTGTTGTGGTTCTCTTACTCGTTCTTTTGTTTCAGGAGCCAAGTTATAATAGTAATAATTGTTGCAATTATTGTAGTTTCTGTGAGAATTGTTTAGCAATGTGAGTTTTACTGAAAGCCAAACAATGAGTTTTTGTGCACCTGTCTGGGGATGAGATGACAACAAGTAGCATCCTGTAAAAGATTTCTTCTGAAGGCTGTGCAGCTGTGAGCTTCCTTTGTGCGAGGCCTCAGAAGAAGGGTGAAGAAATGCTATCAGGAAATGCTGAATTTTGATTGGTTTCCACCTCATGGGAACCGTAGAGAGTGGTTCTACACTGTAGAAAATATGTGTCTAATTGCGCATTGCTGAGTTAGTTAGTCTCAGATGCTCCTATCTTCTCTTTCAAGAGCAAATGCCCATTTTCCACTCTCTTGAGACCCAATGCTTATTTTGTTCCTGCTCATAGAGTTAAACTCTCAAGCAAATCTATTCTTTTTGTCTGATTGAACCTTCAGCTGGTTCTGCCTTTAGAGGCTTTACTTGCTGACACCTGCTGCTTAATTTCCCCCGGCCTCATTTGAATCCTCATTTGGGAATTTTCCTTCAGGGGAACTGAACCTTACTCAATTTGTATATGGCATTCTTTAGATAGCGTCCGCTATTTTGACTTGCCTTGAATTATACTGAACAATGCTTCCATAAGGTGATTATTGATTTATGACTAATTTTAACGATTTGAAATTGTAAATTTGCTAGTCTAATAGACCATCATGATTTCCAAATCTACTCCTATATGTCGATATTGTGGAGTCTCATGTGCTTCATTGTCATTGCGGTAATGTGATTCACTGATGTTAAGCCTCAATTCAAGACAAAGGTCCATCCATACGAGTGCAGCTTCTACTTGAATTTGCACCGAAGATTTACACGGATCCTGCACTGATTCACATATGTAGGACTCCCACTTCCATGTTAACTCTCATCTCTTGCCCAAGCAAGATTACCCTCCCTAATCTCCAGGTGGCTATCTCTTCCTGGACAGAACTTCTACCCTATTACCCAGTAACTCTCCCCTTCCCTTTCGTGCAAAATCTCTCATCTGCTGTTTATTTCCACTCACTTTCTTCTTCCCTCTCCACATGGACCACTTCCCTCATTTCAGACAGAATTAATATTACTTCAATGTGGGGCCTGGCTGCCCATTCAGGACAGGGTCTCTTCCCTCATAAGTAGCCCTTTTCCCTCACGATAGAATCACCCTTCTGTAGCTACTCTCTGAAGCCCCACTGTGTGAAGTACCGTGTCTCAGTGGGGAAAAGTAGACTTCAAAATGCCAATCGCACACAAGTTGGGCCTGTGGTGTCTTTCAAACACCACAGAAACTGTTACACTTTTCCATGGGGCTTTAAACAAAATACATTATACCCATTATACCCATGGTCACATTATAATGCACCATTTTGTTAAAAACACCTCTATGTATTTATTTATACTAGGAACAAGATAACTGAGTCCCTGCTTTTTAATCCTATCTTCTCCACCTTCAGCAGCCGGTGCAGTTAAGCGTGGTGGGGAAAGGCGGGGGGATGTCGACAGGTGACGGAAAAGGGAAAATTAAATAAATCCTATTCCGTCGTCTGTCGACATCCCCACCCCCACCCCGCACCATTGCGCTTACCTGCATCGGCCGCTGCTGTTCTCCACTGGCCCTTTGCTAGGTCAGCAACATGGTTATGTTGGCTCATGCATTCAATCCCAGATGCGATTCTTCTAGCCAAGGAAGCAGCAATACCTTAACAATGAAGCTCTTTGCCAGAACAGGGTTCTCTTGGTGTGTGTCTAGATCGCCTTGACAGTCTTTTCATTGCCTGGTCCTTTTTCCTACATGTCTGGCTGTGCTCTCCTTTTATCATTCACCCACTTCAGACCCTCACTGAAGTCTTTCTTTGAGTTCTTTTGATATAATGCTCCAATCAGATGTAAGTACCATTTCTCGAAAAGGGAAAAGAAAACTTTAGATGAAAAATGGAGAAAAACAGCCTCATCATCATTGTTAACCCAAGTCAACCATTCCAAAAGGTTAATTTTCGATAAACCCTATCTGATGCATGGAAAAAAGAAGGAAATAATACTAACGAAAGAGACCAAAAATGTTAATTAAAAAAAGTCCAATGTGCTGAATAAACTACTTGGATTTGCAGCATCATAATGCTATGCATTTGCGGACATGACGCTTCTCCAGTCCAAGTGGCACCTTGTACAGGTAGGGGTGGGCCCATATATTGGCCTGGCACCTGTAGCACTGGTGTACCTTCCACGCTGTTTCCTATGGGGCTTTCTGGAAGCAGAAAGATGCCAAAGTAAATAGGGAACTAACAGCTTTCTGCCACTGCGAGGTGTCGTAGGGCCTACAAATGATACCTGTGACTGATGGCCACCGTCAGATCTCCATATCTGTCCACACACTTTAGGAGACTGCAACAAATGTTTTATGAATGCATTTTAAATTAACTTGGGTCTAAAACAGGGGACGAGAATGAATGACAAATAGGGTCCTGTTGCCTTAAGATTTACTATATGAAGCCTCTATACCTCCCAGCAAAGCCTTAGGCCGACCCCGTTACAGTTGTATTTCTGTTCCCAAGCTGCTCGTAGCTCAGAGTATTGAGGTACCAGATCCAGTGCTTGCGTCTGGGTTACTAAGGACAGGCTTTCCGGGTCAATATGGGCTCTCTGTTCACTTTAGAAAGGTACAGCGGTAAACAGGAAGTAATTTGCGTCTTGTGGGACTAGGGAAATCCATTTACATGATCCTGTGGTAAAAGACCGCTGTGCAAGCAAATGGCATTGAAAGGTTCTAGTTAAGTGCAAAGCTGTTTTGCTTCGATTCCTCCAGTTCCTACGTGATAATGCTGTGGCGCGGTCCCCTCAATGTACATGGGTGATGACATCACTTCACCCTAGCAGACATCTTAGGTCTATTTGTTGCAGTGTCACGTCAGATGTAACCTTTCAGCATGTACATTTCCCATGATCATTCGTACACATCACATTGACCTTGCAATGTTTTTCCACAGAGGCCTCTACCAACGGTAACTCCACGGACAGGACGGAGGTACCCACATATCCACAATGAAAACCCACATTCTGCTTTCATTTCCTACTGGGGCTGTGTCTTGTTGTCTGTGTTGAGTTTGAAAGTCACAGTGCTGAATACCCGCATGGCTTTACTTGGGTAACAGCAAGACCTAATTATTCAGTGCAGCAACACGGGAAAACTGCTGTAGCAATTGCTACATATAAAAAAGTATGGTCTAGACCACAGTTCTCCAATGTTGGTCCTGTAGGGCCGGATCCATGCCAGATTTTTAGCATATCCACTTTTAGATAAATGTAGTTATCTTAAAAATCTGGCAGGATCCGGCCCTCCAGGACCGACATTGGAGAACGCTGGTCTAGACCATTGATTTCTCAACATATTGCACCTCCTAGGAGACTAAATAGAGCTCCAGTTTGGCTGGTCGACATTCCCAATCTCTGAGATGACCATGCTGCCTCGTCTCCTTTGGACGTGCTCAACATGCTGCTGACCCCTAGCACGTCCTGCTTCTCGACCAGCCAAATTGGCGGTAGGGTCGCTGACTCTTATCTGCACTGGGGGGTTATGATAGTTTCTCTTCCCCTTCTTGGCTTCCAACTAGTGGTTCTCAGCGGATTGCCTTTAGCATCTCTCGTCACCTTCCGTTCAACCTTATCTCTTAGCGGATTGAGCATAGCTTTATGAGTCACGTGATCCAACCACTTTCAGTTTAGCAAATGTGGGCGGACACATTTCCAGTCAAGAGGCGTTTCTGCTTATAGCTATAATTAACTATCATGTCCCCAGCACGTGACCTACAAGTCGACCCTGATATTCAATCTCCCCTATCAAGGTCCTTGAGGCCCACACAACCATGACATTGCCTTCCCTAGGGTCCCCTGTCCACATTCCTGCATGCACCTACTTGCTGTGCTCCCACTTATACCCGCCTCCCAGTTCCTGACTACTTTAGGACCACTGGCCAGCATCCTTTCTACTCGGGCCTATTAAATGCCCCAGTCCTGATGATGAACCTCACATCTGGTAGGGCCAAAATGCCCTTGACTCATAAGGCCTTTCTGTGGCTAATTGGAGTTCCTTTCGTTTTTGTTATTCACATGCTTAAATGTTATTTACAAACTGTGTGGGTCATGTGTGAGCGCCGAGGGCTCTTTTGCACAATCTGATTAGGCGTCCTTGTAAGGTCCATTGCTAAATAAACTTGATATAACTTATTGTACACTTGGCATTGTGTTCTTTAAGAAGGTTGCTTTTCTGTTTGTATTCCTATTCCTGTTCCATTTCCTAGTTTTATATGTGACATTGATTGTCACGTAGAATAATTATGTTGAATATTTTCAGGAACCATTGTTATTATATGAACTGATTACGCTAGGTTCCTCTCTGAATCCTAGGGTATTTATTTGTACTAGACATATATGCAATATTCTGACCGAACATGCAGAACTGAATCACAATATATCACAGGGTCCAGTAGTTCTACAATCTCCATATGAAACCAACCAATGAGCCAGAAACGCCTCCATGTTATTTTCATGATGGTTGCAGATTTAAGGCTCCCTAGGGGGAAAAGTGTTTAAATACTCTTTGTTATGTTATGTTATGTTATTCTATGTTATGTTATTCTATGTTATGTTATGTTATTCTATGTTATGTTATGTTATTCTATGTTATGGTATGTTATGTTATTCTATGTTATGTTATGTTATTCTATGTTATGTTATGTTATTCTATGTTATGGTATGTTATGTTATTCTATGGTATGTTATGTTATGTTATGTTATTCTATGCTATGCTATGCTATGTTATGTTATGTTATGTTATGCTATGGTATGTTATGTTATATTATGCTACGGTATGTTATGTTATGCTATGTTATGCTATGGTATGTTATGTTCTGGTATGTTATGTTATGTTATGTTATGCTATGTTATATCTAATCTACTTAATACAGCACACAGTCACCAAAGGTTTCTTGTTGCTTTAGAGAAACCAAAAATGACAGGTTTTTTTTAAAAGGTACTCAGCAAAAATTAGTTTTCTTAAAAAGCAAATTGTTCAGGTTTCTTGAGGACAGATTCTCAGTGAAGATGGTCCAAAGGGAGTTCCATTACAGCGGTGCCTGAACTGAAAACCTACAGCACCCCCGCCCCCTTCCCCGACCTTTTTCCCGATTTATTAGAATGGTAAGAAAATCATCTCTCACATCCTTAAACTTTGATGTAACCCTCATACTCATGCAAGGAGCTCCCAACTAAGGGCCTGATTCTGATGCGGTTAGGAAGGCCTTCTAACTGCATTTGCTCAGTCCATATCGGATAGGGAATGTGTCTTTCCAACCGACTCGGAAAGGTTTCCAAATGACCGAGTATGATGCGAGTTAGGCGTTAGGAATATCCCAAGCCAAACACGATGGCATTTGGAATGACCAAGCCGTACGGAGCAGAATTGTACGTCTCTAAGGGCTGCGTTTCCAAACAACTGAGTACGATGCTGGATTTGGACAGCCTTTCCGAATTGTGCCGTCCGACTCGAATCGGCAGTTGGAATCAGACTTTGGGGGCCCATATTTGGCCCCACTGCACCTGGAGCCTTCCCAATCGGGCCCATGGGGGGTACCCATGGGTCTTTCCTTACCAGCCATGCACAGTGTGGTAGGCACCAGGGGGTGCCCGCCACAGGGTGCCCGATTTTCCCCAGCCACCCCTTTCTTCAATGGGAGCCTATGCATTCGGTCGGAACAAAGGCTCCCATTGAAGTCAATGGGAGTCCAACCAAATCGTATCTGGAAGCATCCGGATGCATCGTACTCGGTCGGTTGGACTATCCTGATCCGATTCGGTTGGAAACCATTCCCAAACCCATTCGGTTGGGAAGCTTTCCAAACCGCATCAGAATCGGGCCCTAGGTGTGGATGGTTAAATTACGGAATCTACATAGCCTATATAGGTAGGCCTCAACAGTGTATGAACAAGTCCCTACGAAGACACTTCACTTGTGCCTTGGGCAGCTCACATCTACGTGTTGTGTAAAGTGAGAATTGACCTGCCCTGTCCCAGTCTGGCCGCTGTGTGAACTATGGTTTTTAAGGATGCGCCCAAAGGAAGACGTTCCCTGGGGCAGATGGTTTCTCTGCGCTGTGTTAACCTACACCTTGTAGTAAACCGGGTGGCGGCTGGTGGTAATTGGGTGCTGTGCTGTGTGTAAACAGGTGTGTATAGCTGGATACTTTCAACAGTTTTAGGACCACTTGAATGACAGGTAGCAATTCTGAGAAGGGCGTCCAGAGCGACAGCTCAACTGGGGCCGAGAGGCACTTTCTCCTCAGTGATCAGAATGAGGCAAGCCCAGAAGGGTGGTGGGTGACTGTTTCTCAGAAGCCTGGCTTAGCCCCTGCAGGGGAGAGCAGCTCTTCAGCTAAAAGTTGCACTGGTGTAAAAGACCAAGCTTGCTTTTCCATAGGCGCCAAGCCACATCTCACAAGTGAGCCCCAACAAGGCTGAAACCAGTCAAGGGTTGCTTGTGGTCCTGTTGGGATGGGACATTCCTTGGCAGTTTTATCAGGACTGCCTCTTCTTGGGCCTGTTTCCATATGTCTGGTCTCTGTCTGCAATACCACCGATCAGCTAAACAATTATAGGCTGAAATGCTAGTAATGCTAGTGTGTCATGGGCCCAATGCAAGGAAGGGAAATGGGCCCTCTGGCTGCTGTTTGAATTCTAAAATACAGCAATAGTCAGGGTTTAGTGGGCACCTCAGGCCTCTTAGCCCCAGTACCACTGCACCTGCTGCACAAATGGAAGGAAAAGGAATGTGGTCGTGACTGATTGGCAGTGGACGAAATTCATTCAAACATTCACCCATCATTTTTTGTACAGTAAAAAGACCAGGCTGCTTCAATCTTAGAATGTGATGTGCACAGATGGGGGCAGTGGTGAAGATGGAGTGAACTGTCAGACTGATTGTGACGACTGCCTTTACTGGAGTGATCTAATGGTAAATGTTTTTTTCTACTTTTCTCAAAGTCCAACAATAACCCCATGCTCGGCGCATGATTGACTAAATGAGATGTTAGGATAAATGAAATTCTGAATTTCTGCATCAGCTTGGGCGCCATGAAATTATTAACAAGGTGTTTCCGTGTTTCCCTCAGGGCTGGACAGGCCTTTATTCCACCGGGCATTTTCCCAGTGGGCTGGGCCCTAGGAGGCTGGTTTCGAAAGCTCAGCACCCCTCCCCCACCCCCCCGGTGCCTCTGTAACTTTCTCCAGTTCCCCAGTATAATTGCAGGAGGCAGGGGAGGTTTCAAGAGAGAGAGAAAGAAAGAGAGGGAAAGAGAAGGGAGAGAGAAAGCAATTAGAGAGGGAGAAGAGAGAGAAGGAGAGAGAGAATGGATGGATGGATGGAAAGAGAGAGAGGGTGAGGAGAGAAGAGGAAGGGACCAGACCTGGTTTGAGCACTTTTGCCAGTGCTGCTTTTGGTTCTCCGTCCCACACTGTTTTCCCTCAACTAACCCTGAAGGGTGGAGGCATCTGGAGGTAGACGGGGCTAGCCAGGCTGTTGACTGATCATCGCCAAGGAATCCCATACACATCCCGAAGTACATAGGTAAACTACTCCTTGTGTAGGCCGGATGGAAGCACGCTTCAGCACAGGTACAGGTATGCCACCAAATAATGTAGACATATACAAACTAAACTAACCCATTGAGGAAGAGATTTCTAATACCGGGCAGACTCAGCCTTCACCACAGGATGATGCAAGAATTCCACCATCATGATACGGTACTACTCATAAATAAACTTCCTGCATTACTTTAGTGCACTTTTTTATAAAGCGTTCTATAACAACATTTTTCACTATTTTTGTTTTTGGTCTTTTAATGTTATACTTTACAATAGCCAGAACCCCGATCCCAGGATCGGCTAGGAACATTTCCTGGTTTTTTTGCCACGCCCACTTTTCAATATTGCACATCCCCAAGACCCCTGGGGCATGATCTTTGGAAATGCCCAAGGGGGATTGTGCAGAAGGAATGGCCATTGGCCCCTCCTTTTGTATAGTCTCCCCAGTCCTAAAAGTCAATGGGAACTGCCCTCAGTAGTACTATGCAGGTATAAGGAACATGAAATTGCCTTCTTCCATGCCCTGCACATAATAGTAAGTACCCGCTGGGAAAGGCTGTTCCCAGCAGATACTAAGAGCGGGATGTGGCCAGGACCAGCAAGCAGTTTTTCCAACCAGAGCCTTTGAAGGACAAGATGTGGCCTTCAGCTAAGCCCGGTACCATGTTCCTCCATCTCCAGTGCCCAGTTCACCTAGTCTTTCCCGGTGCCCTTCCATAGTAGGTGAGTTTTCAGAAATGCACTGCCACTAGTGCCCTACCCCATCCCAAATACCCAAAAGGCACACTGGGCACTGGCCACAAGACTTAGCTTTCAGTAAAGTCCTACTGGCATTCTCTCACCCCAGTGTCATCTGTGCTCACATGATGCTCTTTGCATCCTTTCATATCAAAACCTCCATGAGCAAATTTCATTGTAATATGCAACTTTTGGGACTGCCCTGTAATGTAATCTTCCATTGACTAACCTGCATGTAACTTTCCGAAATCAAACTTCAGTAGGTGTATTTTGTTTTATTTATTTTTTAAAGATGTGTGAAGATTCCCCAGAGAAGGCTAAAGTTAAAAGCAATCTATTTTGATTACAGCTTGTAGGAAGGTTGAGTATTAGTATATGTACCAGTGGCACCCAGGGCATGGGTGTTTAAGGGGCACAATCAGTGCTTCAGGCCCTTCTGACCCCGTTACCAATTCACACATATCAGTTTTAAGGAGAGAACACTGGGGCTTGGTCAGCAGGCTTCAGTGCACTGTCAGAGTCGAAAACCAGCATCTAGTGGTCCAAATGGGGGCATAAGCTGGGAGGAATCTGCAAAAAGGCCTGTTTTGTTACTACACCCACCCCCCCCCCCCAGTCAACACATCAGGGAGACTCAACCCAAACCAGGGAGAGTTTTCCTGACTTGCCAGCAACGGAGAAAGTAAAGGACACTATCTGAACTATGGCAGGGCATACTCTGCTTTACATCCTTCTGTCAGGGTCACTTCCACTGGGCAGTTGACCCATCTGAACAATAACAGGACCCAACTTAAACTGGACCTTAACTACAAGTGTATCTTTACGTTCCTCCCCTTTTACTTTGGGTAGTGAGGTGCCCACCTCTTCTAACCCTAGCTTACCCACAGAGGTCACTCAACATTTGAGCAACTCGACCATGACCAGCAGGGTCAGGGGGGCCTAACTTACTCTTGGCTATGGGGACCTTAGGGGCAATTGTGGGTTCTTGGAACCTCCCTAGCTGTTCAGAGTGGGGGCTACCGCCTCCTGTGGCAGACACCCTTCTTCCACTCCTCCTACGTTCAGGGGTGACACCCTGATTCTGAACAGTTGCCTGACTTTTCAGGACTTCTTGATGGTCAGGAGAGGGCTTAACAGTGCCAACTTTGGGGTTCTCCCTTGGGGTAGAATGGTCTTGGCTTGCTGGGTCTCTAGTTAAGAGTGACTTTCCTTTCCTTTTCCTTTTTGATAAACAAACTTTATTGAGTTTTAAGCCTTCAAGGACGGCAGAGATAAACACATGACACACATGCAATACTTTACAAAATAAAATACTCAGTCTTCACAAGGTAGGAACACCCAAGTCGCAAATCACATTAAACATGAGGAATGTCCACAAATACAGATCAATGGCAACCTAAGTAAATTGACCCAACCATTTTCCCCACACCTGCCCATGCTTACGGGGATAGCCATGGGTCTCAAAGACCACACGTTCCTGTTGCGCACACCAATCCACACCCTGTCTCCACCGCGACAGAGTTGGGGAATTAGAAGACACCCATTGTACAGACATGTTATGCTTCGCCACCAGGAAAGCCGCGCCCAGGAACGCCCTTTCGGCCCTCATGCCTCCAGAGCCCTCAAACACCCCACGGAGAATCAATAGGGCGTAAAGAGGAACGGCCCACCCCAAGACATCCAACAAGTCTCAGGTCACCCTTGTCTAGTAACAATGCACCACCGCACAGATCCTCCTTTTCTTTTCTTACTCTTTTTCCCTTTCTGTGGGGTACTAAGTCTCAAGACTTTAGGGACAGGATCCCCAGGATCTTTTGGTTGTGGGTCACCCTGGGCGTCTGCCCCTTCTGGGATCAGACCAACCTCTGGGAGGTCTTTGCCTAGGATACAATCTAGGGGGAGGTCAGGACTGACTACCAATCTATGCCATCTATTGATATCCTAACTTTCTAGGGGCAATAAGGCTACAGGTTTGTGACCTCTCCTGGAACTACCCTTACTCTTCTTGTTTCCCGTGGCAGATACTGTTCTGGGGACACTAACCTATCAACCACTATGGTATGACTGGCACATGTGTCTCTCAGGCCAGTGGTAAGAATCCCATTCACCTAAATGGAGTGGAAGTGCTTACTGCCACCCTCAGGGATCACCAGCTTACCATCTGAACCCTTCTCCCAGTTAAAAGCTATAAGGACCTCCTCATCTGAGGTGTCCTCCCCAATGGGTACACTGGACAGCCCAGTGCTAACCACCCATTTTGTGACAGGATACATCGCCTTTGTAGTGCCCTGCCTGTTGGCAGTCAAAGCACAGCCTATTATTCATGAAGTTTTTTTAGCCCTGGGTCCCCTTTACTTTACTTGTCAGGGTTGGGGCAGGTTTCTAATCTCCTCTTTTTTAGGGTTATGGGGTCCTGATGGAGTCTCTTTGGTGAGCTTACCACTTCCCTCCTTTGCTTTTTGTGGGCCTCACCACCCTTTTCTGAGGTCACCCCCTGGGTTTTATTGGGTACTCGTGTCCTTAGCCACTCATCAGCCTTCTTGCCCAACTCTGTAGGGCTAGAAAGCTCTGAATCTACCAGATGCAGGTGTAACTTATCTGAGGTAGAGTTTGTTAAAATGTGCTCTTTCATAATTATATCATACAGCCCATCATGTGTCCACCTCAATGCCTTTTATACAGCCTACTAGTGCTTGTACCGAAGAGTCCACAAAGTCAACCCTTGTCTGATTTTGACCTTTATGGATGTCCCTAAACTTCAATCTATACTCCTTTGTGGTGGGTCTAAATCCTTCTATCAAGGTCTCCTTCATATGCTGATAGGACTCAGCCACATCCTCATTAAGGGTCAGAAGTCTATCTCTGCCCTTCACTGAGAGTAACTCCCGCAGTAGAGAGCCCCAGTGCTGGTGACCTATCCTCCTCGTTTTGCAGGCCCTCTCAAAGGCTGCAAAACATTTGTCAATGTCATCACCATCACTAAACTTGGGGATAATCCCTTTGGGGATCTGAGTGTCAAACGATTCCTCCTTTTCTCTATTAAAATTGCTGCCACCATTATCTTTGGGCTTCAAGCCCATCTTGGTCGTCCTTTCTTCAAGGGCTAGTCTCCTTTCCTCAAGTTCAATGTTTTTCTCCTCTAGTGAGAGTAGATCGAGCTCTTCTTCAAGGCTTGCTACCACCTTACCAGTAGGTGGTCTGCTAGAGTGACTCCTGTCACTTCCCACTGGTGAAGGAGGTCTGGGAAAGGATGGAGAGTTTGGGTCTTCATCTTCTTCCCCATCATCATCAATTTGGGCGAGGGCCTCATCAGGGTCTTCTTCTGAAGAATGGTGCTGGTGACCCCTTTAACACCTATGCCCTGGGTACTACTGGTACCATATACTAAGGACTTATAAGGGGGTTAAAGTCCTTTACCAAGTGGGGTTACCAATTCACATATATCAGTTGTAGGGAGAGAGCACTGGGACGTGGTTAGCAGGCTTCAGTGCACTGTCAGAGTCGCAAACCTGCATCTAGTAATCCAAATAGGGGCAAAAAGTAGGGGCATCTGCAAAAAAAGGCCTGTTTTCTTACACCGCTGCACACAATAAATGTATGTATAATGCTTGGCTCTGTGCAGACTACACACCAGTTCCAATGCAGAGTCTTGGTTAGCTTTAGGGCTATAGGTTAGAGCTACATTAAGTTCATCTGACGTTACGTTTACTTTGAAGGAAAAAAAGTGTTTTTTCTACGGGTAAAATTGAATTTCCACCCTTTTGACTATTGCCCCGCCTTCCTTGCTTCTGGGAACTGTCTACCCTCAAATGGCCTGGGATCATGATTTCCAGAACAATACCAAAAATCTTCATAGTAGTCACAGGCATCATGCAACGTGGCAAAAAAAGCACGCTGAGCAAAACGTTCACCTCTGAACAGCCAGATTCATATAAGTGTGAAGTCTGTGGACGCCTGCAGACTTCAGCTACTTTCCAACCTAGACAACTCTGCATTTTCTTACCAAAGCTATAGAACAATTGATGAACAAATGTATACTAAATGAAGGAACAAAATAGAAAAGCGTGCAGAATCAAGTCTCCTCGTGTGCCTTTCAGCAGTTTTGTTTCTGCATCTCATCCCAAACCTCTCAAAAGGACTCAAAATTGAGAAACCACGTCTCAGGACTACCATCAACTTTGCCCTGGGCCACATAAACATTTTCAAGAATTGGACACAGTAAATACTATTTTATGGAGTTTTGTATAACGTTTTCAACCCATACCAAAGTTATTAGCAAAACAATATATGATTTTCCTGTTGAATAGCCGATCTAACCTTAACTACAGTGCATATATATTTACTGGAAAAAATCTTAGTTACGGCTCAGAGTTGTGTAGGAAGCAGTCAGACAGCATTACAAGGCAAATCCTAAATTGATGAGACATTATGCCTATGACCCAAAGCCAAAAAATGGGAGAAAATTGCCAGCTATGGTCGCCACGCAACCTTAACTTCCATCCCCACCACAAAGTGCTCATTAACTCCCACGTGACATCACAAATGGCATCATCAAATGATATCACAGATGGGAAATCGAAACAGTTCTGTAACTAGGCCACTAAAGCATATGTTAGAATGACGCTGCATTTTCACTCCTGGGCATTTCTATAACAAATGTATGGATCTCGGAAGCTGTACTTAAGTCTTGATACACTGCATTTTGTTGGATTATACTACAGTATGGTTTGAAAAAGTAATTTTGAGCACTGAAAACAAGGTGTTCCTGTGACAGGGAAGGATAAAGTGGGTGATCTATCCAGCATTATTACTAATAGCCCAACATAGCATCATAATGCAGTTAGCCAAGAAAGGACGTGCCGCAGCAGACCACATCCCAAGGCATGGACAACACGAGGCAAAAGGGGAGTGGCGCTGCAGATGTAATTTTTCCACTGTGCGAAGAAGCTCAGCACCAGCTTTGGGCCAGGAGAGGGATGTAAACAGAATTGATGTACCACAGGACCAGTTCTGGACAATAAAATACCCTAAGACTCTGAGCTAGTTCAGAATCCGGGTTAAGAGTAAAGATGGGACCGATATGGAGCAAGTGGGAACATCAATGAGTCAGGAGAAGATATAGGTGGTCAGGGTTGAAGCAAAGAGCCAGCAGTGAAGAGAGAAAGAAAAGGAGGGGTGATGATGAAAGGAAATCAGTGGGGTACACAGGGCTTTCCTAGACGTGAGATTTCAATCAATGTGATACAACCAGCTGCTATCAACAAGGGGAGGGTTGAAATGGAGGCAGATCGCACCCACCCTGTGATGTCACTGGCCTCCAAATTCATTCAACAGCCCCTGTGTACATTATGGTCACGTTGTCATTTTTCTGGAGAGCTACAATACTAGCTTGTGTACAGTACTCGGTCGTGACCTCTTTTCCGCATTCATTCTAACAATGATTTCCAAATGGGCTGGAGATGTCCATGGCTTCTCATTGGCTGAAAGATCAGAAATTAGGGAAAATGCTGGGGGTCATATTGGAGAGTCGCCCTGGTCTTTAGCAGTTGTTGATTGCGGTGCGATTGCCGCTGCCACTCAGGCGTCCGACTTTCACCTATATTTAAGTGGCCCTAGCAAAATACACTGTGCAGTGCAGTATTGTGTCTGGATGTACTTTTGGGTGTCAGTGTTTGTCAGTGTGTGCACACTTATCAGTCTACAGAAAAACAACAGGTAATAAGTAGGCTTTGTCAGTGGCACTTGCTTGCTGGATTTGAAGACCCGAATGAGAGGCAGTCCTATTTCTTATTAAGTTTTTTAAAAACATTTTTTACATTTTCCCTGGCATATAAACACAGTTTGACCTGTTTACAAAAGGACCACAAATGTCTCAAAAAATGTATAAACCGAGGAAAGCCAACATGACAGATTGTCCATGTCATTGTCAACTCTGGAAGCAGCAGCTCCGGATTCTAATCACAGCTTCTTCACTAAAGCATATAGTGTGTGAGCCTGGGCAAATTATTACATCGAAGTTGCCTTAGTTCTTTTATTTACCAATAATGTGAGCGCTTAGAAGACGGCCAATCCTGAGCCCACTATTAAGCATTGAAAAGTATAGGTAGGAGCTGCTATCCAGCGGTTAAGCAGTCACCTGTGGAGTTAAGTGGCAGTGACTCCAGTGACAGCTACTAACCTTGACCAGGCGGTGGGATTGTGGGCAAAATACTTCATCTCCATTCCCACACATATAAAAACTGAGAGTGCTTATGAATAGAATAAATGCCGGAACGAACCCCAGGAGTAAATACTATTTAATTTTTTAAAAAACAGCATGAACAAGGAGTCACCATCCTTCATGGCATTTTCTAAACCAGACAACTCCCCGTGCACCTCTGTGCCCTCTAGCAAAGCATCTTTGACACATAATAGCAAGCCACTCCCCTCAGGGCCCGCAAACAAAATGTCACTAAATCAAGGTCACGGACACAGACATCATGCTTCTGAGGCCCCCTGGAGGCAGAACCCCTGGCACCCACGGCGCCCCGAAAACCATAACCCAGCACCCACCTTACGGATGCGTGTCTGGCTGGAGGGGGAGACCCCGCCCCCCGGCGTCGAGGAGGAGGTGGGGGAGGCCATCTTCGCCCTTCCTGGCTCCTGTCACTCTGCTCTCCTCAGTCACCTCTCCGGGCGCGCCCCCCTCAGAGAACGAGTGGCGCAGCCCTTCCCGTCCCAGTGCCTCGTCCCCTTCGAGTATCGTTCAGGCGCTGGATGTTCTGTGTGCCATCTGACCGGTCACGTGGCTAGATTCCCCATCCTGGGTTGCACGGCTCTACGAGGGATGAATGCAGAGAAGGCGGGCAGCCCAGTCGGGCGAGGCGGGAAGACAGCGGGCAGGCAGTGACCTTCCCTGCCAGTGCTCGGTTCTCTGGTGTCTGTGCTGCAGCAGCACTCCTCAGTACCCCGCTCGCCGTCTGTGTGTGTGCAGGGGGGGCTGGGAGGGGGTGGGGAGGCTGTACGGGAGAGGAGGGAATAACAGCGCAGGGGTTATTATAGCGTCTCGCACTGGGAGAAGAAGCGAGCAGGGAGGCTGGGCTGCTGAGAAGGATGAGATCATGGACAGCTCCCCCAGACCGTGTTATGCACCACACTGACTGTTGCAGGAAGATCAGGTGAAAGGCTGAGCTCCCCTCCCGCAGCAGGAGGTGACAGTCTGTGCCCCCTCCTGCAGCAGCGGGTGAAAGGCTGAGCTTCCCTCCTGCAGCAGAGGGTGACAGGCTGGGCCCCCTTCTTGCAGCAGCAGGTGGAAGTCTGAGCTTCCCTCCTGCAGCAGGGTGTGACAGGCTGAGCCCCTTCTTGCAGCAGCAGGTGAAAGGGGTGAATGTGACGTCCCTCTTCAGGGATAAGAAGACGAGGACCCACTCGCACAGGGTGGTCACGGAAGTGATCTCGCCCTCTGCAGGAGCAGGCAGCAGAGAAATTGAACCCTCACGCAGCAAAGTCAGCTTATTGAAATGCTCACTAGATTTTTGCGGTAAGGGGGGGTTGGGGGTGTTGTTGAATATCATTGAACTGAAAGCGCAGTCCGCCCGTGACCTGAATGTATTTATTTACACTAGACATTTATACATTCTCTCAAATTCTTACTAGATAGTTCCTAACACTGAATGTGCTAGCAGAAATGTAAAAGGCGCTATCGATATTCGAACTTATAACATGCACGGTGCACATAATTGTCCGCTGCAGGTACTCAACCAGCCGAGCAGTCTGTCTCATCGTCATCGGTGTATGGGTGGCGCCTTAAGGCGGTACAGAAGCGCATACTTTTTACATAAACTGGATTGCTTCCAAAGCGGCACATGTACCACAAAGCATCTTTTGTTACTGCCACGAAAACAAGGACATGCTCCCTCAGCTGCCTCCCTCCCTCCCTCATACAGATACCAATGCACATGCAGGGTCTGTGTTTTCATTTAAGGTGGAACCGTTGCTTTTAAAGAGGCCTGGGTACATGAAGCTTTGTTTTGTGTTTTAATCATGGTGCGTGAGCTGTCTGGTATGCACGTTCGGGCAGTTGCGGGTTAACCAGTCTAGTTAAGTGGGTAGTAGGCCACACACTACCAGAGCACTAGTTGGTCCACATCGAGTGAACAGCTTATCTAGCAGGGCTTTAAGTGGGATGAAAAAACTGGGGGGTCTCTCAAAGGAGCGTGGTCAATGTATTTAAGGGCGTGGCTTAAAAACACGTAAACGAAAAATCTGTCCTTAGCATAGTGTGCCACCCGACTTGTATTTTGCTGTTTCTGTCATTGCATCCAGATATATGATACAACAAGTCAGGCCTATTGGCTTTGTCAATGGTTGTTAGTTGCATAAGATAAATAAGCAGCAACTATGGCTTGTATATAATATTGAAAAAGCTTCCACTTAAAGCCCTGGTGACACCACGACAATGCTGCTCCTGATTTTCAAAAAGAAAAGGGAAATCCAGAGAGAAAATGACTCTCTTTAAAGGATTTCCCTTCTCCTACAACGCTCACCTGGCATGACGTCATGCTGTAACTTCTCCAATAGTGAGAAGTGAGCAGTGTGAGCACGCACACATCGATGTGCCTGCTGTCACTGCAGTCCGGAAAAAAACGGACCGCATGTGCCAGGGCACAAAACAGAGCCCGATAGAGACCCGTTTCGAGGCCCCCTTAAAAAAACTGCTGGTGCTCAGACCCGGCCCACTTAAAGCCCTGGTTGTGCTTTTATTTTTGCACGGCAGTATTTCTAGGCATGCAATTAAACGTATAAAAGTCAAATAAAAAGTGCCTAAATGCAAAGAAAAACGCCATTTTATGAGCGACAAACATCTGACACGGACACCTTGTGGTAGGTTAAACAGGTGTATTCTGAGGAGGGCACAGAACCGATGAAGTCACTCTGGCTCCGGGTTCTCCCCTCCGTACTATTTAACGATTCGCCGGGTTAGTGATATAGTGCTGCGCACGTGGCGTGCAGTGAAAGTGGTGCACGCGCTGCATTCCGCGTGCTGTCAGGAATGTCCGTGCAGTGTGGCTTTAAAGGCCGCCATGACTCAGCTGGAAGGGAGATAGCGCGCTTGGTTCCAATCCAGCCCGTAAAGCCAGAGCTGCTGCTGTGGAGGAGGCGTCGCCGAGAGCAGAATAGGGCTTTGGGAGGGGCGGCCGACCACCGGGAGGCCTGCCCCTCCCGGGGGATTTTGGGCCGGGGGGCTGCCAGAGCCCAGTTGGGCTTGTTGGGCTTCCCGGTCCATTTTGGGCTAGGATTGGGCGGTTTTTGGGCTGGGGGCATATATAGCCGGCCATGTTGCGTCACTGACCACCATTTCGGTGGAAGTGACACGACAGCCGGTAGAGGGATTTTACGGGTAGGGAAGCTGTTTTTGTGGTCTGGCGTTGGCGTTGGCATTGGCGCGATTTCCTGCTGGTGAATCGATGGCACACAGTCAGGATCCCGCGTGGTGGAGGCGCTCCTCCTTTTGGAGGACGCGGGCCGCACGGACATGCTGCGGCCCGGCGTTAAGGTGAGGCCACCCAGGAGGGCGGCGAGCGGGGTCGCGGCGGCTGTGCTGGCTTGCGAGCCGCCGCGAGCACGCAAACGGCACAATGTAGAGGCAGGGGGGCGCGGCCGCACTGCTAACGCGGCCGCGCCGAAAAACGGACACGTGGCGGGGGCGTGGCGCGGCTCCGCGGCCCGCGCTGCTTTTAAGGAGGGGGCCCGGGGGCCGGAAAGGCTCCGAGTAGTAGGGCGCAAGGGAAAAAGGGGCGGTGGGGGCCCCCGTGTTAGTAGGGAGCTTAGGCGCGAAGGGGGAGACCAGGGGGCTGTCACCTCACAGATGGTCAGTGGTTAGGCCTCCCGCTTTTGATTGAAAGCGGGGAGGAGTATGAGGAGGCAGGGGGCCCGGAGGAAGCCAGGGGCGGAGGATGGGACCAGATGGGGGGACGGGGTTTCAGGCGATGGACCCAGGTGCCGGGGTGGGGGCGAGGGGCCTCGCAGGTAGACAGGGGGAGGCACGGTCAGTGCGTGAGGCACTCTCTCCGCCAGGTTTGGGGGACGCCGGGGGGGTTGATGGCAAGCAGGGAGGGGCCGCGCTGGGGGTCCATGCCCTCCCTCGAGTTAGGGGTTGGCTGGATAGGGCGCCGGAGGGACTGCGCCACCGGTGGTCAGAAGCAGCGGGTTGGGGGCGGGTGTTGGAGTCCGGGGGGGGCGAGGGGAGTAGAGGGGCTGGGGTGGGGTTTGGAGGGGCTGGGGTGGGGTTTGGAGGGGCTGGGGTGGGGACATCGGTCCGGCGGGTGGTTGAAGAGTTGGAGTGGAGCGATGGGGAAGGGGGGGCGTTTACAGGGGAGGGTGTAGGGGATGCACGGGGCGGGGGGGCTGGGGCCTGGGGGTTCGCCCCTTCGCGGCGGGGGGGCCACTCATCCAGTGCGTCGGGTGCGGGACGGGGATGGGGGTTTTCACGGGGGAGGGTGTGGGGATGGGAGGGTTAGAGGGCAGGACTAACCCCGGCATGTCGGACTCCACTTCTTTTGGCAGGACAGGACGGCGAGGTGCTCGGGAGAGTTGCGTGCGGCTCCAACCCACCGAGAGGATGGGCCGGCTCTGCCTCATGCGGGCGGTCGCGCTCCCACGAGGGACCTGCCGGCAGCGGCATACAGGAGGCGGGACGAGAGGCCCCCGGTAGCTCAACCCCGAGGGGTCCATGCGGCCACAGGGGGACAGGCGCGGGAGGCATATGACACAGAGCGGAATTCACAGCAACAGCGCGCAGGGCAGCGGCGAGGGAGTGGGGAGTGGGGGGAATTCCTCCGCAATTGCAGGGAGAAGGCGGGCTTGAGCAGGCTGGAGCCCACGGAGGGCGGCCCATTGCCAAGCTGGTCAGACAGGGACCGCGCAGGGGTAGAGGGGCCGGAGTCCGAGGTGGACGGCCCTGGGCTATTGGACTACGATGAAGGGAGCATTGAAGAAGGGGAAATTGTTGAGCCTGGGGACCGGCAGGACGGGGGGCGTGACTAACGATATGCCTAGTTTGTTACAGAGCGGTCCGGTCAGGTGGAACGCAGCGGAAAGCGTGATGGCCCCTTCTGCACGACTGGTTAGGCGGCGGGATCCGGTACGGACGCCGACCTTGACGCCAGGTAAGGCAGCGAAAGTTTTGGCTAAAGGGCCGACAGGCGGTAGGCCGCAGGCAAGGGTCTCGGTTGGCACAGATGCGCGCGGGGAGGAGGGGGAGGTGCGTTTGAGGCAAGGGAAGTATGTGAAAGACACGGGGGTGGGGCCGGAGTCGGTGAGTTCGGGGGGCGAGGGGGAGGGCGCCCGCCTCAAAGGACCGAGCAGCAGGACCGGTAGGGGGACTGACGAGGGGGACAAAGTGAAAGGGGGGCCCTAAAAGAGGGGGAAAGGAGAGCCATGACGTCCCCGTGAAAAAATTGCCATATATGGGGATTACGAAGCTTCTGGGGCCCACCTTACGTTGGGCACCAAAGAAAAATCTGGAAAGGAGACTACGTGGACATGCTGAAGCTACTGCATAGGGAGCTTACAGCGAAGGAGGGGTCCAAGGAAGAGGAGCTAGAATTGGCCAAGAGGCCGAGGGTGCCCATGAACATCGAAAACTGGTCGGCGGCATTCTTGATTTTCGCCAGCGTGTACTGTGAGAAGTACCCGGACCGGGCCGTCGCGTTGTTTAAATATATGGACGTGATCCGGCGGGCTCAGGTCACGTACGGGGGGTACGCATGGTCCCACTATGATGAGGAGTTCCGGGCGCGGTTGGCCTGGGATCCGGAGGCCAAGTGGGGGAAATAGACTCCGAATTTTACCATCAGACCATGGGAGGGGCCAAGTTCGGGGGAACAATATACACGGCAAGCGGGCTACAGCTCGCACCCCGCCCCTTTCCGAACCGCCCACCCGGGGGGGGTGGGATATGCGGGGAACAACGCCGGAAGCACAGGGGGTGCGTGCTGGGATTTCAACAAGGGCACATGCGCCCGACAATATTGCAAGTTTAGGCACGAATGTTCCAAGTGCGCAGGTCGGCACCCAGTGGTTCAATGCTGGGGGCGGGAGGTAGAGGACAGGGGCAGCAGCCCACACAGGCGGGGCAACAAGCAGGGGGTCGGGGGGTAGGGGAGGACAGGGGCATTTGGGCAAAGGCTCATACTCCAGTTAAACAGGAGCGGCTGGAAACATGGTTAGCGTCTTATCCACGGACCGACGACGCTAGAACGCTGCAACTAGGTTTTCGGGAGGGTTTCCGGCTGGGGTACGAGGGTCCACGGTCCGCCAGGTGGGCTGAGAACTTGAAATCTGCCAACGCGCACAGAGCGGTGGTACGGGACAAATTGGGCAAGGAAGTACGGGAAGGGCGCATGGCGGGCCCTTTTCAAGAGACACCGATTCGGGACCTGATCATCTCCCCTATTGGAGTGGTACCAAAGAAGGAACCCGGACAATACCGGCTGATACAGCACTTGTCATGGCCGGAGGGGCGTCCGTGAACGACTTTATAGCGGCTGAACTTTCGTCAGTGTCCTACTCTTCAGTGGACGTGGCGCGGCAGTTGGTAGCTACAGTGGGGGCAGGTGCCCTCATGGCAAAATGCGACATCAAATCGGCATTTCGACTGCTCCCGGTGCACCCAGAGGACTACCAGCTGTTGGGTATACAGTTTGAAGGGTGCATTTTTGTGGACAAAGCGTTGCCAATGGGGTGCTCCATATCTTGTGCCTTGTTTGAGCGTTTCAGTACCTTTTGCAGTGGGTCTTTACGTGGCGGACCGGTAACCAGACGGTGACGCACTACCTGGACGATTTTTTCCTGGTGGGACAGCCCGGTTCGGCGGACTGTCAGCAGCAGCTGGCTAGTTTTACAGAGCTCATGGGCTACCTGGGTGTGCCCCTGGCGCCGGAAAAACGCAGGGTCCAGGCACGGTGTTGTCATTCCTTGGTATTGAGCTGGATTCCGTAGCAATGGAAGCCCGGCTGCCGGAGGATAAGAAGGTGCATATGCTGCTCCTGGTGGACAGCCTGCTGGCAAAAAAGAAGGTGACAGTACGGGAAGTACAGGTCCTCCTAGGGCACTTGAATTTCGCTTGCAGGGTGGTGCGCGCGGGGCGAACTTTCTGCAGGAGACTAGGTTTGTCCTTATCCGGTTTGACGCTACCGCACCATCACATGAGATTGTCGGCAGGCACGAAGGAGGACCTGCGCATGTGGCGGAGGTTTTTGGAGCATTTTAATGGCATCCCAATGGCCGCCTCCGAGGACTGGGAATGGGACGTCACTATCTCCTCAGACGCAGCAGGGGCAGGCGGTTTCGGGCTTTACTGGCAAGGGAGGTGGTGCGCCGCGGAATGGCCATCGCACTGGAAGAACGGGGGGAGGAGCATTGCCTTTCTGGAACTGTTTCCACTGGTGGTGGCTGTGACGGTCTGGGCACGGGATTTGGCGCACAGGAAGGTGATTTTTAAGGTGGACAATATGGCGGTAGTGCAGGTTGTGAACAGGCAGTCAGCTAGGGACACGCAGGTGCTCAAGTTATTGAGGGTGTTCGTGCTGCGATGTTTGGAGCACGATATTTTGTTTCAAGCCAGACATGTGCCGGGGGTGGACAATGACATTGCGGACGCTTTGTCTCGTTCACAGTGGCAGAGGTTCCATGGGCTAGCCACGGAGGCGGACGCATGCCGGACGCCGGTTCCAGAGGGGATGTGGTCGGTAGGAGAGAAAGGGTCTTGCAGTTGGTAAGAGGGTCGGTGGCCACATCAACTTGGAGAGCTTACGAGCTGGCTTGGCGGGATTTTCTGGACAGTGGCGCGACGCGGCAGGACCGGCCCTGGGGCAGGGAAGAACAGGTAGTTCAATTTATTATGGCTATGATGGACAAAGGAAGGTCCAAAGTGACGATAGCGGGAAAGCTGTCGGCCATTGCGTTCATGGGAAAATTGTGGTGGGGCTACGCGCCATCCGCGGGTGAACTGGGAACGCGACTGTTGGAAGGTTGGGCAAGGGAGAAAGGCAACCGAGCCCAGCTGAGGAGGCCCATTTCGGCAGGTATTCTGGGTAGAGTGACGCGGATTTTGCCGCAGATCTGCCGCAACCATGAAGAAACGGTTTTGTTTTCCACGTTAATGTCGTGGATGTATTTTGGGGCCTTTCGGGTCTCCGAGCTGTTGGGTACAAGGGGGCGCGGGGGTGCAGTGGGGGCGGTGGATCTGCGGGAAAAGGAAGTGGCGGTACTACTGGGTCGCTCGAAGACAGACCAGCGGGGTGCAGGGAAGTGGGTGGTCATGGGGCCTGTAGTGGAACAGGAGGTATGCCCCGCGGCTTGGGGGAGGATATTAGCCACGAGGGGGCCTTCGGAGCGGGGGAGGTTTTCCGCCGGGAGGAGGGGGCAGGGTGACGGCGCCTCAACTACTTTGGGTATTGAGGCGCGCCCTCCTAGGACTCGGTGAGAACCCGGGACAGTTTGGGACACATTCCTTTCGCATAGGTGCAGCAACGGATGCAGCAAGACAGGGGTGGGGGAGGGAAGAGCTTATGCGTTTGGGGCGATGGAAATCAGATTGTTTTAGAACATACATCAGGCTGCGGGGCCCCGGGAGGGAGAGGCATGATGTTCCTCCTTCGTTTCTCATATATGTGTCTTTTTAGGTGCAGTGGCGGGGCCTGCGGCGGCGGAATTGTCCATCCTCCTTGTCGGACATTCTTTTGTGAAGCGGGCGGAGCAGTACGAATGGGGAAAGCAGAACAGTGTGAACCTAGGGCTGGATCCTGGTTTGTTTAGGTGCCAGTGGCAGGGAAAAGGGGGTATGCGGTGGCACGAGTTGGTGCCGGCTTTGAACAGGTCAATTAGAAGGGGTATCTGCCCAGACGTGTTGCTCATCCATTTGGGAGAGAACGATCTGGTGCAGTGCAAAGGTTTGGCTTTGTTGAAGCAAATGCAGAGAGATTTGTTAGAGATTCAGCGGCAATGGTCGGGCTGCCACGTGATCTGGTCGGATTTCATTCCCAGGAGATGTTGGAGGGGGGCAGAGCGGCCAGGGGCAATAGATAAGGCGCGAAGGAAGATTAACAGGGACATGCGTAAATTTTGTGACAGGGAAGGTTTTGGGAGGATGGAACATCCAGAACTGCGTTATGCAGCAGTGTATTTTTTTCGGGAGGATGGGGTTCATTTGTCCAGGTATGGTCTGGAATTATACATAGTGCAGATTAAGGAGGTTTTGGATCAGGTGCTAGGAATATGTAGATACCCGAAACGACCCCGGACCTAGTTGGGGGGTCAGAAAAGTCCTGGCGGAGGAATTTTCTGAGTGGCGTTTTCCTGGGGTAATAGTTGGGACAGAGGTTTTACAGTTTACAGTTTATGGTTGGGGAAGGTCAATCCGGAAGCACGCAGGAAGGGGAAAGAGCATAGGAAATGTACATAGATAGCTAGGTGAAGAAAGGTTAAGAAGTTGCAAGTTTTGGGGGTTTATAAATGTTTGCAGGGGGAACAACTTTAGGGGAGGGGGAGGGGGTAAGGTAGGAGGATACTATTTAGTGAGGATCAGTTTTGTACGGCACAGGCCAAGGAATGTTGATGTAAGGTGCACCTGTTTTCAATAAAGCGGCCTTTTTCACACCAACAAGCTAGTCTGTGGTATGTGCTGCCCCCTCTTGGGCCCAATAGGGCTTTGGGAGGGGCGGCCGACCACCGGGAGGCCTGCCCCTCCCGGGGGATTTTGGGCCGGGGGGCTGCCAGAGCCCAGTTGGGCTTGTTGGGCTTCCCCGGTCCATTTTGGGCTAGGATTGGGCGGTTTTTGGGCTGGGGGCATATATAGCCGGCCATGTTGCGTCACTGACCACCATTTCGGTGGAAGTGACACGACAGCCGGTAGAGGGATTTTACGGGTAGGGAAGCTGTTTTTTCCCGCCCACCCTCCCCATGTTTAGGGGGAGGGGTCTGGGGGGCCCCCTTGTTGAGGCTTTTTCTGGGGGTTTAGACCCGCTGTTAGTGGCAGGAGTTTTTGGTTTTTCGGTAGCGTTGTTGGGAACAGGTGCATCGGGGGGGAAATCATGTACTTTGGTTGTCGCTGGAAGCAGGTGCTGGTGTGCTAATGATGTTTATGGGGCGTTTTCCTGGGGTAATAGTTGGGACAGAGGTTTTACAGTTTACAGTTTATGGTTGGGGAAGGTCAATCCGGAAGCACGCAGGAAGGGGAAAGAGCATAGGAAATGTACATAGATAGCTAGGTGAAGAAAGGTTAAGAAGTTGCAAGTTTTGGGGGTTTATAAATGTTTGCAGGGGGGAACAACTTTAGGGAGGGGAGGGGGTAAGGTAGGAGGATACTATTTAGTGAGGATCAGTTTTGTACGGCACAGGCCAAGGAATGTTGATGTAAGGTGCACCTGTTTTCAATAAAGCGGCCTTTTTCACACCAACAAGCTAGTCTGTGGTATGTGCTGCCCCCCTCTTGGGCCCAATCTAAATAAGCTGCTCGGAAGTGTGCCTGACTTGCCTTTCACTTTCCCCTCCCTGTATTAGGGAAACTCTAGCAGGTCACAGGACGTAATCTGATAACGTGTTTATACACGTCGTCCCTCCTTTCAGCTTTCTCTGTGTTGTCTGGGTGAGTCCCCTGTCCCTCTGGGCTCTGTTGCTTTGAAGAAACCCACCACGACCACGTATGTGCAGGGAGAAAGTCTGTGATCTGGCACGGATTCCCTCTACAGGCAAGCAAATGCATTAATTGAGGCAAAAATGGTGCGAGAAACAAACTACATTGTCACCCTTGAGTGCCTCTTCCCTGAGAGCTTCAAGGTCACCCGCAAGAACAGGCACTCTGGATTCAGAATGGCCTTTGTGTTTTCGGATTCGCTAGAATGCTCAGGTGTCTCAGCTGAAACCTCAGTGACCATCATCGACGTAACCAGGGCTTTAAGTGGGATTAAAAAACTGGGGGGTCTCTCAAAGGGGCGTGGTCAATGTAATTAAGGGCGTGGCTTAAAAACACGTAAGCTAAAAATCTGTGTTTAGCACAGTGTGCCGCCCGACTTGTATTTTGCTGTTCCTGTCATTGCGTCTAGATATATGATACAACAAGTCACATCATACCTACAAGTCAGGACTATTGGCTTTGTCAATGGTTGCTAGTTCCATAAGATAAATAATCAGCAACTATGGCTTGTATAGAATATTGAAAAAGCTTCCACTTAAGCCCTGATGACACCACGACAATGTTGCTGCTCCTGAGTTTCAAAGAGAAGGGAAATCCAGAGAGAAAATGACTCTCTTTAAAGGATTTCCCTTCCTCTACAATGCTCACCACGCACACATCGACGTGCCTGCTGTCACTGCAGTCCGGGAAAAAAAAAACGGACTGCCTGTGCCAGGGCACAAAACAGAGCCCGATAGAGACCCGTTTCGAGGCCCCCATAAAAAAACTGCCGGTGCTCAGACCCGGTGAGACCCGGCCCACTTAAAGCCCTGGACGTAACCATAAAATGGAATGTCAAAGTAGCAGCGCAAATGTGATGTAACATAAACCAGTGCTTCCCAAACTTTTTAGAACTACAACCCAATTTTTAGAAAGACAAACTTTTGCAACCCACCTAGCTTTAATGGACATGGGCGGGCGATTTTTTAAATATAATTAAACCATGGTGTGGTAGCCCAGTGTCATATACAGACTGCCAGTGGTGGCTCGCATAGGGCGTGCTGTGAGGCGGGGTAGTAAACTCGAACATACGGCGGAACGGAGGAACGTAATTATTACGTTCCTCCGTTCCGTCGTATGTCCGAGTTTACTACCCCCCCACCCTGCCCCTCCCCCGCCCCACTGCCCGCAGCACGCCCTATGCGACCCGCCACTGCAGACTGCACATTTTCTACTGAAATGATCTCCAAATTGGCACAGACATACAAGTTTACTGATAAAACGATATTGCACACAAAACAATATGTGGAAATCAGTTTTCAGTGAATATTTATCATTTGTGCATCAGCAAGGAAAGCGTCTTGATTTGTTTGGATCCTATTAAAATCTTTGTTTCCATTGCACCTCAGAATCTCAAAAAAATTGTGCTTCATTTTTGCTTTCTGTTAGAAATTGGGTTACTGTTGACAGGGGTGTGAGCCCTAGTCAAGCAGCAACCACAATCCTTATCAACTGAGGCACAACCCCAAATTAACCTGTGCTCAACCCCTGGTAGCTTTGCAGAAAACGGTCAAGTTTAGCTTAGAGGCAATGTGTTAATTATTTGTGCAACACTTCGAATAGTAAAATTGTAAAAGAACCACACAAAAAGTATCCCACACCAGGTTAGAAAAATAAAGATTAATTTAATAAATAAAACAAGATCAAAAGGACCAAAATCCAACCAGTAGAACTGGACTTATGAATTTTTAAAGAATAAAGTGGAAAATAGCTCCTGAAAGCACAAAGCTCCAACTGCAGCTATCTAGTCGCGCTGGACCGGGTCAACATCAAAAGTTCAGGCCGACCGCAATGGAGCGTGGGTCGGATATAGTCCCAGATTAGTCCCATTGAAGTTTTACCTTCCCGAGTTTTCTGCCAAGAGTCCTGTTCACACTGGAGAAGGTTGTGGGGATCGAGGAGAGTGTTGCTGGTGGTGGTGTGTGTGTCACGAAGATCAGGCCGGGCGTCGTGGATGAGCAGACCGGTGCTTCGCGGTGGCGGTCCACCACTGGCGATCTGTGCTTTGTGTGCGAAGAGACGGGCTGGGGGCGGCTCGTCCTGAATTTCTGTGCCAGCAGCTCAGTCTCAGTGTGAATGGGCAAATAGCCCAAAAGCTTGATTTAAAGAGCTTGTGAGCCACACAAAGGGTCCAGGGCCTGAGACGCACCACTTAGGGGGTCGGGAACTCGCTTCAGCTGGGTCCAGTAGCTGGTTGGAGAGCCTTTTATGTCCCTGAGGCTCAGATCAGGAGGCCAGCAGACTAGCTCTTTGAGTCACTCTATGGTCCTGGGTTCAGGATGAAGTTGCAGGTCCAGTACTTCCCTAGGCAAGAGGGCAGCAGGTTAGCACAGCAGAGCAGCAGTTCCTTTAGAGCAACAGTCCAGCAAAGTGGCAGTCCTTGTAGCAGCACAGCAGTCCTTTTTCCTGGCAGAGTATCCACAGGTCTAGAAGTGTACTGAAAAGTTGGTGTCTGAGGTCCATTATTTATACCCAGTTGTGCCTTTGAAGTGGAGGAGAAGCTTCTAGAGGTTTCCATTTAAAGCCCCCAGGCATCCTGCTTCCGCTTTTCGGGCTCCAGACTAACTAGAGGGTATATGCAGCCCTTTGTGTGGAGGCAGGACACAGCCTATTCAGGTGTAAGTGGGGGTGTGCCCAGCTCCTCCCTCCCATCCTGCCAGTAATGGCCGATCCAGGCACACCTAAGCTCCCTATTGTGTGTATCTGTCTAGGAGGCATACACAAAGGTCAACTGTCAGCTACACCTAGTCATGTGACCAGAGACAGGCTACAGTCACTAGATGGCTAAGGCAAGAAAATGCCAACCTTCTAAAGTGGCATTTTCAGAATTGCAATTTAAAATACGACTTCACCATAAGTTAGGATTTTAAATTGTGATTCCAGAGACACCAAACATGAACTGGTTATCTCTTCCCATTTGGAAATTATACTTATAAAATGTAATAAGGCAACTCCAATGTTATTTGATGGGAAAGATTGGCCATGCAGTAGTGGAAAACTAATTTAAGAGTTTTTCACTATCAGTACATGTAAAACTTAAAAGTACATGTCCTACTTTTTTAATATATTGCACCCTGCCCTCTGAACTGACCAGGGCCTACCTCAGGGGTGACTTACATGTATTAAAAAGCTGGCTCAGATACGTGCAGGCGGAATTAAACGCAATTGGGCAGGGAGAACTATTTAGGGACCCCGTATTGTTCAGCAAGGCCTCTAAACGGAAAATAAATGAATTATACCTGCAAAAGGCCAACTTTGATCGTAGGGAAAAGAACAGGCACCTACAGATGCTTACAGTCTATAATCTAATCCCGCCTAGACCTGGGGAAGGTTATTTCTACCTTGACTCTGCTACTGTAGCACAACATAGATTTATCCTGCTGCGCTTCCGCTTGAACCTAATCCCTCTGATGTTGGGGTTTCCAGAGAAAAGGTTCAAGCACGCAGATTTAGGCCCTTGCCCATGCGACCATGACTCACCACAGTCCGACCTACACTTGATACTTTTTTGTAAATTTTACTGCACCGAAAGGGAAAGGTTCATCCTTCCAATTTTAAGGCGCCAAAATCTTAAACAATGTTGAGCTGCACTGTATTTTTTAAAAGGTCTTTCGAATCCCCATGTTTGTTTTATGGTAGCATCCTTTCTGTGGGCGTGCTGGAGAAATAGAAGGGTGAGGAGCTTGTTGCATTGAACTTTTTAATGATGAATCAAATTATGGTTTTAACGAGGCACTTAAATGTTTAATAACCCTCTTTTAAAAGTTTCTGGCTTTTATGAAATTGGTTTTATTATGGTTCTTTGTGATGAAATTGTACTTTTATGATCTGTTTATTAATAGATCGAATAAAGATTTAAATGAAAATGAATGAATGAACTGGTTATCTCTTCCCATTTGGAAATTATACTTATAAAATGTAATAAGGCAACTCCAATGTTATTTGATGGGAAAGATTGGCCATGCAGTAGTGGAAAACTAATTTAAGAGTTTTTCACTATCAGTACATGTAAAACTTAAAAGTACATGTCCTACTTTTTAAATATATTGCACCCTGCCCTCTGGACTGACCAGGGCCTAACTCAGGGGTGACTTACATGTATTAAAAAGGAAGGTTTTGGCCTAGCAAAAGTTTTATTTTGCTCCGTCGAAGTTTAAAACTGCACACACAGGTTCTGCAATGACAGGCCGGAGATATGTGTAAAGAGCTTCTTAGTTGGGTGGCACAATCAGTGCTACAGGAGCACTAGTAGCATGTAATTTGCAAGCTCTGGGTTCAAGTAGTGCCACTTTACTAGGGAATTATACGTAAATTAAATATGCCAATTGGGGATAAGCCAATATTACAGTGTTAAGAGCAGAGTGCACAAGCTCTCTAGCACTGGTTAGCAGTGGTTAAGTGCACAGAGTCCTATGGCCAGCAAAAACTAGATCAGCACAAAAATGGAGGAGAAAGGCAAAAAGTTGGGGGAAAGACGACTCGAAAGCTGACAGGTCTAACATGTGTCCCCCCTCCAGCTGAAAGTGGGGAGATCTACCCAACCCCTTGGGAGTTCTCATCACTAAGCCGGAAGGACCTAGATAGACCATCAGCATTGGCGTAGTATGATCCAGGACGCTGTTCCACTATAAAGTCCATTCACTGTAGGAAGTTGGACCACCTCAACAGTTTGGGATTTTCACCCCTCATTTGCATGAGCCATCTGAGCAGCCTGTGGTCTATCTGAACCCGGAAGTGTGTCCCAAACAAGTAGGGTCTCAGCTTCTTCAGTGCCCAGACCACAGCAAATGCCTCCCTTTCTATTGCACTCTACCTCTGTTCCTGTGGAAGTAACCTCCAGCTAATGAAGGCTACCGGTTGGTCTAGGCCCTCCTCATTTAACTGTGCTAAGACAGCCCCTATGCCATGCTCTTAAAATGTCTGTCTGCACTATGAACTCCTTGGAGAAGTCAGGAGCCTTGAGTACCAGTGCCTTACACAGGGCCTCCTTGAGGGTATCAAAGGCTTTCTGGCAAGCATCTGTCCAAATCACCTGTCTGGGCTCCTTTTTTGAAGTCAGCTCCGTTAAGGGGGCAACAATGGTGCCATATCCCCTAGCTCTAATAGTATCCCATGAGGCCCAGGAAGGCCATCACCTTGGAATTTTAGGGGGTTGCCAAGCCAAGATAGTTTGAATATTGGCCTGAAGGGGCTGTACCTTGCTCCCACCCACCATGTGGCCCAGACAAACCACAGAACCCTGCCCTAAATGGCGCTTACTGACCTTGATAGTCAGGCCAGCCTGCTCAGGGCCTGAAGCACCTCGTGGAGGTGGCACATGCGTTCTTCTCAGCTGGAGCTGTAGACAGCTATGTCATCTAGGTAGGCGACACAGAATACCTCCTTCCAAACTAGGACCCTGTTGACCAACCTCTGAAAGGTGGCAGGGGTATTCTTCAAATCAAAGTGCTTCACCCGAAACGGTAAGTGGCCCTCTGGGGTTTAGAATGCAGACCTCTCTTTTGCCCCCTCAGTCAGAGCGATCTGCCAGTACCCTGATGTCAAATTAAAAGTATGGAGAGATTTGGCAGCGCCCAGCATGTCTATGAGCTCATCATCTCGGAGGATGGGGTGTGATTCAGTCTTCGTGATGGAATAGAGACCCCAGTAGTCCACATGGAACCTAAGTTCTGGAGTGGCGCCCGGTGGGGCAGCATTGGGTACCAGCACCACGAGGCTGGACCAGGGTCATTTGGAGGGCTCAATCACTCCTAACACCAGCATCTTGAAGACCTGCTCCATGATACTGATACCTTTTCTGACAACCTGCACATTTTATTTTTAACAGGCGGACTAGCCCCAGTGTCAATGTCATGGACGCACAGGTGTGTGAGTCCAGGGGTGAGGGAGAAGAGAGAAGCAAACTGCCCTAGTAACTGGCAACAGGCACTCTGCTCTTCTGGGGTCGGAGTAGGGGAAAGGCTGACACCCTCCACTGACCCATTGTGTTCCTGGGCAGATAGGAGGCCAGGAAGTGGCTCGCTCTCTTCTTCCAACCATTCATCTTTCACCAGAAACATGCTCATTCCGACCTCTCAAAGTGTGGTTTGAGGCACTTCACATTGAGCACCCTTAAAGGCTCCTGGGGTCTTGAGATCCACCAAATAGGTGGACTCCCCCTTCCACTCGTTCACATGTCCCGCAATCCTGGATAGCTCTGGGCTCCACAGGCTCCATAACCCACACCTTCCGGCCAGTTTGAAACTCTGCCAGAGTGGCCTTCTGCTCATACCAGAGTTTCATAACTTCCTGACTGACCTCAAAATTACTTTTTGCATTTTTCCAGATGTAGTGCATCTGGTTGTGGAGGGCCAGCATGTAGCTGACCAGATCCAAAGGCGGCTTCCTGGGAGTCTGCTCCCACTCCTCTCTCTCTCGGCTAAGAGGTCCCCTAACAGGGTGGCCATAGAAGAGTTCAAAGAGACTAAACGTAACCCCTTTCTGTGGCACCTCCCTGTAGGCAAACTAAAGGCATGGTAGGAAGACATGCAACTTATGCCTTATGGGCTCAGGGTCTTGTTGAACCTTCCCACAAGACTGTTGGTTTGCTGGTGATAGGGTGTGGAGAAGTTATAAGTTACTCCACACTCATCCTACATGGACTTCATGTATGCTGACATGAAGTTAGTTTCTCTGTCAGATACTACCTCTTTGGGGAACCCCACACAAGTAGAAAATCCAATCAGGGCCCTTGCCACTGCAGGTGCAGTCACCGACCTCAGAGGGATGGCCTCTGGGTAGTGAGTAGCGTGGTCCACCAAGACCAGGATGAACCTGTTACCTAAAGCTGTCTTTTGGTCCAAGGGTCCAACAATGTCGATGCCTACCCTCTCAAAGGGAGTGCCAATGACAGGTAATGGGGTCAGGGGAGACTTGAGCTTTCTCCTTGACTTCCCATTGACCTGGCAGGTGGGACAGGACCTACAGAATGCATCTGAAGCCATCTTCATCGGGGACCAATAGAAGTGGACAACAAGATTGATGAAGGTCTTGTCTTGCCTCAGATGTCCTGCCAGGGGTATGTCATGAGCCAAACCCAGTAAGAAGTTCCTATAACACTGGGGGACCACCAGCACAGGGGCTGCCCCAGATCCAGAAGCCTTAGGCTCGCTATATAGGAGGTCATTCTCCCAATAGTTCTGGGGATCTCCAGAGTTGTCACCTGCTGCCTGAGCCTCAGCTTGCCGCCTCAAGCCCCTTTGAGCGGGGCACTCTTTCTGCGCTTTGTAGAATTCCTCCCTCAACTTGCCAACCAGCAAGCTCCAATACCCTACTACTGAAACCACCGAAGTTCAACAAAAAAAGAACGTACAATCGCACCTTCTCAGGGCTGGCTCCAAGAATTTGGAATACCCTCCCAACAAAGATCAGAGCCAACCCCTCGACTGCTTCATTAAAAAAACAGATCAAATGGCTACTGTTGGAAGAACTTCATCAGCAATAGCCTCTTTGTCATCTGCTACATACTTCCCTTTCGTGCTTGACAATCATTTTTACGTTATGGGTCGAAATATATGCTTGACAATTATTTTCATTTTGTGTTTGAAATATGTGCTGGACAATCTTTTTTACTTGAGGTTTAAATTGTATCTCGTCGCTCTTTGAAAGTAGTTTGATGCTGAAACTGCTCGGCCCATCTAGGCTTCCTCAGCAATAACCTCTATGACTTTTGCCAGACACTTCCCTCGCTCCATGAAGTTATGCTTGACAATTATTTTCACTTTGCGTTTGAAATATGTGCTGGACAATCATTTTTACTTGGGATTTAAACTGCATGTCGTCGCTCTCTGGAAGTAGTTTGATGATGAAACTGTACGGCCCATCCAGTTGGGCTTCTACATGTTGTTCACTTGCTACCTCTTCCTCCCCTAGCACCCACATTTATTCTTATGCCTCAGGTTCTTCTCATGCTGCTTTATTGTATTGTACTTATACTGTTTCTTCACCTCAACGTCAGTTTTCTCTTTGTACAGCGCTCTGATACCCATCTGGGTCTTGTTCGCGCTTTATAAAACTTTTCAAATAAACTCAGGCAGGTCACCCAAGGCAGCAATTTCCTCCCCGCTTGGCTCGGGGACATCCTTCTCAGGTGCACAGTCAACCTTGACAGTTGGAACTTCAGAGGTTGGTTTCCCATGCCACTTGCCCCTCTCCTTCTTGGCAGCTGTCTGGGACATTGTTCCAGGCTCCAGATGCCCTTGACTCCCTTTTCAGGCAGCCATCAACCTTGTGGTCATCCACACCCATTCAGGCAATCCCAACATCACCAAGTGTGACCTGAACTCTACCTCCCCTCCAGATAGTGTGCTACAGGTTGCTGCCCAACAGACAATTTACAGGCATGGCAGGGCTCACAACTACTTTTAGAGAACCTGAGACCCACCCTACTCAAAGGGAACCAGAGCCACAGGTAGATGAGTCTCATGATTGTCGGCAGCTATGACTTGGTGGAATCTCTGTCCCTCAGAGCCTCCACCCAATGCCCATTGATGATGACCCACATATTTAGAAGTATTGGCAGTCATATGGGATTTTGGCAACTTCTCCTTATCCCCACAGAAACTAGGGTGACCTATATCTGTTCCCCAAAGCTCACTCGGTCTACCTCTTCCCCAAAAGCTGCACTCACCAAACACAGGTGTCTGCCCACCAGTGGGGGGTGGGCTGTGCCCTCTTGGGACATTTGGAGTGTCCCTATAAGTGCCCATACCCGCAGCACTCTGTGCATTGGGGTATAAACCTCCCTGTCTGTTTATCAATGAAACCCTTCATTTTAGACTCAGACTGGGACTGGTTACCACTACTCCCTTGGAAATTGTTTTGGGGGCCTTTTGAGAACTCCCTAGTTTTAAGTTTTTCTCCACTCCTGTTAGAAATGGGGTCTCTAGTTGGCAGAGGTTTGCGCCCTGTCCAAGTAGGGACCACCTCCCTAATCAGGGTAAGTCAGGTACACACCCTAAATTAACCTGTGCTCACCCTCTGGTAGCTTGGCACAGAGCAGTCAGGCTTCACTTAAGAGGCAATTTGTATAGTATTTGTGCAACACGTAAATTACAGTAACTCAATGAAAACACCACAAAGCGACTTCACACAGAAAAATAGAAAACTAGAGAATGTTTATCTGAGCTAAGCAAAACCAAAACGACAAAAATCCAATCAGTAGAAGCCGAGATATCAATTTTTAAAGAATAAATGTAAAAACAATGCTTAAAAGTCCCTAATGTTAAAAGATTACTTGAGGTCGCGCTAGATCTGGGTGAATCCAAAGTTCAGGCCGACCGTGATCGAGGGCAGGCTGGCTACAGGACTCAGTCTGGTTCCGCTAACAAAGTATCTTGGATGGAGTAAACTGTCGATTTCAAAGACTCGAGGTGAGGAGTCGAGTAGGCGCCGCATCGTCGTTGATCCGTGGATGGAGGCCAGTGGCGGTGCCGATCCACCACCTTGATGGAAGCTTCAGTGTCGAACCCCTTTGCGATGCAGGTGTTGCATCGATGTTGAGTCGTGCTGTCCGTCGGCATCGAGCTGCGCCGGCTGTAGAATCGCTGTTATCGAGCGGCCGCCTAAATGTAGGAAAAAGCTGCAGAAACCCATTTCTGAGGCCCAGGACTGGAGGGGGAATCTCAGGCAAGGGTAGGACTCTTAGATGGCAGAGTCCAGCAGCACCAGCAGGATTGTAGGAAGTCTTTTGTGTCCCTGAGACTTCAGAAAAAAAAGGCAAGCGAGCAAGCCCTTGAAGTCACTTTGGGTTCAAGTGAGGTAGGTCCAATCCTTGGCCTCAGCAGGGCAGAGATCAGCAGGCAGCAGGGCAGCTCAGCAAAGCAGAGAAGCAGTTCTTCAGAACAGTCAGTCACAGCAAAGTAGTCATCCTTTCAGCTCAGCAGTCTTTACTCCAGCAGAGTTCTTCTCAGGTCCAGTAGTGTACTGATTTGGTACGGTCAGAGCCCTGGTACTTATAACCAAAAGTGCCTTTGATGTAGGACGTGTGACTTCAAAGGAGCCCTCTGAAGTGCACAAGGATCCCTTTCCACCCAGTCCTGTCCGCCAAGCTGTCTGTGTGGGGTAATCAGCCCTTTGTGTGAATACAGGGCACAGATTTAAGTATGAGCTACCTCTCCTCCTTCCTGCCCAGGAAGGCTATCAGAATGCAGATGAATGCAGATGAGTCCTCTGTCACACCCAGCCCTTCCTGTGTTTGTGGATGTCTGGAGGGAATGCACAAAGCGTAGCTGTCACCCAGCCCAGATGTGTATTGGAGACAGGCTGCAGGCACACAAAGCAAAGTTAAGAGCAGAGAAATGTCCACTTTCTAAAAGTGGCCTTTCTAAAATAGTAATGTCAAATCCAACTTTACCACTAAAGAGCATTTATCACCACCATTTCAAAGATATGAAACATGATGTAGCTACTCCTTTCTGATCAGGAATCGCAGCTTAAGAAGTGTTTTAAGGAATCCCCAATGGTAGCCTATGAGAGGAGTAGGCCTCACAGGAGTAAAAAACTAATTCAGCTGTTGGTCACCACCAGGGCATGTAAAACCTACAAGTACATGTCCTGCCTTTTTGTTACACAGCATCATGTCTACAGGGCTACCTAGGGCCTACCTTAGGAGTGAACTATGTGTAAGAAAAGGGGAGTTTAAGGCTTGCAAGTGGTTTTAAATGCCAATTTGAAGCAGCAGTAAACTGTGCACACAGGCCCTGCAATGGCAGGCCTGACACAGGTTTGAAAGGCTACTTGCGTGGGTGGCACAACCAGTGCTGCAGGCCCACTAGTAGCATTTAGATTACAGGCCCTGGGTATATGGTATACCACTTTACAAGGAACTTACAGGTAAACTAAATATGCCAGTCAGGTATACACCAATGTCAACATGTTTAGGGGTGAAGCACATGTACTTCAGCATTGGTCAGCAGTGGTAAAGTGCTCAGAGCCCTAAGGCCAACACAAAAATACAGCAAAACGTGGAGGTAAGGGGGGGCGTGGCTTGGCGAGCCAACATGAAGCGGTCCGGTCCATCTGACCCTCAAAATTTGGCATCATCCGTCAAAACCCCCCGAGAGCAAGCCTGCCTGGGTCTGGAGCTGGCGGAGACATACCTGAGGAGAGGAATGGGGACGGTGTGGCCCCGGGGGACATTGTCCGGGCGTGTGGCCATGTGGTGTGCCTGGTCGGACCGGGCCCTGCTTCCGCCGACAACTTCATTCCCCCGTGCCGTCCGCGGGCCCAGTAGATCCCGCGACCCAGTGGCCCTACCAAAGCCTGGGAGTCGGGGGCCCAGCGGGGGCACACAGAGCCTGCCAGATAGGGTCTATGGGGCGATGCAGCGGGGTTGCTTTGCCGTGGGGTAGGGCCTTGGCCTGCGGAGCCTGGAGCTGGCCGGAGCCCGTCCCTGGACCCCAACAGCGAAGCAGGGAAGGGGACCGGGGCTCCCCAGCAACCATGCTGCCCGCGACGCTGGGAGGCTGGGTGACTGACAGCCAAGCTGTGCCCCGGGAGGCCCGAGGGGCTGCCATCGTGCGGATGACACCTGTGACACATCAAGGCCGTGACCTGGAGTCTGCCATCGGGTGGCAGTAGACCCCGGGCACACCCGACTGTACCACTTCAGACTGAGAAGGTCGGCCTGCTGCAAGCTACCGCACTATTGAGGGAGATGGCCCCCCCTTCTTCTTGATTTGCCTAGAACCCCCTCTGCAGCACTTGTACTCACACATTACTGCCTGGGGCCACCCCCAGATAGCACATTAGTCTGTGATTGCGCCTGGGGCTTGCACATTGTGAGAGGGACTCTGAGGGGCGCAGACGGCAGAGAGGCCTGGTTGGAGCCTGGGGGGGAATGCTGCGGGCTGGTGGTCCGGCACGTGCGATCCTATTAGGGGGTCCGTGCTGCAGTCGGCCCTGGGTGGCAGAAGCGGCCAAGCTAGCCTCGGTTCAGCCTGCGGCCTAGGACCGGCTGTCCCCGTGAGGCCTGGCCTGTGATGTCCCATGCCACTGAGAGACACGTGGAGTGGCCCGACAGCACGCCCGTGATAATCCATGAATCCCCGAATGGAGCCATACAGCGCTGCACCTCCGCCCGACCCAGGAGGGACCCCCGCATCATCATGACGAAAGACAAATCTATAGTCCCTCCAACGAAGCAAAGCACCTTAGACCAATATACTACCACAAATACTGGGGCGGCTGGAGGATCAGATGGTGCAGGGACTACCCCAGAAAATGCCAACTTGCTTCATGCAGTCGCACGACATGCTGGACGCTAAGATTGGCGCAGTTGGGTCAGAAGTCTCGTTTCTTTGACAAGATCTCAGGAAGGCAGTGGATCGCATCACTGAGACGAAAGCCAGAGTGTCAACAGTGGAAGACACTGTTAAGACACTCCAACAACAAGTCAATAAATTGACCGTGGTGACACAGGAACTAGCTGCACAAGTGGAAGACGCTGAGGGCCACGCCCGGTGAAATAACCTGTACTTCGTGGGATTCCCAGAGGGCTGTGAAGGTGCATTCATGGAGGTGTTCCTGACACAGTGACTACGCTCCCTCCTGCCAGAAGATATACTCTCCCCTTGCTTAGTCGTGGAACGTGCCACAGGGCCCTAACAAAGAACACCCCCCCCCCCCCGGAGCAAGGCCCCGTCCCGTGATCGCTAAACTCTTGAACTACCACAATAGAGATGCTATTCTCAAATTCGCTCGGGGCTGCAAAGCCAAGCTCACATATGACTTCCGGGATATTATGATATTCCCCGGCTACACTAAAATAGTTCAGCAGCAATGGCAATCGTTTGTGGCGGTTAAACGCCGACTCCGGGGAACTTAATCTCCAATATATGCTTCTTTACCCTGCTCGGAAGCGAGTCATCTACAAGTCGCAGTCTCTGTTGTTCGACACACCTGTGGTGATTTTTGGGTGGACTGATGAGACTGTGCATTTTAGGCCGCATACACCACCACCGCTGGAATTCGATTCCTCCCAGGGAAACAGGCAGACCCGCCCGAAGAAATCCACATCGAAACGAAGGAACAGATTGCGCTCCAACTAGCACTCTCAGGCGCAGAGTGAAGGCTCATGACTTAGTGACTGAGTCGCCATGGGGGGTGGGGTGTGCTAACCAACCCCGTTTACTGCATACAGTGACAATCTGCTTGGCTCGCTCTCGTGAGCTCCACAGGCCAGTTGGGGCCCCAGTGAGTTACACCTGAAGGTTCTAAAGACCCATGGTTGAGGGAGTTGGGAGGTTGGGGAAACATTGGTGTGGGCTCCTTCTGGGCTCCCGTTGGGCCTCCGGGGGTACTCCTGTCGCAACAGATACTTCATGTTCACTGAGGTATTGGGGTGGGGGTGGGGATGGGAGGGTGGAATTTCGATGTTACATGTTTTATGCTGTTACAGTACAGGCATATGGGTACTGCTACTTTCGAACAAACCATCCACAAATGGCATCCCCGGACTGTAGATGACCGCCAATATCTCTAGTAATCAACTCGAAGGGATCCGTATCATGACGTGGGATGTGCGTGGTATCCTCGACAAAATCAAACGGGGGGCAAACCTGAAACAAGCCAAACGACTAGAGATTGACGTACTACTACTACAAGAAACCCACTTGATGGGAACAAGGACCCCATGCTTGGCTCGCTTTGGGTTTGTTCAGATCTTTCACTCTGGGTTCACCCGCGGCTCAGCCATCCTGATCCACCGTAGAGTCCCCTATAGACCCACCAAGACCTGGACGGACCTGGGTGGGTGATATACTCTTGTGACAGGATCATTATCAAAATTATCAAAGCTGAATTCTCTGGTGGCCTCCCTGGGGTGGATAGACACATGGAGAGCCTATCACCCGTCGGAATCAGGATATACCTTCTTCTCGGCGGTCCACAGGTCCTTCTTCCAGTTAGACTACTTATTTCTTCCAGGTCACCAGATACATAAGGCCGCTGCGGTGTCTATTCTACCGCGGGGGCTGTCAGATCATTCTCCAGTGACACTTAAGTTGCATGGAGGGCCCAGATCTCCTTTCTGGTGGCGCATGTCGCCTTGGCAACTACAAAATCCATCTTATTAATCCATGTTACATCAAGGGATTTCAGACTACTTGGCATCCAATGTAGAAACTGCCCCCTCCGGAGTACTCTTGTGGGAAGCCTTAAAGCCCACACTGCGGGGAATAGATATCAGTTTCTGCGCTGGAGAGTGACGCTGCAGCGATGCGCAGGTAGTGGAATTAGAAACATGGCAAAGGGCCCTCGAGGCCAGGATCAGAGATGGGGGTGGAGTACGGGCTAGACATAATCTGGTTCTCTCCCAACAACTACATCAACTACTTATTAACGAGGCTTGGACAGCGTGGCAGGCAACCTAATGTAGGATTTATCAGTGGGGGGACAAATCAAATAAGATGCTGCACCACTTATGCCAAATTGCACAAGCACCAACTCCAGTGCCAGTGCTACGCGATGCAACAGGCAGGCTACATACTAACCAACATGAGATTGCCCCGGCTTTCGCTGCATATTACTCAGAGTTATATGCTAGGCGAGAAGTCTTGTCCCGGGATCAAATCAAAGAATTCCTAAACGACATTCCACGAAAAACGATCACAGATGACATGCGAGCACAACTTGATATGCCAATTACTGAAGAGGAACTCGTGAATGCACTGTCAGGCCTACACTCTGGTCGAGCCCCGGGACCCAATGGGTTCCCATGCAAATTCCTATATAGATATAGCTATTAGATAAATAATATATATATAGATATAGATGAAGCTTTTGACTCGCTCAGCTGGGAGTATCTGTTCTTTCTCTTACAAGCCCTTAACTTTGGCTCATGGTTTCTGACGTATATCTGTCTACTCTACACAGACCTTTCTGCATCCGTGCAAGTGGCAGGGGCGCTGTCAGACCAATTCCCTATCCTCAGAGGTGCCAGGCAGGGTTGCCCGGCTTTCCCCCCTATTATTTGCACTTGTGGTCGAACCATTGGCCACATGGGTGAGGCAGGACCCCCCCCCCGGTGCGCAGGTTTGAGTGGTCCATGGGGACATCAGACAGGATCGCACTGTACACAGATGACGTGCTCTTTTTTCTTACAGATCCAGGGTTCACAGGTCCACGGATCCTGCAGATTCTCCAAGTATTCGGGGAGACCTCTGGTTTAAGCACAAACCCATCAAAGTCAGTGCTGTTTCCAATCTGTGGGGATCAGGGCCATGGAACCTGGGCCACTTATTTGACCCGTGCCATGGGCGGGTTTCAGTACCTTGGTATTTACATCTCCCCTAACCCGACTATCTCCTAGATGCACAACTTAAATCCCTTACTGCCACTCATCCGAGAGGAGACGAAGACATGGTCTTCCCTGCCCCTGTCCTAACTTGGACGGTCCGCCATTTTTAAAATGGTCTCCTTACCATGACTGCTATATCAGCTACAGAATTTCCCATATGATATTCCATAATCATGGCTTAAGCAGATTAACGCAGTTCTTAATCATTTTCTGTGGGGTGCTGGTGCAGTTAGAGTTGCCCTCCGCACCTGCATACAGTCCACTTATTGCGGGGGTATAGCCACGGCAGAAGTGTATGCCTACAACTCCACCTCCCACTTACTCAATATCAACGAATGGTGGTATAGTTCACAGACAGACCCGGCATATGCAGTGGAGAGACGAGCGATGGGC